>JANHGO010000038.1:30718706-30737150 GCA_024606505.1 Aquila spilogaster
AGAGGGAAAAGAGGGAAAGAGAGAGGAGAGGGAAAAGAGGGAACTGAGTGGAAAATGTATAAAATACACAAATGCACCCCTGCCCCCAAATCTGGAACGTGGGCACACAAACAGATCTTGGAGGCTGAATGCAAATACAGATCAGAGACAGTGAAGTGCTTAAAGACAGACAGTGAACTAGACCAGTACTGTTTCATTCTGTATTAGAAACGATCAGCCTATTTTTGGCAAATAACAAAAGGTAAAAAGGAAAGCTTTACATATGAGATATCAAATTATGTCTACTAAAATTCGGAAGAATGCAACCCTAACATGTAAGAACATTTGTCGAAGGGGAGACAGCATCCCCAATCCCTCCACGTGAACAAAAATCTCAGCAGGATTTTCATTGTCCTTCTGAAGGGGTGAAGAGGTTTTTTTCCTTTAATAGCAACGATTGTAATCTATTCAAATGCAAGTTACTAACACAAGAACTGACAGTTGCAAGGCTGAATTTCTTTGGAGCCATAATTATTTATGACACTTCATTACAACAACTCCAAAACATATGGTTACCTTATTAGAAATTAAAATTTATTTTCATATAAATCTCAGCATGACATTACTCCAAAAGAACTAAAGTTACTCCAGGGGATGGCAAATAATTTCACTTTCCAGGGTTTGGTAGTTGGAATATGAATTTAAACTAATTCACTTGTAAATACAAAAGCACTTTCGATAACACAAATAATAGATCTAGAGCTACGTAAGGCACAAACATAATTTTCCAACAGGCTCCTGAATCTTCTTAGTATAAGAACTTTAACATTTTGTTTGAAAACTTTCTGTCCGCTAGCAAGTATATCATCTCTGCCTTTGAATGTATGCATTTACTTGCCAGGAGAGAGGGTCTATTTTGGTTTTAATTCAGTCTCCTCCACTAGCAGCTCATAGTACAAGGAAACTGCAGTCTCATTCAATAAAGTCCATAAACCCACAAACGCAGGAGACTGACTGACAAGTGCCTGCCTTTTTATCACGTTATAAAAGATGAATTTGAGTTCATGCAATGGTTAAGATTATAATTTAAAATAAAAATTCTTTCTCTATGAAAACAGTACAGGACAAATGTATTATTTGCATTATATCATCAAGAGAAGGGACTTGCACTGATAAATAGGATTACATACATCAATGGAAGTTTAAAATTGACACTGTCAGGTAACTGAAGTCCTAAAAAGTAGGTTAACAAGCGTCTTTCAGAGGAACTGTGAACTTTTAAAAAAAACAACCTGGCCTCAAGTCACATGTTTAGAAAAAAGGGGGTGGGGGGCAGTTTTGTTTGGTTGGTTTTTTTGGCATGAGGGGATAGTTTGGGATTTTGTTTCTTGCTTTGTTGTGGTGCATTTTTTTTTTTTTTTTTTAAGTCTCCATGTGAGGACTTGGTTCCAACTGGAATGCTGCCATCGAGGTAGTCTTTGCGGCAGAGATGAAGAACTTGACTGTAACATTTTCAGATTCTTCCCGTGCCCTCCTCTTTGCTATGGTTTCAGCGTAGAGAAAAATTCAGTGCATTTGCAATGAACATAGTCATTTGCCATCAACATTTTCTTAAGTTTAGGTTATTTCATGAAGTATCCGGTATGTACAGTTACGCATATGTGTACACCTATGCGGCACAGCACGTAAGTTTACTATAGTATACCGTGAATAACGACTGCAGGAAATGCGGACAACTTGAGAGGCAGGTTTTTTGAGAGTACAACAAACAGAAGGATTATCATTAAAAGCTGATCCAGGCGTCAACGGACACCATCCAACACCACAGTCACGCATCACCGCCACACAAAAGGTTTATACGATACCACGTAATGTTAAGGTCACCTCCAAAGCCACAATGCAGTGAAATTAGAACAGCTGCAGTGAAATCACTGCAGAGGAGGAGGAGGGAGAAATTCAACAAAGTTCTACTTACTTTATACAGCAAGAAAAACATCAGCTGTGGAAACTCAGTGGATTTGCAGCAGGCTTTTACTCTGAAGGCCATATGCAGGACTGGGTTTGTTCTTTTTTAGTTTAAACTGCTGCTCGTGTAAAGTTCTGCACACTAAACAGCTATTTACATACAGGATGTGATGAGTCAAAGGATCAAACATTAGAGGTAAGCTTTACGAAGCTCTCTCATCTTCAGAACCATAACAGAAGCCACACTCTATGATGAAAGATTTTCTTGTTCCTGTGTGTTTTGCAACAGCAGTAAACTTTTCTTTTTGTTTTTTTTTTTTTTTCAATAAAGCATGCTGATAGCAAGGTCTTTGCATTTAGAACTAAATCATTAATCCTAAAAGCTAATTTTTCCTGATTTCTGTGACAATGGGAAAAACCACCTTTTTCCTCGGCATTTTGCAATTATTTTTTTCTATGTGACTTTCAGAAAACAAACATTTACTGACCAAACCTACATTAACGTGAGTATCTTAGAATGAATTTTTTCAACATATTTACGTATCTATCTTTCTGTAAAGAATTTCCTGACTACATCTGACGTTATCAAGTTCAAACGAAAAGAAACAGAAAGCAGTAAAGACCACTGTATGTGTCTGGAACATACTTACAAAGAAATTAAATGTGGTTTTAATTAAAATTAAATGTCGACTGTCGTGGTTTAACCCCAGCCAGCAAATAAGCACCACGCAGCCACTCACTCACTTCCCCCCCACCCAGTGGGATGGGGGAGAGAATTGGGAAAAGAAGCAAAACTCGTGGGTTGAGATAAGAACGGTTTAATAGAACAGAAAAGACGACACTAATAATGATAATGATAACACTAATAAAATGACAACAGTAATAATAAAAGGTTTGGAATATACAAGTGATGCACAATGCAATTGCTCACCACCCACCGATCGACGCCCAGTTAGTCCCCGAGCGGTGATTCCCACATCCCCACCCCCCCAGTTTATATACTGGGCATGACATCACATGGTATGGAATACCCTGTTGGCCAGTTTGGGTCAGCTGTCCCGGCTGTGTCCCCTTCCAACTTCTTGTGCCCCTCCAGCCTTCTTGTTGGCTGGGCATGAGAAGCGGAACAATCCTTGACTTCAGACTAAACATTACTTAGCAACAACTGAAAACATCAGTGTTATCAACATTCTTCTCATACCTAGCTCAAAAAAGTAGCACTATACCAGCTACTAGGAAGACAATTAACTCTATTCCAGCTGAAACCAGGACAGGTTTTAAAATAACATCCAGCAGAATCCTGAGGTTCCAAGCTTACCCTCTCTCAGGTTGAGAGCTTGATAGCCTTATGTACATAAGTTAGCCAACACTCCTGTGTTGGGAAATGATACTGTTCTACAAACCTAAGATAAGTAATAATGGGATCTCTTGCTTTACAAGCTCAAATACTGAGCCAACTAACTTGCAGAGCTCCACATCAAAATACATAAAACAGACTAAAAAAAAAAAAGGGGGGGGGGGGGCAGAAAGAAAAATATTAGCCTTTGAATTTTATTGTCAAGTAAGTGAGATACAAAGCTCTATCTAGTCTGTCTTCAGAAACCTTGGCCTGAAAGCAGAGCTCCCAGCCTGTACCGTAGATGTGTCTAACCCTAACCACACCGCCTGCCTGCAGCTCTACTGGTGCCATCTGCAGTATCAGGCTGTTGTAGAAGGGAGACTGGATGCCTAGCAAGGGAGCAGAAGCTACAGGAGACCACTGCATGGTGGTATGGACATCAGGGGGACAGTTTGCCTGGTCTGTCCATGCTGCATGCTTGGGTCCATGCTCGGGGGTAAATGAGCACTCAGTTTTCTCCCAAGGCTTTAATTCATCTTTATGCCATCTCCCAAGAATCTGCCACCCCAGTAAAATCATCGTAACTCTTCCTTATGCTACAAAATGAGCAGGTTTTCTGAATTTGGCCAGTATTTCATAACTTATGTGACATTTTTGAAATGAGCAATAATTCGTTAATGACAAATTAAGATAACATGTTTGGAGCACAGCAGGAAAAGAGTGACCTAGTCAAGTTCCTTCTGAATGAAAGTCACAAGTGGTTCTAGAGCATTCTATCAGGACAAAAAAAATGAGAAGAGTTTTTACAAATATTAAAGGCATGGAATTCGTTAACTCTTTAAGCTGAGCTAACAGCACTAAGGTGACCTTGAGGGTCAGCTCATATAAGGAAACTAACTATACTGCCTGAATTAATGTCACAGAAATACATTCGTCACAGATCTCCTACCACTATTAACCCATGCAATTTTACCAGTAAAGGAGAAAAAAGAAAAAAAAAAAAAAGCCAATACGAGGTATTCTCAGCACTACATTTGGCCTCAGAACTTTTGGCCTCCTCTTTAAGGGCAAAGCAGACTCATCTGAGGTATCCTGTCCTAACCACTGCCTAACAGGCTGCTCCTGCCAGAGAAGGCGTTTTGGTTTTTTGTATTCTTATAAAATAGCTTTATTTTGTTGCCTGTTCCTAAAAGACCAACTCAGATTCACACAGCTTGTTTACACTCTTTACATCAACAGCTGGAAAACACCGTAAAGAGCATGCGTCATCCTACTTAGGTATACAGGGAAAGCACATCCTACAATATAGTCATACAATGAGAATATTAATCTTGTAGGTCCACTTCAGTCAATGGATCCTTTCATATATTCTACCCATTACCACAGGAACATTCTCTGGTAACACTGGTTAAGCAGAAAGGGAAAAAATACTGCTGTGTAACATGACAAGACATTGTGTAGTATGCTACTGTATCGCTTTTACTAGCTGTTTCTTGGGGCCTAAGCGGTTGGGCATGAAGGACGGAAGGTTAATACTAACCTTCCTGTTTCATGCACTCTTGTCAGCGAGAAGAGGCATGCATTTATCCTAACTGGGAAATTCATCCCACTTCAGATTTAAACAGCTCTCACAATGAATCAGACCTCAACAGCAATTAGGTAATAATCACTTTTGCACCAACAGAATAACTTTGCAGGTAGAAAAGGGCTGTTAATGTTTCGAGCCAAGAAAGTAATAAAGAATTCGGAGCCGAAATGTGGCGGGAAAAAATGGTTCCGCTTTTGCTCTTCACTCTGAAATATATAGCATAAAATCACCAAATTCTTTTCAGAAGAGATGGCTGCTTGCTTGTTAGCCTCTAGAAAGTGAGGATAATCACGCTAGCAACAAGCCTAACTTTCAGCTGATTTGGCTTGATTTTTCCTCATTTCATCTCTGAGCTTCAGACTCTCCATTTGCCGACACTTTCCTGTCTCTTACTTGGCATTATGTGGACCGTCCTGTTAGTATTTCTGAAGCAGCCACAGACTGCAGAGTTTTCTGGCTTTGAAGAAGTACGGAGTATTTGCAGGCCTGCCGTACACATCACATAACGTGTCTGGAAGAATCAGCATGAGACAGACTCAAATGAATTCCCCATTTTGGTCCCGGTTTTGCCACTGAACTGCTGCACCATCTGTAACTAACTCTCATGCGTGCAACTTTCAGCCCTCAACACAGGCGCTCACATCTCGTGCTAAGAAGTCATAGCTGCAAGCATGCACACGCTGCTACAACTTGAGTGCTTGCATCCTGCAGACATTGGACTCTCCAGCTACTTGTGCGATTCCCAGAATTTATCCACGCGTATGGGACAGATAAATGGACATCGGTTCAACACTTGTGCATAAGTATCCCCATCAGTAGTTAAACCTCAGTCAACATGATTAATAGAAATATCTCTATACATCCCCCTGCAAATGATGAATGCTCTAATTATGTCTCATATGCAAGACAAGTAGGCAGATGACAAAAAAAAACCCACCAACTTTTCTGTTTTTAAGTGAAATACATTGCTTTTACAGAACACGGGGAATCTCCACTCATCTCCTTCATTCATTACAAGCTTCATTTACTTGTTTGTTTTCAGAAACTGTCTTCCCTAAACACATCTATGGTATTTCAAAAATGGAATATATATAGCAAGTGATTATCCTACATGTATATTTTGACATGAGGAGCCGCTAAATACTTGAAAAGTAGTTACTGAGAATGAATAGTAAAAGCCTCTCAGGTTTTTGTTATTTATTTTACAAATTTGCTGATGCCAGTTCTCTGACAAAAGTTAGAATCTTTCTAATTTTTTCCACTGTACTGCAAATGTGAATATGGAATGTTAAAAAAAAAAAAAGACAGAAATACATGTGAAAAAGCAAAGCAGACTCAAACTCAATTCTTCAGAGATCTTACAAGATCAAAATGATGCCATAAAGTCCAGCAACATAAAACTGCGTGAATAAGAGCGAGCAGAAATAGCAGTAAAAACATAGGTAAGGTAAAATAATACTATACATTAGAATTCACATGCACATGTACTTCAAATACATTGGAAGAGATGAGCAATCCGGAAAGCTCCAAGTTAACTATCTGGAGCACTCTGAACTAAGGTGCCACTTACCAGCACACGTCATGAGTATGAAATAGTTTAATCTTGCCACCTCAAAGGAAGCAGTAATCTTACACGTCTTTTAAGTTTAAAGGCTTCAGAACGATGAAGACAAATTCAACACTACAGCTGAGAATGATATCTTCCTTGCTTCCACAGGTGTTTTGCATGTTTACTACTTGTTGTTCAGGTGTTTTGCATATTTAATTCTTACACAGTACACACAGAAATCCAAAACTCCGCAAAAAAAAAATCCACCCCTTTACTATACCAACATCCTGCCAAATTGTAACTTCAGATAGATACCTTTGACCTCATTTATTTAAATCACAGCTTCACCATGCATTTGAGAATGTTATACAGCCAACTATGAAATGATTCTGTTTAGCAGATTAAACGCATGGATGAGAGAAATGAGGTTAGAGAGGCACAGAAAGAAATTTTGCAGAAAGCTGGTCTGAGGAGCAAAAGGAAGCTCTTCATAGGGCTGAAAGGTCTCACCTCTTGGCTAATCAATTTGTCCGTCTGCAGTTCCCCTTGCTAGAGGGCCTTCTCTTCTCGACCTTACCTTCTAAGAACTTCTCTCCATCTAGCAAATTTATAATTTCCTAACATGCAGAAAGTGCCTCTCTAATCTATCCCATGGACTCAGGCAGCAAAAGCAGCTGTGTTTGTTCTGTTGCTTCATGTTTCGCCCACCTGCACGGAAGCCAGGGATTTGATTTGCCCTTCCAAAATTTAAAGCAGCATAGACCAGACATGTTGTAATTCCCACTAATTTCTTCAAAAAGCTCTTTCTTTCCCCACCGCTACCACTCACTAAGGCACTGCCAACATCTCCAAAATTATTTGAGTCAAGATGTTTATATTTTTTCCAAGGAGGAAAAAAAGGGACAGTCCGCTACTAGGTAAATAAAAACACTAAGCATTGATTTTATTTAAAACAGAAAAAAAGAACAAATACTGGATACTGATACTCTGTATCATAGCTGATAAAGAGACTTGTTACTGTCTTCCGATTTCCGAGTAGTCCTTGCAGTACATAGAGAGCAGCTCTTCTCACAGTTTTTTGTACAAAAAAGTTTCTCTATATACAGTGTATCTGTTGCCTACCTTTAAAAAGAAAAGCGTAAACTGTTTTCCCAATCACTGAAAGTGCATGTAGAGGACCATTCAAATTTTTATTTGCAGAGAACTGACTAAATACCATAAGATTTATAGCTGCAATTTACTGAAGAGCTTTATGGACTGCTATTTAAAGCAGTCCTGCTCACTTACATGCACTAAAAAGTCTTTTTATGAAAGCGGGATCATTTAAGCCCACTCCATGTATGTCTTTTTTATTCTTTCATCCTGTCTTCCAATTCTTGCCGTATATTTTAACAGCTTGTCAAAAATGCCATCTCCCTTCCATCACCAGTACTATTAGAAAAAGAATCTAGGGAAATATTTTTTTACAAAGTAGTTCACAAAATTCCTGTGATGGCCAAAGGATTAAATATCGCAGCCTGACATACAAGGGCATTAAAAAAAACCCCACAATGCAAAGGCAGGAAAGAATGTGGTATATGTGGATTCATCAATTTAATTTTTAATAAGTACATCATAGCTACGAACAACAGCAAGCTCTAGAAAACACTGAGAAACAAAAAGGAGAATAATGCCCCATTGCATTCGTTCCTGTGATGGAATAATACATCAACAGAAGTACCTCAGCTACCCTCTTCTAAGAAATAGGTCTCTTCTGTATCATAGGAAAGTCATTTCAGTAAAGTACCTGGCCCACAGAAGTACTTCAGGAAGGACTGCAGATCATCATCTCTATATTCGAGCCTCCGTACACCTTCACACTTAACCTTTCTCACAAACGTCAGCAGAATTCCCACTTCCTAAATTAATGCATCTTACAAAGATGTTGTTCTCTAAAAAACGGTTTAGAAGGTAGGTGCTATTGTCTGAAAAAAGGTATTTTAAAAATTGTAATGACAGCATGACCGTGGTGTGCCAAGGCACAACTGCAACAATGAAGTATGCCCACAGATCGGTAATCTGAATGGTCCAGCACCACTTGTAATCTTCAATCCTTATTTAAGAATGCAAAAAGGGCCCTTGTGATATTCACCATCATGAAACTGAACTTTGCAATGAAATTCGTTCGTCAACCATTTATTTAATACTATGTTTCTGACTAGGTTGTTAAGGGGACAGGCCTTTGAACATTTTGTTTACCTTCACAATACGCAGAGTCCCCTTGGACAGACAGATAACCATTCTTGCATTCACAAGTAGCTTTTGTGTTCCAGTTTTTGCACTCTGAATTTTCACCACATCTGTGTCCCTCTGCACAGAAGTTATGGCCTGAAATACAAGGAACATGCAACCTGGTATTAAAACGTGTTTATTTCAGATATTCAGGTTTAATATTTACATTGACCGTATTACTCTGAAAAACTTTGGCATGCCACATTCCAGAAATTCTCTCTATAAACCCATCTGGTGCACACAGGCTTGTTGGATTCCTCCATCAATTCATTCTCAGTAAAACCATTTAGTTCAAAAATGTATTTGTATGACTAGTTTTAGGAGAAAAGGAGAAAAGACAACTTCAAAGCAAGAAGCCATGACAATACATTAGTCTTCTACTGAACCCATGTAGGATAAAATGCCACCTTATCTCTGATTGCCGAGAAGCATAATACTAACTCACACCAAAAGGATAACAAAGCATAATATCAAAAAAAATCTGTCACAGTTCTGTTATTACGCATAATCAAACATGCTTTTAGAAGAGCAAAAATGAGACGTTGCATTACAACACAAAACTATGCTGGTAGTCACAACAACCTCATGCACTGCCTTGCAATTCTGTCACCAAAAACTAGCTAGATTGCTTCTACAGTTTGTAATTATGCCATGCATCATGTTTTGTAGGGGAGAATTTTTATTAATCTCTCCTTTTTCCTTGATGCAAATTCTGAGTAGCTTCTTTGTGAACAGTTTCTTTTATTCCATACAAAGTCATTTCCACAAACGGGATGAACTTTCCCACTTTCTTCTATAAAGGCACGACTGGCTGAAGTTCTTCCTTCCTGGTTTTCAATATTTCTCAAAGATCTGTCAAAATCTCTCCCTGCTGAAGACTAAAGTAACCGCAACTTTATCTCTTTAAAGGCACTCCACTGGAAGTACCGTAAGAGATAACTAAATACCTTACCGAATTTGACAACAGGAATTTTTTTCCCCCGTTGGTGTATTTTTGATGGATTTCTCTCTATTGATATCCAAGAGTCAATTTCTATTTGCCTGAGATTTATAAACAGTCATTTTGGTAATTCTTATTTTTTCTGGATTTTCTCTCCTGGAAGGAGGGGAGCCAGAAACCCCGACGTACCATCAGCTACTTGTATTCATATAAGCGCAAGCTGGAATACAAGAATAGTTTCTGCCAATTCTGCCTGGTCATAAAGGAGCAAACTAAAGGTTCTGGTTCACTGATCCTAAACTTTCCTTACCTTCCCCTAAAGACAGCTAAAAAAAGACAACCTGGACTTCTAAGATCTAAATGCCAGATTCAGATCTTTGTTCATATCCCTCACTTTGATATTCTTCAAGGAACTGTGGAAGACTTTAGCTTATAATAAAAACAGTTTTCATCTACAGTAAGCAAATTTTCATAAGGCTATCCTGAAGCTGTTGTTCACTGAGGGTTTTTTTCATTTGTTTTTAAACACGCACTTCAGTCATCTACTAATTTAAGACTCGGGTGTTGTCATTTCAGTGCACTCCAACTTTATGAGTCTGATCACCTAACGTTGTGTTGTGAGGTCATTTTTAAAGAAATGTAACACTTGTTAGCAAGGAGGACGCTTTCTCAGTGTCAATGTCCAACTCTACACTTAAACTTCAGATTAATTTTATTAACAACCGAGGTATCTTCCTTGTGCTCACTTAGCTCATTCTTTCATTGCAATACAACTTGTGAAAAAGAACCAACTCCGTTAATGAAAACTGCAGATATCCCTTCTAGTCTTCATTCATTTCACAGTCTGGTAAAAACCACTCAAGTATTCCAGATACAGCCTTGTCAAGCCTGGGTACATTTTATACTGGTAAAAAAGGGCACAGTTACACTGCCTTTAGCCATTTACGCAATCACTGTATTTGACTTCTCATTTTTGCCTTCATAATTATAATCAAAACTGAACACTGGAACCCATCTCCCCAGACTTATCCATTCAGCATCTAATTTACACTCGCCAAGCGGGATTACTATTCTGTTGGCATTCTAGATAATATCCAAGAGACAACAATTTTTATAACATTTTCTTTGTCACTGTTTCCACTAAGACTATGACATCCTAGTCTATTTCCTGCTTCTTTAGAATAATAATTCTCCTTTGAACTCATACACAGTATTAGTTTTACATTTTATTATTATTGGCAGATAGTACTACTCAGAACCGATGTAACATTTCAGTGTGTTAAGCTAGGCACTATAAAAATACCACATTTTAATTTCATATGGATTGTTACTACTGTCTTAGGATATTGTGTTTATTTATTTAATTACATTTACCTCACATCCAAACCCGTAAAAAATATTTCAATCTTTCTCAGCATGTTTTAGTTACAATAGTCCTTATACAACTTTCTGCACCAAAAAACTTTGTTTCTAGGCTCTTTTTATCCCAGTGAGTCAACATTTCACCTTGTGATCAGTTCATGGCAAATTTAGCACTCGCAATTGGCCATAAGGGATGACTTCCCAGGGTTAACTTTCATCACAAGTCCCGAGTCCCAGATCAGCCACTCTTCTCTAACAGCACTTTCTCCCAAGCACAAGCTGCTGATTACCGTTCAATATCACATCATGGCCCTAATTCTTCTTCACTGTTTATTCGCCACCTCTGAAATTCGTCAGTAGATATGATGACTACCCTAACTATCCATTTTATACCACTAGAGCTGTCACCTTTTTTAAAAAATCCTGTGGAAAAAACTGTACTGCTTTTGTTCCCTTGTTATCAATTCAAATATGAACTGTCTCCATTCAGAATCAGACTCTTTCTTATGTTTTCAAGCTTGAAGGCTGTTAAAAGAACATAGAAGAAAAAAAAGTAACGCTCCAGTTCTGTAACTTGCGTAGAGGCTCTAAAGAACTTTTCATTGTTCTCCTCTCATTAGGAATACACAATGATAGAACACCCACATCTCTAGATTGGCTTGGCCTTTATTATTATAAAAGACCTGTGAAACACTGTTTCCTACCTTTTAAAAATGCTGACTGAAAGTGACTCAACTTCAATTTCCCATAGCATTTCAGAAAACTTGTTCAATAAGTCTGTAAGTGGAAAGTGGAAGCCATTCCTGTTAAGAGCACACATGGTGCTACAACACTGTATGTTACCAAGCTTTTACAAAACAAATGTGATGTAAGGTTAACCAGCAGGAAAAAAAAAAAAAAAAAAGATACTTGACGGTATAGAAGAGTAAGGGTTCACTGCGCCTCTGTCAGAGTAGGCATGCCATCGATTGGATCAGAGGCTTTTCCAAGTACTTTTCTTTTGCAGTGAAGATGCACATTTAGCACTTCAAAAGAGCCAAGAGGTGCATACCAAGGAAGTGTGGTTCTTGCCTTAGACCGTGGTCTGCATTCTCCCCAGCTGGAGTTTTGGAGGCAAGAAAGGACTAAAACGCTATCTACTCTATCTTAGTTCATATTGGGCCTGAGTGCTTTTCCTGCCCTTCTGGCAAATAAAGGCCACCTCATATTTGGACTGCAATGTGAAGAAATAAGCTAGCTCTGTTCTTCTCACATTTAACAATCCCAATTCCATGCCTACTTTAGGTAAATATTTTAATTCATTCTTATTCAGAAAAACAGTCAGGAATGCACACAGGCCCACTGACCGCGACAACCATGCTTATATTCCTGATTAAACAGGGAGAGACCAAAGCACTGACTTAAACATCAATCTATTCACGGCCAGTCTTTTCATGGGACCAATTACTTATCCCCAAGCAAGCAGAATGGAAAAGAATGCAAACATCCGATTTTTATTAATTCTTTGGTGTGAAATGGATTATAGGGTTCCTTTAAAATATGTACACAGATGGGAAAACCACCCGTCGATACCGTAGTGGGGTCTCTGAATCTCAACCATGGGTGGCAGCTAGTAGAGAGCACGCATTCCGATTGCCCAGGTAAAAATAACTGAATTACTGAGACTTCAGAATACTCAGCAAAGTCTTATCTGACACAGTCAGCTCCTCTCTAAATATAAGAAATGGCTTAAAATAGAATCATCACATCTGAGCAAGCAGGCAATTGGAGAGGATTTGACAGAAGCACACAAAATCTTAAATAGTTTTGATAATCTAAACTAATTTCAGGCCAACACAGATGACAAGGCAAGTGAGCATGAATTAAAATTACAGATAAACACATTCAGAACAGATGTCAGAAACCATCTTCCCCACACATACACACACACACACAGTCATAAATGTGCACCACAGCCCTTCAAAGTCATTCAAGACATTCAAAATACAATTAGGTATTACCAACAGGGGAATTAAATATTGAAGAGTGTGTTTAGATTTTTGATGGGCCTGATGACCTCTGTTCCTTCCCCAAACGTTTCTGATAACATTACTCTCTTCCTTTATCAAGGCTGCTGAAATGTTTGCTCCAATTTTTCTTAAGAACATATTTGTATCTTTCTACTTCTGACTGTGGAATGACCATTAATAAATGTACTAAGACAATTATGAAAGAGACCAGATTTCATGCTAGCAGACATAAAACTATCATTTCTGCAGCATCGGGAACTGCACAACTGGCTAGGCCTTAGCGGTCCCAAGTCAGGTTATCTAAAATTAAACATTTATTCCATTTTGGGACACCCAAACATTGCTCTTCTTTTTCCAAGCTTCTCAACATCTTCAGGTTCCAGTTCCCAGAATCCACTTTTCCAGAGCAGCATGCTAAGCTGTTTCGTGCTGTCATCCAGTTTTTAAGTACCTAACATGTTTGGCAATTTGGCTTAATTATTGATTGACTAATGCAAGAGCTCATTCAAGACCACAGCTGGAATCAACGTATCTTATACCCATATCTCTTCCTACTTTTTTTATGGGCAACACTAACGTGCCTCTCATTTTTCTGAGGGTTTCCTTGTAACATCTGTAATGCTTTCTGTACTTCTTACAACATCCCTAGCTGTTCACTTCAAAAACTGGAACACACCTGTTCTCTTGCTGTTCAAGAAGCTACCCTTCAGCAATCCACGTTTCCCATTTCAGAGGCTTCTAACAAGAACGCTGACGATGCTTCCATTAATAGCATTAGCAATGTTCAAAAGGTCTAAGGTAATTTCAACCTCAAAATCTTTACTATTGTTATGATTTAACCCCACAGTTACTACATAAATGTGTAAAGTAAATCTGGGGGACAGCTCATAGGAAGAGTCATAAAATTTGCACTAGCAATTATGCCCTTTCATAATCTGAATCAGTTTTTAATGAGTCGTGAGCAATGAAGCACCCTGAACAGCAGTTTTTACGCCTTCAGAGATTGTGGTCCCAGAACTCAGTGGTCTGACATAAAACAGTAACTTCATAAATTCTTTCAAGCTACTATATCAATGCAGACCTTATTACATACTGCTTATTTGTGTGCATTAGAATAATGGTACTGCACAGCCTAACGAGTTCATAAAGATTTTTTTTTCCAGATATAAAGCTCTTCTAAGTAACATTATAGCTATGTTTAGAAATAAACTAATTCATATTTATCAACCTCCATTAAATCTTAATAAAACTAAAACCTTGAAATTACTCATACCTCACAGCAATGAATGAGAAACGTTCAATTTCTGATAAAGCAAAACTCAGTTCCACAGCCAGACAGGGAGAGAGGAGAAACATGCTAACTGAAGAGCCTTCTCATTCTCTAATTGAAAAAATCAAAACCTCCTTAAAGCAAAACAAAGCAATACAAGTCAGGGTGGCAAAAGCACCATTTTTGGATTTAAATGCTGTTCCCTGCTGTAAAATGCACACTTCAGCTCACCAGTAGGATTCTCCGCTTCCTGCTACCCAGTGTCAGCAGTCAATCTAAATCCATCAGCCAAACCATATTACAGGATAGCAAATAAAAATTACTTTCTCCAGAAACCAAACAGCTCTCACTACTTCATTATTTCTTCACACACTCTCTCCTAAGGAGAGCATGACTGAAGCTGCTAGGGCTGTTAAGGCTATTCTTACATACTAAAATTGTGAGCATAACAACATAAAAATTCTCTCATGAAACTTTATTTGAATCAGTCATTCAAAAGAGGAAAAAGCCACTCTTTCAAAATTATACACTGTCTTTGGCAAGGAGATAAACAGCTAAAGGGAACAATAAAACACTTTTATGACACTATTTTTTGATTAGATTTGTCCCTGGGATATAAAAAAATGTAGCAGGCATGCTGTAAGAAAAATGACTGATTCTCAAAAAAGTAGTAAAAAATTTATTTTATACACAATGATTCTTTGTAAGATTTTAAAATTAACTAAAATTTCTGTAAGTCTAGAAGAGAGCTTGATAATACCACATTGCCCTGCTGAAAAGTATAAAAGTAGCCACATAGTTTAAGCAGACATTTATATTAAAGCACACAGATGAAGGGCAAAACTAGGTATGCTCTACATACCATTCAAGGATAGATCCTATACACAGATCTGATGAGGCCCATTTTTGCATTCAGGTACAACAAATCACAAAAATAAGCCGTCATTGTACAGCAGAGTTCTTCCATACTACACCTGCCCTGCTGTACACCTTATACAATCATTTTACTGAAATCTAGAAATTGGCTTTTAGCAATGTATTAGCTTTTGCCCTACTATAAACTCATGTAGCAAACCGGATGAAGAAAAGGTATTATTTGCTGTCTTTACTTTCCTAACCATTTACAAACAATAATGACTATCTAGGAAGCCCACCAGCTGTGTACATTACAGTATTCAACTTGGTCCTTTGCTGACTCACAATTTCCATCACCATAAACACCACGGATTTATTTTTTTCCTTGCATACCCTTTTTTATTTTAGGCACTTATCTATTATTGTAGTAGATATTACAGAGATTCCCGAAGAGGGTACAGTCTCATACCACAGTATCATGAAGTTTCCGTATTTCTCTGTGGCTTTTTTCCTTCCGTTGATCCCCCACATTTATCCTTTCATTAAATGGAAATTCCTTTGCTGCAGCCAGAAAAGCACAAGCTGCAAACTTCCTACCCTTGCCCAATTCAGCAAAGGTACTCTATAATTCTACAGAACACAAAATTCAGTAGAAGGTTTCCATTTCCACAACTAGATACTAAAGAAAGCACAAACTGATACAAAACCAGAACCTACCAGTCACTATTATGCACTAATAAATTTCACATAGAATTATTGTTCTCATTTAACACTACTAGTAAATGCTTACTAATCATCCTGTTGACTAACTAAAAGCCTAGCTAAGGCTAATGCAAATAATTATCTCTATCATCATACATATAATGTGAAATTTGCACATGATGTGCAAGTGATCCATGTGGGTGGGCTTCCCGTAAATGCTCTGATTACTCAGGACTATATTTACTACAATCTTTCTTCCTCACTACTGTTGCTTGGACAATAAAAGTTGAATATAGTCTCTGAAAGAGGTCGTTATTGCAAAACAGAGAAGCACTCTATCCTTTCCCAGTAAAGGACATGTTGGCACAGGGCAGGACCAGAAACTATGGCCTGCCTGCCATATCAGAGGGCACCCGTTTGCAGGATAAAAGCCATACCAAATATGGAATTCTTAATAAACATCCGTTTTTAACACCAGCACTCTACATATGATAAAATTATATACTACCACTTCGGGTTGCGTGCAACTGAAGCAGAAGTGTCAAGCAGCATATATTCTATTTCAAGATATAAAAAGCAGTTTAGGAGTGCTAACTTCAATTTATGCCTTTGTAAAGTTGACAAAATTAATCATATCTTTAAGCATAATTTTCAAAGAATTTTAAAAAGCAAAGATGAAATACAAAATAGGTGGCAGAGTTTTAGCTGTCAGCTAAAGCAGAATTGAAGTGGAAGTTTAATGTATCAATTTGAAAGCACCATGTATCAGAATTCACAGGAAGTGAAAGTACAATTCCTTCCTTTGCTATAGAGACCATCACATCAGTATACATATTCGTACATAAGTATTCACATACAGACGCTTTTGGGATGAATATCTAAAAGGAGTACCTATCATTAACAATAAGACAGAACTGAATAATTACAGAACTTATCTTTCATCAACTTTGAAGCTTTCAGATTTCTAATGCTTTTAAGTAACGAAGATAATTTTTTCAGTACTGCACTACATCAAACTGGGCCATCTGTTAAGAAGTATCATTAAGACATGGAGGGACAAAGAAGCAACAGTTACTGCTTGCTTAAATAGCTCAGACGTGCTGCCCCC
Source organism: Aquila spilogaster (assembly GCA_024606505.1). Taxonomy (NCBI): domain Eukaryota; kingdom Metazoa; phylum Chordata; class Aves; order Accipitriformes; family Accipitridae; genus Aquila; species Aquila spilogaster. The sequence goes on from JANHGO010000038.1 coordinate 30,735,644, forward strand.
TGCAACCACATGCATATGCTTGCAAGTTCAAGGCCTTAGTAAATATTTAACTATGCATATTTATTAATTAATATTTACCGGCTAAGGGAGAGATTCAGAGCCCCTTCATTGGCGTCTACAACGACGCTGGAGGAATTTACATACGGGCAAGACAAGTAGTCCAGCGGGCCCAAATAACCATCTAAGCCCGGAAACGCTTAATGCTCATTTGGCACACCTCTTGCTTGAAATTTCTGAGGTGCGTCACTAAAGGCTGACACGCAAGTCCTGCTCTGAGAGACCAGGCTCCCCTTAAGCTCAGCTGAGACTCAGCACCAAGGGAGAGGTGTGGAACAGAGGTACAATACAGACGTACACGGGGAATGATTATTCTAACGCCTTTCACCTCACAGCTCACTGATTACAACACACTTTAAGAAGAAAGCTTGTTCTAGTTCTCCAGCCTTGCGATACCTGCATTTTCCTCATTTAAGGGCACTGCCTCAACTAACATTTCAGCTATGGTTTGTTCAGTCTGGTCCAGCATGCAACCAGGATTCACCAGGGCTGAAAGGGAACAAGCAAGAGGAACCTGCACCTCAACACCCCACTGCGAGGAGGAAAAACGGGGTTCTGGGCTCAAGGGTTACTTTTTCATTTTTATTCTGTAATTGTCCAGCTTAATTCATAAATGAGTCCTCAGAGAGCTGAGATCTAAATAAACCTCCAAATACCAAAACCTTAACATTATTGTGATTTTAAAACAGAGAGCTTAAAAACCCATTTCCAGACCCCTGTACATTCAGTGCAGTTGCAAGTTTAAGCAGCATAAAATATCTCTTTTTCAAACATAAATCCTTCCTAATGGGAGTACTTAAAAGATACTGAGCCCTTTCTCCCCCAACTCTTCCTTTCCTCCCTCCCCCTCTCTCATTCAGAGCAATTACAGCTTTGTATCTGGTAAGTCTTCTACCCAAAGGAATATCACAGACTGGTTTTACGTGAAGGCTAATTATAGACTCAGGTTTATAGAGGTACCTAATATCTCATTAAAAGGGAATTGCTCCTTCCAGTGTATCCCCCCGGTGAATCAGCAACTTATATTTTTTCCAAGCACGCGTAGTGTCTGGCTTACCTCTACAAACACTGCAACATTGGTTCTCTGGAAGAACGTGATCTTTTTCTGAGCAGTTCAATGGCGGACAAGTCTCTGTTACTTTAACTAAAACTCCATTCTGAAAAACAAACAACATTTTTAAAGATGATGTTGATGAAAACATCTGCAATGGCAAGGATCACGTAATTTTCTATCTGTAACTCTAGTAATCTCTAGTAACTACACTGGTAAACTAGCAGGCAGCAAGTTAAATTCATTCTTTACACCGTAACATCAAACCTAAAGTGATCTACTTGGACGTTTTGGAAGGGGAAGGGGAAGGGGAAGGGGAAGGCGGAGATGGTTGGATGGACGGAGATGGTTGGAGAAGGATGGACGGATGTAGAAGGTTGGAGAAGGTTGGATGGATGG
>JANHGO010000038.1:30737250-30772667 GCA_024606505.1 Aquila spilogaster
GTATCTTTTTCAGTAAATCACCTTTCCTCCTCAGATCGTTGCCACTGTTTTCTTTTCAGGCCCATCTTTTTTTCTTTTTCTTTTTTTTTTTTTTTCCTTTTCCCCCTCCCCTTTCCCGGGGTGTGGGCCCGTGGGTCTCCTCACCCCTCTGTCACGGAATCGGGCCGAACCAGCCCTTAAACCGTTGACGCCGTAATGACAAATTAAGACAGTACGTTTGGGACAGAGGAAGGGAACGAGCGACTAAGTCCTAAGTTCCTTTGGAATGAAAGCCGTGAGGGATCCTAGAGCATGCCATCAGGACAAGAAATAGAATAGGTCTCACAAAAAATTAAGGCATTTGTCTCGCTAACTCTTTATGCTGAAATAACATCAGTGTGGTGACCTTAAGAGAGCATATAAGGAAACTAACAATGCTGCTGGAATCAATCTCACAGATCTCCTGTCGCGAGCAACATAGCCAGTAAAGGAGGAGGGGGGGAGGAAAAGCAGTACCATGCATTCTCAACGGTACATTTGGCCTTAGAATTTTCAGTCTCTTAAAAGACAAAGCAGCCTCACCCAAGATTTCTGCCCTAATCACTGCCTAAAAGGCTCCTTCTGACACATAGCTTTCTTTATGCTCTTGTAAAACAGCTTTATTATGTCAACTGCTCCTAAGAGATCAACTAAGATTCACACAGCCTCTTCATGCTCATCACATCAACAACTGGAAGATATCCTAGAGAGCGTGTGTCATCCTACTACAGCATACAGGGAGACAAAACACTACAACAATACTGAGAATATTAATCTTAGAGGCTCACTTTCATCAATGGATCTTTTTCGATATTATATCCACTACGACAAGAATGTTCTGGGGTGACACTGGTGAGCTAGAAAGGGAAAGGAAAAAATACCTCTTTGCAGCATGACAAGACATTTTGTGGCTACTGTATCACTCACACTAGATACCTCTTGGGGGTATGATTAGCTCTGCATGAAGCGAAGAATATTAATACTAATTTTCTTGTTTGATGCACTCTTGTCAGCAAGAATAGACATGCATTTATCCTAACTGGGAGATTCATCCCACTTAAGATTTAAGCAGCTCTCACAATGAATCAGAGCTCAACCACAATTAGGTAATAATCACTTCTGTACCAGCATAACTTTGCAGGCAGAAAAGGGCTGTCAGCATTTCAAGCTAGGAAGTAGTAAAGAATACAGAACTGAAACACGGAGGGAGAAAAAAGCGATTCTTGCTTTTTGCTCCTCACTGGGAAGCACATAGCAGAATCTCACCAAATTCTTCTCAGAGGACGTGGCCCTTTGTTTCTTAGCATCTAGAAGGCAAGGATAGTTGTGCTAGTGACAAGCGTGAATTTCAATTCATTTGGATGGATTCTTCTCATTTTGTCTCTGAGCTTCCAGACTCTCCGTTTGCCAACGATTTCCTATCTCTCACTTTACACTTTCAGGACAGTGCGGTTGGTGTTTGTGAAGCAGTCCCAGACTGTGAAGCATTCTGGCTCTGAAGAAGTAAAGCATATTTGCTTACCTCCTGCACATATCACATATCACTTCTGGAAGAATCAATGTGACACAGATTCAGACGGTGCGCTAAGAAGTCATAGCTGCTCGTGTCATAGCAGTCACCGGGGGCTCTGCTTACCCGCACAGTTACCAGAATTTATCCATGAAACTGAAGTAAAAGAACACTGGTTTAACACTTGTGCCTCACTATCTCATCTGTAGTTAAACCTCAGCCAAAATGGTCAATAGAAATACTTCTATACATCTTTCTGCAAATGGCAAACACTTGAATTATGCCTCAGATACGCAACACATGCAACTGGACCAAGAAAACAACTTTTCTGTTTTTTAAATGTACTGTTTGTATAGAATACAGACAACCTCCACTTTCCTCCTTCATTCTCTACATTCCTTTTCAGAAACTATCTTCCTTAAAAATACTTACGTTATTTCTAATAGAGAATAACCATTCACCTGCATACTTTGCCATGAAGAGCTGATCACTGCTTGAAGAGCAGTTACTAGGGATGGGCAGTAAGAGCTTCTCAGGATTACTTCTGTAATGTATTTTCCCAATAAATAAACAAAAGCAAAGCTCGCCGAAATGCAATTTGTCCGAGATCTTGCAAGATCAAAACGGTGCCATAAGGTTCAACAGTACACCATGATAAAACTTAATAAGAGCAAGCAGGAATAACTGTAAAGTAATACCACACATTAAAATTCACATACAAAAGTGCTCCAAGTACAACGGAAGAGACAATAAATTTGGAAAAGTTTAAGAGCCAGAGCGTTCTGAACTCGGGTGCCACTTACAGGCATACGTCATAAGTACAAACTAGTTTAATCTCACCATCTCAAAGGAAGCAGTAATCTTATGCCCTTAAAATTAAAAGGCGCATAAGAATGACAAAGACAAAACCAGAATTACAGAAGAGAATACTTTCTTTGCTTCCATAGGTATTTGGTAAGTGTTCTATATCTCGTTCAGGTCTTACACAGTACACACAGAAATCCACCACTCCACAGGAAAACCTGCGCTATACCAACATTCTGACAGCTTCTACGTTCAGATGCACATCTACGATCTCACTGATTTAAATAACAGCTTCACCGTGTCTTTGAGAATATTACACAGCCAACTATGAAATTATTCTATTTAGCACATTAAACACAGATCAGATAAATGAAATTAGAGGGGCATATAAAGCAGTTTTGCAGAAAACCGTTCTAAGGAGTGAAAGGAAGTCCTTAGCAGGGCTGGAAGAGATTACCTCTTGGCTAAGCAATTTGTCACTCTGCAGCTGCCCATGTTAAAGACCGTTCTCTTCTTGATATATTTTTTAAGAACTGCTCTCCATCTAGCAAATTTACCATTTTGTAACACCCAGAAATCCTCTCTCTCTCCTCTGTCACTGTCTCAGATGGCAAAGAAAGCTGGATTTATACAGTTCCATCATGCTTCATTCATACATACACAAGCCAGGGATTTGATTTGCCCTTCCAAAATTCAATGCAACACAGACCACATACAAATTCAAGCTAATTTCTTCAAAAAGCTCTTTTTTACTCCACCACTAACACTACTAATGTACTATCAATATCACCAAAGTTACTTGACCCAAGGTTTTTAAACTTCTGCCATAGAGAAAAAAGGAAAACAGACAAACTGCTACTGGATTAATAAGAACACCGGACATTGCTTTTACTTAAAAAGGGGAAAAAGAACAAGTACTCAATTCTGCATTATGGCTGACAAGGAGCCTTGAAACCGCCTTTTGCTTTCTGCACAGACCTTGCGGTACCCTCATATAGCAGTCCTCATACTTTTTCTTTTGGTAAGAAAAAAGCATTCATAACAAACAGTCTCGCTGCTACCTGCCTTTTAAAAGAAGCACGTAAATTGTTTTCGTAGTCACTGGAAGTGCGTATAGAGGAGCATTCAAACTTCTGTTTGCAGAGAACTGACTAAATGCCGTAAGATGTATAAACGCAAGTTACCAAATAGCTTTACAAGCTGTTAGAGCAGTCCTGTTCACTTAAGTACTTCTATCAACATAGGATTATTTAAACCCAGACCGTGCACACCTCTTTTATTCCTTCATCCTGCCTCCCAATTCTTTATGTATTTTAATAGCTTGCCAAAAATGTCCATCCCATCACTTGTACCACTAAACGAAAAATCCAGGGGAGTATTTTTCACAAAGTAGTTCTAAAACTTCCTTTGACGGCCCAAAAGATTAAATATTGTAGTCTAATACACAAGAGCATTAAAAAGAAGCCTTCGAGGCAAAGGCAGGAAGAAATGTGGTGTATGTTGATTCCTCAATTTATTTTCTAATACGTAGATCACAGCTAAAAATAACGGCAAGCTACAGAAAACGCAGAGAAACAAAAAGGAGAATAATGCCCCATTGCGTCCTTTCCTGTGATATAACAACACGTCAGCAAAAGTACCTCCGCTGCAGTCCTCTCAGAAACAGCAACCTTCTGTATCGTAGCAAGACAAGTACCTGGCCCCCAGAAGTACATCAGGCGGTACTGCAGGTCACCATTCCCGTGTTCAAGTCTCAACATCCCTTCACACTTACCTTTCTCATGATTGCCAGCAGAGTACATACTTCCTAAGCTTAATACATTTTACACCGAAAACATTTTACAGGGTAGGTGATAGCGTTTGAAGAACAGCGTTCTGGAAGTTGTCATGACAGCATGACCATAGCACACCAAAACAAGGATGCACCAATGAAGGAGAACAACAGATAGGTAATCTGGATAGTCCAGCATCAATTCCACCTTTTTTGATTATCTTAAATTCATACATTCAAAAAGGGCCCCTTTGGAAAAGTGATATTCACTACCGTGAAATCGAGCTTTGCAATGGAATTCAATCTTCCATCACTTATTTAATACTATTTTTCTGAGTACGTTGTTAAGGAGGCAGATCTTTCAATATCTGGTTTACCTTCACAATACGCGGAGTCCCCTTGGACAGAGAGATAACCATTCTTGCACTCACAGGTAGCCTTTGTGTTCCAGTTTTTGCACTCTGAATTTTCACCACATCTGTGTCCCTCCGCACAGAAGTTATGGCCTGAAGTACAAGGAACATGCAAACAGGTATTAAAATACGCTTATTTCAGGCATTAAGCTTTAATATTTATATCAACCATCTTAATCTCGCAAAAGCGTTGGCATGCTATATGTTAGATATTCACTCTGTAATCCAGTTTGGTACACACAGGCTGATGGATTCCTCCGTCAATTTGTACTCAAAGACTATTTTCTTTTCCAAGCACGCAGTTGCCTGGCTGGCTTTAGCAAGGAAAAAAGACAGCTTCAAAGCAGGAAGCCATGGCAATACATTAGTCTCCTACAGTATCTCTGTACTTCATATCTTGATCTAACTTGCACCAAAATTAAAAAAAAAAAATGTAATTTAAAAAAAATTAAGCTGCAGTTATACTCTCTTCAGCCATTTATGCTAACACAGTATTTGACTTCTTTTTTTGCTTTCATAATTGAAACCGAGCACTGGAACCCATCTTCCCAAACTTCTCTATTCAGCATCCAATTTATCCTCCTTAAGCAAGGTTTCCATTCTGTTAACATTCTGGATATCACCCAAGAAACAAGTTGGTTGGTTTTCTTTAATATATTATCTTTGTCACTGTTTCCCCTGACACCATGACATTCCAGTCTACTTTCTGCTCTTTTAGAACAATAATTATCCTTTGAACTAATACACAGTATGAACACGTTTAATTATTATTAGTAGATACTTCAACCAAGAGCCTATACAACATATCAGTGTGTTAGACCAGTCACTACAAAACACCACATTTCAGTTTAGCATGGATTATTACTACTGTGCTGGGATTTGAGAGACATAGCTAATCAACTTTAGATAATGACAGACCACGATAAAAATACATACAACTATTTCCTTCCCATCCAAACCTTTAAAAAAGGATTTCGTTTTTCTCTGCATGTTTTCATTACAATAGTCCTTATATCATTTTCTGCACCAAAAGGAAAAAATGATTCTAGGCTCTCTTTAACCCAATCTTTAATCATGTGGCAATTTCTTGGCAACTTTAATACTTGTAAGTAGCCAATGGGATGATCTCCTGGCAAATCTTCATCACAAGTTCCAAGTCCCAGATCAACCATTCATTTCAAACAGGACTTTCTCCCAAGTACAAGTCCCTGCTTAGTTTTCAATACTACATCGTACTCTTAAGAATTATTCGTCGTTCATTTACCACCTCTGAAATCCAATGAAACGTATGATTACTTCAACTATCCATCCGGTATCCATAGAGCTACCATCCTTTTTTCTTAAAAAAGAAAAAACCCTCTCTAGAAAATCTCGTACTGCTTTCAATCCCTTATTATGATCCGTATTTCAGATTAACTGTCTCAGTCTGGAGTCTGATTCCCCACTTGGAATGAGACTCTTGCTTTTGTTTTCAAGCTTCAAGACTTAAAAGAGCACGCAAGCAAAAAAGTAATGCTCCAGTTCTACAAATAAGTTGTGTGAATAGAGGCTCTAAGAAACGTTTCATTGCTGTCCCCTCATTAGGAATATACGATAATAGAACCTACTACTCCTCTAGATTGCCTTAGCATTTGTTATCATGAAAGACTCACGAAACACCATTTCCTGCCTTACAAAAACGTTAAGCAAAAGAGACTCAACCTCCACTCCCCATAGCATTTCAAAAAGTGTATTCAACATCTCCATAAGCAGAAAGTAGCAAACCTTTTCTCTTAAGAGCATGCACGGTGCTTCAATACAGTATGCTTTCAAGCTTTTACAAAACAAACGTCATTTAAGGTTAACCAGCAGAAAAATGTACATGATGGTAAAGAACTGTAAGGGCTCACTGTGCCTCTGTCGGAGTACACATACCATCGAATCAGAGGCTCTTGCAAGTGCTTTTTTCCCCACAGTGAAGACACACATTTAGCACTTCAAAAGAAGTGAGAGGCACATACCCAGGAAGTGCAGTTGTATTTCTTAGACCTTGGTCTGCATTCTCCCCAGATGAGGTTTTGAAGGCAAGGAAGGAATAAAATGCTATCTATTCTTGGCAGCTCATATTGGGTCTGAGTGTTTGTCCTGCTTTTCTGGCAAATAAAGACCACATAGTATTTGGACTGTAACGTGAAAAAATACGCTTGTCTTGTTCACACCCTCAGGAATCCCAATTCAATGTCTAATTCAGGTAAATTCATGAATATTCAGCAAAACAGTCTGGAACTTGTCTAGGGCAGCTGATTGGCTCATGCTGTGCTTATACTCCTGACTAAGCCGAGAGAGCCCTAAGCACTGACTAAAATGTCAATCTATTGATGGGAGCAACTACTCACCCTCAAGCAAGCAGAATGCAAAAGAAGGCAAACGTGATATTTATTAGTTCTTGGCCATGAAATGAACTCGAGGCTTCCTCCATAATACCTACACAAATGGCAAAACCACCCAATGATACTGCAGGAGGATCTCCGAATGCCAACCAGTTGCAGACGGCAGCTAGCAGAGGGCACACATTGCTACTGCCCAGGTGAAAATAATAACTGAATCACTGAGATTTCAGAATATTCAGCCAAGTCTTATCTGAGACAGTCAGCACCTCCCTAAATACAAGAAAAGCCCTAAAATAGAATCATCACATGCGAGCAAGCAGGCAATTGGAGAGGATTTGACAGAAGCACAGAAAACCTTAAATACTTCTGATAATCTAAACTAATTTCAGGTCAATACAGATGACAAGGCAAATGAGCATGAATTAAAATTACAGATAAATGCATTCAGAACAGATGTCAGAAATCGTTTTCCACACACACACAGTCATAAATGTACACCACAGCCCTTCAAAACCATTCAAGATACCAGTAACAGGGGAATTAAATATTGAAGAGTGCATTGAGATTTTTTTATGGGCACGATGACCTCTGTTCCTTTCCCAAATGTTTCTAATAACATTACTCTCTTCCTTATCAAGGCTGCAGAAATGCTTGCTCCCGTTTTCCTTATGAACATCATTCATATCTTTTCACTTGCAATATATGACTGCAGAAATGTCCTAAAACAAGTGTGAAAGAGGTCAATTTTCTCGATGCCAGACATAAAACTATCACACGTGCACCATCAGAAATTGCACAACTTACTGCTCCCGATTCAGATTATCTAAAATTAACCATTCATTCCATTTTGGGGCACCCAAACGTCGCTCTTATTTTTCCAGGCTTCTCTTCACACTCCAATTCCCCAAATCTCCTTTTCCAAAGCAGTATGCTGAACTGTTCTGTGCCGACGTCAAGGTTTGTTTGTCTTTCTAAGTACCAAATATATTTGGGAATTTGTTTAATTGCTGATTGAAGAATGCATAAATTCATTCAAAAGTATTGCTACAATCAAACATACCCTGTCCACGTATCCTCACACTGATGAGGATCCCAGATTGCTGAGGGTTTCCTTGCGACATCTGTAATGCTTTCTGCACTCCTTCCAGCTTCCCTAGCTGCTCACCTGACAAACTGTAATCCCCTTCTCTCTTGCTGTTCAAGAAGCAACCCTTCAGGCAATCCACACGTGCACTGTTTCACACGTTCAGAGGCTTCTAAAAAGAATGCTGATGATGCCTCCATTAACAGCATTAGCTATGTTTAAAAGGTCCAAGGTCATTTCACCCTCAAAATCTTTTAAATTCTTATGGTTTAGTCACAGAGTTACTATGTAAATATGTAAAGTAAATTGGGGAGACACCTCATAGGAAGCGTCATAAAATATGCAGTAGCAATTATGTCCTTTCACCATCTGAATCGGTTTTTAAACAAGTCATGAGCACTGAAGCACTTTGAACAGCAGTTTTTATGTCTTCAGAGTCTGAGGTCCCAGAACTCAGTGGTCTGACATAAAAGAGCAACTTCATAAATTCCTTCAAGCTGCTCTATGACTGCAGATCTTATTAAACACTGTTTATTTCTGTGCATTAGAATAATTGCACTGCGCATCCTAGCAAGATTCTAAATATTATTTCTTTTTCCTCTTTTGCAAACATAGAGGTCTTTTAAATCCCAAATACTGTTATAACTACGTACAGGAAGGAACTAATTCATATTTATCAACCTCCGTTGAATCTTCATAAAAATAAAACCTTGAAATAACACGTACTTCACGGCAATGCAAGGGAAGCATCTGATTTCTGAAAAAGCAAAGCCCAAGCTTGCAGCCAGACAGAGAGAGATGAGGAATATGTTAATTGAAGAGCCTTCTCATGCCTTAACTGAAAGAACTGAAATCCCCTTAAAACAAAACAAAGCAGTACGAGTGAGGATGGCAGAAGCCCCCGTTTCTACATTACAACTCTGTTTCTGAAGTAAAATGCATGCTTCAGCTCATCTGTAGGATTCCCCACTTCCTGCTAATCAGTGTCAGCAGTCAATCTAAATCCACCAGCCAAAGCATATGACAGGATAGCAAATAGGCATTACTCTCTCCAGGAAACCAACCAGCTCTCGCTACTCCATTACTTCCTCACACCCTCTCATTTAGGAGCGGGTAACAGCCCTAGCTGAAGTTGCGAGGGCTACTACTGAGGCTGTTCTAACACATCAAAATTATGAGCACAACAACAGAAAAGTTCTCATGAAATTTATTTGAATCACTCATTCAAAGGAGCAGAAAATCCACTCTTTCAAAACTATACACTGTCTTTGGCAAGGAGGAAAACAGCTGAAGGGAACAACAAAACATTTCTATGACACTATTTTTTGTATTACATTTGTCCCTGAGCCGTAAGAAAAAGTAGCAGGCATGATATAAGAGGAAAAAAAAAGTGATTTGCAAAAAGAAACAGTATTAAAAAATACATTTCAGCACTCAAATATACTTCTTCCCATTTTACAATTAACTAAACTTTCTGTAAGCCTGAACGAGAGCTTCATAATGCCATACTGTTTTGCTAAGAAGCATGAAGTAGCCACATAACTTAAGCACCTGTTTATGTGGAAGCACACAGACCTAGGGCAAAACCATATGTGGTGCACGTAACATACAGGGATAGATCCTACATACAGATCTGTTGAGGCCCATTTTTAAATTCAAGTACATAAAATCACCAAACTGTCATAGTACAGCAAAGTTCTTCCACCCTATGACTACTTTGCCATACACATTATACGATCATATTAAACACAGGCTGAATGTGACAGCTAGAGCAAGATGGTCAAAACTGGTGGCCCAGAGAAGCTGTGGATGCCCAATCTTAGAAGGCATTCAAGGTCAGGTTGGATGGGGTCCTGGGCAGCCTGATCTAATGGTTGGCAACCTTGCCCACGGCAGTGGGGGTTGGAACTCAATGATCTACAAGGCCTTCTCCAACATAAGCCATTCTATGATCCTATTATTTTACTGAAATCCAGAAACTGGCTTTTAGCAGTCATATACTTGTGCTATACTGTAAACTCACCCAGCAAACCTAAGGAAGAAAAGGTCTCATTCACCAGTTTCACTTTTCTAATCATTTACAAATACAAATCTAGGAAGCCCGCCAGCTGTGTACCTTACAGTATTCAACTCAGACCTCTGTTGATTCATGATTTCCACCACTATAAATACCACAGTTTTTCATACTGGGTTTTTTGTTTGTTTGTTTGTTTTCTTGCATACTCTATTTTAAGCACTTAGCTATTATTGTGGTAGATATTAGAGATCCCTGAAGAGCGCACAGTCATACCACAGCATCGTGAAGCTTCCATATTTCTGTTTCTTGTTTTTCCTTCTGTTGGTCCTCCACATTTATTCTTTCATTAAATTGAAATTCCTTTGCTCCCACCAGGAAAGCAAAGGCTGCAAACCTACTCTCGCCCAAATTTCATTCAGCAGAAGTATTCTGTAACTCTACAGAGCATGAAATTCAGTAGAAGCTTTCCACTTTTCAACAACTGAATACTAAAGAAAGCAAACTCTGATACAGAGAAAGAAATGATACAAAAGCTACCAATCAATATAGTGTACTGATAGTTTTGTACAGATCTTAGTCATCTAGTTTAACATTACTAGTTAAGATTTATTAATCACCCTGCTGACTGTTACAGCTAAATGCCAATATGAAGTACTACCTCTATCATCGCACACGCACACGAAGTGAAATTTGCATATTACCTGCAAATGATCCAAACAGCACTCACTGCTAATTGCCATATTTACCACTGTATTTCTTCCTCGCTACTTTTTCTTGGGCAGTAAAAGATGAATATTGTCTCTTAAGGAAGTCTTTACTCCAAAACAGAGAAGCTTTCTGTTCTTTCTCAACTCCGGCCTGTTTGCCATATCAGAGCACAACTGTTTGTATGAAAAAACCCACACCAAATAACAAATATTCCTATATATACACATATACAATAAAATTATTTACTATCAATCTGGATCACGTGGAACAGAGACAAAAGCGTCAAGCATACATTCTAACTCAAGATATATATAAAAAACGACTTAGGAGTGCTAAGTTCAATTTACTGCTTTGTAAAGTTGACAGAATTAATCATATCTTTAAGCATAACTCTGAAAAGAATTTTAAAAAGCAAAGGTGAAATGAAAACAAGGATTGCTTTGGTAGTCAGCTAAAGCAGAACCGACACGAAAGTTGGACGTATCATTTTGAAAGCGCTATCAGAATTCCTAAGAAGCAAAAGTGCAATTCCTTCCCGTGGTTCTGGAGACCATCCCGCAAGGATAGACATTCATGTTATTCGATAAATAATAAAAACAGTCTGGAGATGAGCATCTAAAAGGAGTACCTATCATTAGCGATAATATAGAACTGAATAATTACAGAACTTATCTTTCATCAATTTTGAAGCTTTCAGATTTCCAGCGCTTCTCAGATTAACGAAGCTAATTTTTTTTCAGTGCTACGCTACATCAAACCGGGCCATCTGTTAAGAAGCGTCATTAAGACACTGAGCCCTCTGAGGGACAGAGAAGTAACAGTTAGCGCTTGCTTAAGTAGTTACAGATGTTTCTAGAAAGTGCCTTAAAAAATTAATGTGTATATTCTTAGTCCATCACCCAGCAAACTGTCTCAAATGTGCTGGCCCCTGCAACCACATGCATATACTTGCAAGTTCAAGGCCTTTGTAAATATTTAACTGTGTGTGTTTATTAATTACTTTTTACTGACTAAGGGACAGATTCAGAACTCCTTCATTGACATAGGATGGCACTCTGGAGGAATTAACAAACAGGCAAGAAAGTAGCCCAGCAGGCCCTGATAACCATTTAAGCCTGGAAATATTTCATCTTCACTTGACACTTGGCATTTCTGATGTGCATCGCTAGGTCCTGCTCTGAGAGACCAGATTCCCCTTAAGCTGAGCTGAGTCTCAGTGCCAAAGGAGAGGTGAGGAACAGAGGTAGCATATAGCCGTATCCAAGGAATTATTATTTTAACACCTTCCACCCAACAGGTCACTGCTTACAATAAACCTGAAGAAGAAAAGTTATTTGAGTTTCTCCAGCCTCCTGCAACTTGTGTTTTCCTCATTTAAGGGAACTTCCTCAGCAAAGATAGTAGCTACGGCTTGTTCAGTCTGGCACAGCATGCAACCAGGATTCACAAGAAATGAAAGAGAACAACGAAAGGAAACCTATGTCTCAACATCCCATAGAAAGGGAGAAAAATGGCATTCTTTCATTTTGATTCTGTAATTGTCCAGCTCATCTCATAAATGAGTCCTGAGAGAGCTCAGAACTAAATCAGCCTCAAAGCACACATCAAACTCAAATCTTACTATTATTGTCATTTTAGAATAGGAAGAGCTCAAAACGTCACTCCCCAAAAGCTTATAGCCCTATACATTCAGTACACTTGCAAGTTCAAGCAACATAAAATACCTCTTTTAAAACAATTTCTTCCTAATGGGAATTCCTAAGAGATACCAAAACCTTTTCTCTCCCAATTCTTCCTTCCCTCCTCCTCCCTCTCTAATTTACAGCAATTACAGCCATGTATCTGATAAGTCTCCTACCCAAAGGAATATCACAATCTGGCATTATGTGAAGGCTAATTACAGACTCAGGTTTATAGAGGTACCTAATACATCATTAAAAAGGAATCGTTCCTTCCCATGTACCCACCAGTTGAATCAGCAACACATACTCCTTCAAAGTACGCATAGCTGCCGGCTTACCTCTGCAAACACTGCAACACTGGTTCTCTGGAAGAACATGATCTTTTTCTGAGCAGTTCAACGGTGGACAAGTCTCTGTCACTTTTACTAAAACTCCGTTCTGAAAATAAATAATAGTTTAAGAAGAAAATATTAATAAAATGACGTTAGTGAAAACACATGCAATGGTAAGGATCACAATGTTCCAACTACAATTCTGGCAATCTCTACTAATAACAGCAAATTAACAGGGAGCAAGCTATATATATATATATATGTATGTATATATGTATGTATTTTTGTATGCATTTTTTTTAAGTGTAACATAGAATCTAAAGCAATCCAATTGAATATTTCTTTGCCCACAACTGAAATTAAAAAATTATATATGACACTTAAGTACTCAAAGGAATTAAAGAACTTCACTGTAGGTTTCTGTTGAAGACGATGTTCCAGCTTTATGAAAGTCCAAGCTTTACTCCTCTTAGTTCATATTCTGCATGCTCACTGGTAAGTACTCAACTTGAGTACTCACAGCCAATAGCGTCCAATTAAAAGGGCCTGTTCTTTAGAAATACTGATCATCCAATTTCCAAAAACTCCTTTGAAGATATGACAAAGCAGAAATCTCATCTTGAGGTATTCATACAGAAATATCCATATAAAATGCACATCAAGGTAAAGATAGTCCCACCATTTTGATTTCTACTACATTTAGAGTAAGACTACATAAGGGATCTAATTGCTTGTAGGAATTCTCTAAAATGCTTGACGTAGAACAGACGCATGGAGATTCTGCAGCATAATTTTACTTCGCCTCCTTTCCATTCAGAATAATCACCTTCATCGTAACTGCAGACCAAACCGCTGTCCCTGCTCTTCGTTTAGTTGATTCTTACAATCCCATCCCAAAGGAGCCTTTCCTTTTTCCTTCTCCCACTCCGTCCTTCTCCATACCTTTATTCACTTCATCAGCATGCCTTCCACAGCTATGCTATCAAGTGTACTGGCAAGTACACTTACACTTGCTTAGTAGAACGTATACCAGCAACCCCACAAGACTTGTTAACACAGGTTAACACTGGAGTAACCTTGTTTTCCAAAAGATAGAATCTCCACTAAGAAAGCTGACAGCCTGCTACATTGCCAACACACCTTTTTAACATGAACCTAGCCGCACTCCTCCCAAAATGCTTTTCACAGTGCCTCACATCGCAGAACAAAAAGATGGTTTTAAAACCACAACCACAGAGAATATGTAAAATATTACCTAAATGCATCTAGGGCTAGCAAAGCATAGGAAAACCATATAAAAAGCCAAAATACGTTACTAAAGCAAACAGTCTCATAATCTGAGGGTTAGATACATGACTTTGAGCACAGCATACTAACAGCACCTATTTGTCCATTTAGTATGAAGCAAGGCACTCTTGCTAGCCAGAAGCTTGCTTTCACATCTACAAGGCACCGTGCCACGCCATGCTGAACAACTAATGCAGGTGCCAGAAGCAGTAACAGGTGAAACTCCTTGCTGCTAATTAACCTCATCAACAAGGCTACACTGGTTCAGCTGCATCTCTTCAGACTCCAGAATTAGCTCTCACAGCATCAAGCTGTCCTGCACAGTTATGCACCTACTGAATCTACAAGGTGCAAACGATGCACAAGGGGCCCAGCAACTTCGGGAAACAAAGGGAGTGACCATTCTACAGACATTGCTAGTGCCTGCCCCTGAAACTGCAATCTTCAGTCTAAGCAAGGTCAAGCCACTTCTCTTGCTTCCCTGCTGTCCTTGCCACAAGTTGCAGAGAACAATAAAACAGAAATGAGTATTCATTTCTCTTTTGTTATGCTTGTTTCATGTTTTTGATTTAAAACAAAAATAACCCACCTCCCTACAGAATCACGGAGCACGCATCACCAAAGCAAGCGCCCACAGGAGCAGAGAAGTTAATGGAAGTATTAGATTTCCTGCTCCGACTTTCATAAGTGAAAGGGAGGAATCCCTCACAATTGCCTGTGTAACTGCAGTAACAAAGGTGATAAAAGAAGCAGACACAGTGAGCCGTCATTTACTATCATGTTATCAAACTACCAGCTGGAAAAGCTCTTGCTGTAACCCATCGCTTATTAAAGCTCAGACAAGGCAATTGCAGAAGGGGTACAGTATGTCACCATATGAACAAAAAGTGTTGACTGACAATCGATCTGGTCTAATGGATGGCAAGAAATCAAAAAACAACGTTTAAATCAAATCAGCCAACAGGAGGAATCAAAAACCCACAAAATTTCAATCCAAAATTCACGCTGTCTTAACGAATCAAAGAAGATATTAAAACAAGAAAGAAGATTTCTATTAACTTAATTGTCATTAAGACTCCATTTCCCTGAAGTTTCCAATTTGCTGCAAAATCTGCTTCTTGGAAAAACAAACATCATTCAGAAGTTCTAAAATAATAAAAACCTTTCCTTGTTGAGTATTCTTTGCATTATAATCAATTTGGTAGAACCTAATACAGATCCAATTATAAGAATTAACATCATTGGATTTCAGATTTTATCGACTCGGATAAGTAAGAGCAGTTCACACTTCAGAATTATTGCTTCAGGCTGCCCTAGGAAAATGACTGACTTTTAAGCTCAATTCACATACACAGCCACAGAATCTGGATGGACAGAGATGTCAAAAAGCCCTCATTTTTCTCTGGAATAAATAGGTCAAGCTCCAACTGCGGCATATAATCTACAAAGAATGAGATGTGGAATTAAACATTTACAAGATAATTAAGTTTCTTTAATTACAAAGCTAAGTACATTAAAAAAAAACAAGAGTTGGGTGTAAGCCTGATCAATGACACGCAGTGGAAATTTGAACTAGAGGCAGCTCACGTCAGATAACTAACTTCAGAAAATAATAGCAAGATGCCAGGGTTATTTCAGTTGCTTCTTGCTGTTTTCACTGAAGGAGGAAGACAGCCCTCCCTTTTATTACTGATGAGCCTTTCAGTTCCAAATAGAGCCCTCAGTTAACAGTATAGGTTGGACATCACTCCTTATTTTCATGCAAAGCTCTTAAGTCAAGCTTTCGGAAAGTTAGCAAAGCCTTATTCGTCTCTCTAGAATCCATACAGCACTCTGACTCCCCTCTCCTAGCAGCAATTAATAAGAATGCCTTCTTGCACCTTCTGTTCTCAAACTCATCAGCCAGCTAGGATTAGGAATCAAGTCCTTCACAGGTGTTAACCCAGAACACAGCCCATCAGCAGTAAACTCCCAATGCAACAAAAGTTTCAGATTTCTTCCTGTTGTCTTCAAATGAGCCAAGTTCTCACACTGGTGAAACCCACAAACTGGAATAAACGCTGAATGCACGCAGGTACAAGTTTTCTGAATCACACACACAACTGCATTTTCCATAGGGACCCCAACAGGCTGGAGAACGCACGGGAACCTCAGGAACAACTGCAAAGTCCTGCATCTGAGAAGGAACAACCCCAGTGCTCTGCTTACGAAGAGGTGACGTTACTCCTGACAAGTCCTTGGCAGTACCAGGCAAAGAATTCATAGGAAGGCCAATAGTCATACACAGAAAGAATGGAACTCACCCAACTGGTGGAGGGAATCCCTGGCTGTGCAGCACTCCTCTCAGCGAGCAGCCCACGTCCAAGAGGTGCTCTCCCTTCGGTGGCTGGCCCTCAAATGAGCCCAGGTGGCTTTACCCTGGGTCCTAGCCTTTCTGCTCACATAGGGAGCACAGGTGCAAACAATCTGCGTGTGCTCCCTGGGCCAGCCACATCCCTTCACCAGGTGCTCAATCAGCAGTTCAAGCCCTGATCTAAATGTTCCCCTACATCCAAGCACCAGTATGTGCACCATCCAGGACACCCAAGTGGAAAGCAGCTAGGTGGAAAAGGACATGGGGGTCCCGGTGGACACCAAGTCAAACACAAGCCAGTCATGTGTCTATTCTGCACAGAAAGCTAACGTGAGGGAAAGCACTGCTAGCAGGTGGGAAGAGGTGATCCTCTGCTTAGCACTGGTGGGACCATACCTGGAACACAGTGTTCAGCTGAGGGGTCTCCAGTGCATAAGAGAGAGAGAAGAACTAAAGGAGTGACCAGTAAAGGGTCACCAGGATGATTAAGGGACTGGAACATATGAGAAAAGGCTGAGAGGTGGGACTGTTTAGACAGAAAACAAGGTGGGGTGCAGAGCTGATCTTATTAATGTGTATGAGTATCTGAACAGATGATGCAAGGAAGACAGAGCTAGGCTCTCTCCAGTGGCGCCTGGTGACAGAACAAGAGACAACAGGCAACTCAGAAAGGCAACACAGAAGATTCCCTCTGACCATCAGGAAACATTTTCTCCTTTTTAACTCTGTTTGTCGTTAGGGTGATGGAGCACAGCGGCTGCCCAGATGTCCTCTCCTTGGACATCTTCAAAAGCCACTTCAATGTAGTCCTGGGCACCTCACCCTGGGCAGCCCTGCTTCACCCTAGGAGGCTGAACCAGGTGACCCCCCGAGGTCATTAACAACCTCAACCACTCTGCACTTCTTAGAAACACCTGTGCTCTAAACTCCACCATTTTCTCTTTGTAGATTAATCCAGAGAGTGTTTGCGGGCAGGATTCCAGCTGGAGACAAGTGAATGGCTGTCTATCAGCAGCATCTGTGCTTATGGTTAAGAGGATGTGCAACATAAATACGTTTTTTTTTAGTCTGGATTAGTTTTCAGAAATAAAAACTGTTCGCAGACTGATCAAGAAAACCTTTGGTCCATATGGATCCGTCAGTATTTTTTATTTTTGTCGGATGAAATAAAGCCTCATGTGCTTAAATCGGTACTCATGCAAGAAATAAAACCGTATCTTCAAGTAAAAACTGAAATGTGAAATCTTAACTTTAACTACTTGACATTAATGCACCTACAAATACGTTCTCTTTACAGACACAAGGGCTACTCCCCCAGACTTTTTTCCCTCCGTATTTTTAAGCAAGCCGTTCTACATTAATAAACTGACAGCTGACCTGTACCTCCTACTGCATATGCCTTTCATGGATCAACAGCTTCTCAAACCTGAAATCTGTTTTTCAAGTCTGGAAATTAAACCACACGCTACTATTTTTTATGTATGCAGTCATTTGTCTAAGCACAAAGTCGCCTTTTATCGGTCATACAACACAAGTGGCAAAGGCACACACACACACACCCCCGCTCCTTCATTTTTTGAGTCTCATTTTTTCATGGTATCACATTAACAGATTCTGTTTCAAACACTTATTAATGCTCTTCATTCAGATGTAAATAATACAAACTGCAACACTACTGCAACAAACACTGACGTATCCATCTCCTTTAACAGTAAGTAAAATGCAAAAGGTCTTTTCATGATCATTTCCATCCTTCTTCATATGAGAAATATTTTACAGTCAATGCGTGCTTTTCATCTTCACAAACGTATTATCATACTTGTAATAATGAATATAATGCTCTTATTTATAGCACAGAGGAGTTCCAGAGGTAGTTCACATCACTTTGTTCTCACTTCAATGCGAAAATCCTCCCATTCTCCTCATCTTATTGCATACAGTCACTTTCCCTCCCAGATAAACATTCGAAGTCATACTATAAATAAAACAGGCACCCTCATCTTCAAGGCAAGGACCTTGCCCATGTATTTGTACATACAGTGCTGAGCACCCCCACACAGCCAAACACTAACAACGGCAAAGCAATTTTGCACAACAAGCGGCTTTCACATCTACAACCAGTTATTGTCCATTCCCATTAGCAAACACAAAATTGCTGCCCCATACAGTCAGCCACAAGCACAACAATAACCAGCTCACTGTAATTTTTTCCAAACGTTTCTCACAACTGCTCCAACGCACTGCTCTATTAATAACACGTGTAAGATCTCCCTGTATCACCTTCCCTTCCATAAATTCAACACGACATGAAAATCAAAAATACCTGAAAATTACATGTGGGAGCAAATGCGTTTAAGATAGCCGTGCCTTTCCGACGTGATAAATCATACTAAAGGCACAGACGTACTGTAGTTACAACAAATGCATGTCGCAGCAGAGAAATGGGCCTTTCATAATCATCTACTACTCTCTTCTCCTAAGGCAAGTCTTGACAAGGACTGGTTTCTACCACACTTACGCACCACGTGCAGCACTCACGTATTCATTAACATTTCCTGCTACGAATGCTTTCATCTAACACAGCCTCCATTTACCTACGTTTCTAAGTACCAACTGTGGTTCAGAGAATCACAGAATGGTTCGGGTTGGAAGGGACCCTAGAGATCATCTAGTTCCAATCACCCCTGCTACAGGCAAGGACACCTCCCACTAGACCAGGTTGCCCAAATACCCATCCGGCCTGGCCTTGAACACCTCCAGGGAGGGGCATCCACAACCCCTCTGGGCAAACCATTTCAGTGTCTCACCACCCTCACAGTAAAGAATTTCTTCCTATTATCTAGTCTAAATCTACCCACTATCGGTTTAAAACTGTTTCCCCTCGTCCTGTCACTACCTGCTCTTATAGAAAGTCCTTCCCTAGCTTTCCTGTAGGCCCCATTCAGGCACTGGAAAGCTGCTACAAGGTCCCCCTGAAGTCTTATCTTCTCCTGGACGAAGAGTTCCAGCTCTCTCAGCCTGTCCTCATAGGGGAGGTGCTCCAGCCCTCTGCTCATCTTCATGGCCCTCCTCTGGGCCTGCTCCAACAGCCCCGTATCCTTCTTGTGTTGGGGACCCCAGATCTGGATGCAGTACTTCAGGTGGGATCTCACGAGAGTGGAGTAGAGATGCAGAATCACCTCTCTTGACATGCTGGTCACACTTCTCTTGATGCAACCCAGGATACAGTCGGCCTTCTGGGCTGCGAGAGTTCACTGCAGCTCGTGTTGAATCTTTCATCGACTGACGCTCCCAGATCCTTCTCCTCAGGGCTGCTCTCAAGCCATTCTCCACCCAACCTGTATTTGTGCTTGAGATTGCTCTGACCCAGGTGCAGGACCTTGCACTTGGCCTTGTTGAACTTCATGAGTTGGCACGGGCCCACCTCTCAAGCCTGTCCAGGTCCCTCTGGACAGCATCCCTTCCCTCTAGCACGTCAGCTGCACCGCTCAACTTGGTATTGTCTGCAAACTTGCTGAAGGCGCACTCGATCCCACTGTCCATGTCTCCTACAAAGATGTTATTTAACACCAGCCCCAGCGCCAATCCCTGAGGAACATCACTCGTCACCAGTCTCCACTTTGACATGGAGCCATTCACCGCAATGCTCTGAGTGCAAGCATCCAGCCAGTTCCTTATCCAGCGAGTGATCCATCCATCAAATTCATTTTTCTCCAATTTGGTGACCAGAATGTGCCACAGGATAGTGTCAAGCGCTTTGCACAAGTCCAGGTAGATGATACCAGTTGCTGTTCCTCTATCCACTGTTGCTGTAACTCCATCATAAAAGGCCACCAAGATTATCAGACATGACTTGACTTTGGTGAAGCCAAGTTAGTTACCACTGATCACCTCATCTTTACTTTCCATGTCCTTCAGTAGGATCTGCTCCATGATCCTGCCAGGCACAGAGGTGAAACTGACTGGTCTGCAGTTCCCTGGATCTTCTTTCTTTTCCCCTTCTTGAAAATGGAGTTACGTTTCCCCTCTTCCAATCAGTGGGAACATCAGACTGCCGTGAGGTTTCAAATATGATGGATAGCAGCTTGGCAACTTCATCTGCCAGTTTTCTCAGGACCCGTGGATGAATCTTCATCAGGTCCCACGGACTTGTGCACCTTCAGGTTCGTTAGACGGTCTCGAACCTGATCTTCACTTACAGCAGGCAGATCTTCCTTCTCCAAGTTCTTACCTTTGCTTTCAGCAGCTTGGGAGGTGCAAACAGAGCTCTTGACGATAAAGACTGAGGCAAAGAGTCACTGAGCACCTCGGCCTTCTCCGTATCCCTAGTTGCCTCAGAGTTATGAACCTGACAGAGAAAGACCTCAGCCCAGTCCTTCATAATTTACCTTAGTTAGTAGTAAGGCTAGATAGTTTAAGTAACACCAGGGCAAATTTAGAATAATTCAAACAATAAAAGCTAGGTTGCTACAAATTTTAGCATGTGTGGCTTAAATATGCAAACTCACTCGACGCTACTGCCCCTTTTTCAGCCTTATAAAATCAAGACATGAGAGAGGAAACATCCCTCCAAGTCACTTCACACATTTTTATCACGCTGCAAAGGTCATATTCCTGCTTTGTGTACATGTTTGCGGCTTTCACTGACTTCAAGGTCATCTTTTCAAGACAATGGACATCACATTTGCATGAAGAGAACCTCAAAAAATACACAAACTTATCACTGCATTTGAACATCACACATATATTTAAAATCAGGGAAAGTTTATAGAACTTAAACTTACCTGACATTCCCTGCAGCTCTTAGCCAATACTCGCTGACCTTCTGCCAGCACTTTGCCTCCATAGATACACTTTGCTGCAATTTGGGAGAAGAAGGTGAGGAATTAAAAATGTATAAATAAAACCAGCATTTAAGTAATGAACAAAAACGAAAGGATAAGACTAAACTAAAACCAGTAACCACACTCAAATATAGATGCATTAAAAATACGATACATTTTGCTTTCATCAGAAGTCAGTATGATACATAATATCAAATAAAATAACTAACAATAAACTCATTTTAAGATCAAGTAGTACCTTTACCTCAACTGAAGAGCAATAAGAGCATAAGGATAAATAATAGAGCCCAATTCATTAGTATTCATTAGAAAATATTTTCATTACTGACACTTAGATTAGCTACTGTATGTGTTACAAGCAGTCTTCATTACTTGTTTCAAGAAAATGGAGATGTTTATTAGTGTACATCAAGAGAGCAATATAAGCACAGATTTCAATTAAACCTTCGAATTTTTTGCAGGCACAAAGGTGAACTCTTCAGCTTGCTGGAGCGCTGGCAAATGGATTTGATGTAGCAAATGACTCTATTGAATCAATGAACTGCAGAAGTCCATTTCAGAAAAATATTCTTAAAGTGCACATGAAAGAAACAGGTTTCCCAGGAAACTGAAAGCTCCTTCTAAAAAAATTATTGCCTGAAGTTTTGACCCTTCTGCTAAAGACTACCAGCTCCAGAGCCAAGCCAAGGGATTAGAATGCGAGCTTTCCTCACTCAGTGAAAAACCGACTAGCTTAGTTTAGAATTACCACCACCATTGAAGAAAACAAACTCAAGCAAAGCCATGGCAGTCAACAGCTCGGTCAAGTATTACCGTAACTGTTCACAGTAGTCTTGAAACTGAGTGTCTAAGTTTCAGCTCCATAAAAGGACAGTAAATACACTAACTAAACAACTAACCTATCATTATCTTTCACAAATCAAGTACCCATCATATAGGCACTCTACATTACCAACAATTCAATGCCGAACACCGATAACATGACTTTTCGTGCAGCGCTTCTGCTATCTCTATGCTTGCTCAATTACACTGGAAGGAAAGCTAACATATGTAAGTGAACAAAGCTTCAAACATTTCCTGAGTTGCAGCAAAAGCACCGTCAAAGTGGAAGCATTCAAAGCACTCAAATCTCAGAAAATAAATCACAGGCCACCTAATAACTGTTTTATCCCACTTTCTCTCCCAAGCACACCTACAGGTGTGCGCGCACAACTCCTACGGTTGATGCCAACAGGCAGTTTTCCACAACAGCAACTGTCATAGCCAATTTGATTGCAGACATCTTAAAAACTAAAGAAATGCCAGATCAATCATCGTAAGCTTTCACGCATAAATGTGCTTCTGAGGATCTGCACTTTAAACTTACGTATAAATGCTCCCCGTAAATAAAAATAATAAAAAAGAACAAACGGTTTTTCAAAAAGAACTCTGTTTTCACGGTCCACCATGCATTTGGAAATCAGATTTCTTCCTTTTGCTATCTCAGTTTTCTTGATTTTTCCTAAAATTGCCCCAGTTTCTATGCCTGAGTTGCGATCTCGCGAGGAAAAACTTCAGATCGGGAAGTTTCATTTACATCAGTAATCCCAGTAAATATTTTCGGGAGGCAACGAATTAAAGAACTTTTCTGTTTTCTTCTGTTTGTTTGTTTTCTTTTCTCCTGACATGATTGCTTTTAACAAAGAAAAAGCAGAAACACCTGACAGCAAGTCAAGTTACACCACGACTGAGAAAAACGATGAGATTTTCAATACAATTACAGCCTTTTGTCAGATAGTAATCTAAAGCCAACACAAGATGGCAGGGATCAAAACAGAATCACCTCGTTTTTAAAACCCTTAACATATCAGACACAAGAACCGCTTTGTTAGTTAACCCACAGCTGAGACAGGAAACTTCAATAATCCAGCCATTCAATAATCCCTAGAGACAGTAAATTACAGGTGATGATTCTATCAGAGCTAAATAAGAAAAGCACAGAGAAATTAACACCTGTGGTGCAGCCCCTTGGAAATCTCCTGCAATTACTACCATATACCCAAAAGCGACTGACTGTGGCCCCAGTATATCATTCTGTCAAGGAGCTGGCATTTGCAATCAATTTCAATCAACTTCCATACATCTCTTCCCACTGACTGACAAGCTGAGTTCTTGTCGGAATAACGAGTCAAGTTTGTGCCAATCACTGACAAAAGACAAGTTTGATTGTTCATCTTTCCATTACAAACCTCAGGAGCACAGTTTTTCATGGGGATATAAACTGAATCCACAATTTGGTGCCTAGCAATTACTTCATGTCCAATTTTAACTGCTGTACATACATGTGTGTCAGCAAACACGTGTCAAGAGAAGCATCCAGTACCACAGGTCCGTGAAGGAACTTTCTAGACTCTCAGAGTTTCAAATAGAAAACATTCTGAGGCAAAGAAACATAATTCAGGCAAGAGCATCTTTCCACCCAAGTACCCTGTTCGTAGGAGTCTTCTGGTAAGCAGAACACTCAGGACAAAATGCAACTGAGAGAAATGAGACAGCATGAGTAAACAAGCGAGCACAACGTAACAGCAAGTGACCTTTACGACATTCGTGCATGGGGCTAATGAATTCAATGACTAAAGCAAGCCAAAAGAAGTCTAAAAGAACATTCATCTTTTCCTCATAAATCCTAAAATAATTCAATAGCTTTGTCTTATAACTTACAGAAAGAAATCATGCATGAAGTCTGATGTTCTACAAGAAGAAAGAGGCCAAAACATTTATTTTTGTCTGCTTCTTAATGCAAGACTGGCATCAGTACTCAGCTAAAATTCCCATATATAAATTGTCTTTGCCCCTTACAGTACCATTAAGGCATCAAATATTGACTGCTTCTTCCAAGAACGTTACTTACAGCTTTCATTTCCAGAAGACTAATAAGACTAAGCACAAAATTTACTTCTTTTCTTTACACGAACTTATTTTGAAATGAGTGAAAACAAACAATCATTTTACACAGCGACGTTCACTCAAGGTCTGAAATTCTATTATATCTAATGAAAATCTTCCAAACTGAAATAAAAGACAGACAAAAAGATAAGACCTGAGTTTATTACTTGTCACTATGAGAAGTTTAGACTAAAGGCTTCATCAGCAGGAGGTACAAGCTGAAGCAAAGGACTTTTATTATTATTTGTTTGTTATTCTCAAGCAAGTAGAAGAGTACTTCTATACTGACAATACGCAGCAAGAGAACCTTAAAAATTTGCCATACTTGCTCATTTAGAAGAAGAAAAGTACTCAGAAAATCAAATTCGCCGCTGTGACTCACCTTACCTGAATTATCAGGAGCTATTAAAGTTGTTGTGAAATGCACCTGCTTTTAGGACAAGTTTAACTGCTAAACAGAGAGTTGGAAGGAAAACATCTTTATGATCTACTTACCCTTGCACACTTTACAGCACTGACCATCCACATGCACTGGGAGAGCGTCAGGAGGACAGTCAAGAGGGGGACAGGACATCCTTCGGCATTCTACAACTCCGCTCTAGGAAAATGTTTTTAAGACAAAATTTAATCATAGTCATTAGTAAATATTATGTAATAAAATAATGCAGAAAATTATTATGGTAAATGAAATCAGCACTGTGCATTATACGCTCATCTTTCCTTAACAAGTTTAATCCTATCCAGCTACAAATTTGAATCCAAATGCACCTGAAGGTGAACCATCCCTGTGCTGGTACTTACTACTGGTTTTACTCCACTTTCCCTGAGTAAAACACATCAAGAAGAGAACACAAGCTCATCATTACAACAACATAAGCACCGCTTTCTGTAAGCTGTGCCAATCATCTCTGAGATTTTTAACAATCAGTTTTCTATTTTCTTGAGCAAACACAGACTCTCTTCAGATATTTATCAAAGAATTTCAACGAGACAACATTTACATATTAATACTCTTCCGTTCCTCAGTTTTTCATAGTGATAAACGCTGAAAACAAGATCTGCATGTTGTTACCATTCAAGATGCAACTACGCATCTATGAATACTATTAAGATAACGCCTCCATTTAAAAAAAACCTACTGCGAAAACAATTCCAAATCAAATACAAACAAGGTCTGTATTCACCCCCAAAACCATAAAGTCCTTACAAATATAATGAATACAAATAAGACGTGATTGTCAAGGGAAAGCAGATTTCATTTTTAAGGCTTCTACGTAAGATATGTCAGATTTTCATTTATTTATTTTTACCGTTTCCCTCCCTACTGTTCACTCTCCCACTAGATGCATGCTAAAAACCTAACAGTTCTTAGAATTCACATTATGTATTCAAGGACCGTTTTCACATTTTAATTAGGTCCTACTTCTTGAAGTCTTTAGAAATTCTTACTTGGCACGTGCAATTCCTGCAGTGATCATCTTCAACCCATGAATCCTTGTCTCTATAGATCAATCCATTTACTTGACAAGTCTTCTCACAGTGACAGTCTTCCAACTGACTCAGCCTCGTTTCTGCATAATTTAGCTATAAATGAAAGTAACTTGATGAGATTTCTTCAGTTCAAACGCGTGGTTTTTAAAAAGCAAATATGAGAAAACATTACATTTATTTTTATCTGAAGCAAGTTTAACTACAACATTTGAAACACTGGACCAGGACGTCAGCAGGTAACAAATAACCCGACTCCTCTGACTTTGATGGAGCCATACGTGAACAAACATCAGCTTATGACACACGCAACCGTCTCTTGTACTGTAATGAACTCCACCAAGATCTCCTTAGGAATATGTAGGCACTACCAAGAGCGTGTAAACTACAGCTGATTTTAAATCAAATTTCTTAATTGCTCATCAATTTGTTTACAAATCGTAAATCGTGACCAGCTGGCAGATTGACTTTTTGTAATAATTTCCACCTCTTCACTGTCAGTATCAGCTAGACTAATGCTCTCCAGCTCATAGAGTGGCCTTAACTTTATAATAGTAAGATTTACAGCATTTTAATACAGAGTAGTATTCCTAGACTGACCCATGGACAAGTCCTGCTCCTGGAGTAAACCTGGACCAGTGGATAGCACTTAACTCTCCTTACTGTTCACATTATCTCCTCAATTCCAACTACTAAAATGCACACGAAGAACTTAGAACTTGATGCATCTTTTCCAAGTGTTACATCTACATGCTAGCAATTGCTACATTTACTGATGAGATACACTGCAATAACGAGTAGGGGCAAAGCGTGTTCAAGGCTTTATGAACTCCCCCACCACCACAGACCTTCCCTTCCTCTGAGGCACCATCTTAAACTGAGATTCATACAGGGAGGAACTCCCACCATACACATATCTGGTGGCCAGTGTCATCATCTCTAACGCCTAACACAGCTTCTAGTGACATTCTCATTTCCTAAAAATCCAAACGAAAATACAAATTAAAATGAAAATAATCCAGACTGCGTATTTGGAACTAAGTACTTGCGTTCTCCAGGCCCCAGAATTGCCACTGCTCTAAAAAACCATCCTGTTGTCAGCTAGAGGATAATTTCTCAAGGTCTTGAATTTTTTTGCTTTCATACTTGCATTGGAACCACTGCAAGCATTGAGGCTACCTGAATTTGGCAAACGACAAAATGAATGCATACCTTATTCTGTTACGAATGCAGTGCTATTATTCTGCATTATAGGCTTCAAAAAGACAAACGTGCAGCGCTGTGCACTTTTTTACACAATGCCATAGATTTGATATTTGCACATTTTCACCCTCTGCAATTCCATCCACTTTACGTGAACATATTCCAATGAGCCTTTTTTCATTTCTGCCAGTAAAAGAGCAAGAAATTTAGGGGAAAAAAAGGAGAAAAATAGTAGGCAAGCTGCTGCGGTCTTTTAATCTGCACTCCTCAAGAGAAAAAGCTCTGAATAACTGTTTTGTATTTCTTAAATTGTTAATCTGGTGTAATACTACCGGGATTGATACTCATTCTCCCTAAAACTCAGATCCGGTCATTTCAAAACTGCTCTTCACATTTTAATAAGTGGATGGTTTTGTTTTTAAGTCACTTGTTTTCAACAGATCCTCTTTCCTAATTATTCTGTTTAGTCATTATATTATAAATATATATATACACACACTCACACTATAAATTAGTCCAGGAAGAGATGAAAATGCTTAGAAAATAAATATTTTCTGCCTATTAGCTTTTTATATTGTTTATATTACTACCTTGCTTAGTGAGCTTTATTTGTTTAACTATCATTTACCTCCTATTCCAAGCAATTAGCTACAATACCCTTCCAAACGTTGTCAAACGCACAGAACTATATTTGTTAAACATTTAAAATCTAGATCTCCAGATATGTTACATTTGCTAGGATATGAATGGGAATATCCTGCTGAAGAAGCAGCCCGCACCACACCAAACATTTTCCATATACTAACCTGAGTTCTTAGCATTCAGGACTGTTTGGCTAGCTGTTATTCACATGGTTCACTTTCCACGCTTATCTTCTGTCCATACAAATAATTGAAAAGGCAGATTTCTGCTTAAAGTATATTATTTCTGGTGAAATTAACTTTTAGAAGTCTCACAAAAGAACCTATCAAATGTGACCAAGAAAATTTTGTTCACAGAATTATCCATGGCCATATAAACTCATGATGTGAACAAACCAGATTAACTATTCCATGAACTCAAGAGTTTGATGTTTTGTTATTTTTTTTCAATATCAAACCCAAGCTGCAGCCTTTCTGACCTCAGTGAAGGAAGGATTCGCTAGAAGGTTTTGCACTGTAAGTCTTCAGCATCTCCTTCCAGCTCCAGCAACAAATAAATGATTAAAAAGCACGCTCCCACGTAACTTACCAAAAATAAATTATATTCCATTCTAATAAACGCAGGAGATGCCCACGTGGATTTCCGTAGAGTGTTAAAGTTGCACTGACTATTTTACCCATCATTTTTAAAGAGGAGCCAGCAGTATTTCAGCATGCCAGTTGGGAGTGCTGAAATATAGCACGCTCCTTTTTCACCTGCAGCAAATTAACACGGTAGCTGGATTTCTAACACACTGATCTACAGTGCTTCTCTACTAGAAGAGAAAAGATTAAATCAACTAAACTTATTTATTGGAAAGATTCAGACAATTCAAGTGATGACAAAATAAGCATAGGCTTTAAAAACTATGTCTTTACAAGCATTGGTACGAAGAGGACATAATGGCAGTAAGCTCGTTTCAGGTCATCGTACAGCTGTCTACACAATAACTTGCTGCAGACAGTGCTTTGCCTCTGTGTCAGCACAAGGCCCGTGGGGCCCTGAGATAAAGCTCAAGGGAGAGGAGCCATGAGAAAGCTCTCCCACCTACTGCATAATTTGCACCGCTACCAAAATTACAGGACTCCGAAGTCACTAGATCTGATGTTTTCTTCCCACAGAAGCCCTGGTCTGCATCTTCACAGTTTTGCATTATATAAACAGCACACATATTCACTGCCAACAACCTTCACTGGGTTATTCAGTGCCATAATACATCTGTAACCAATTACAGACTGAGGGAGTAAGTGAAACCCTAGTTACAGCTGACCCTAAAAGCTACAGTTGAACCTAGAACCACAGGGCCTGCTTTTCCAAAACACTGTGCTCATTCTCTGCACATCCTCGTGCAGGGCCAGAAGCCAGGCATCGCTACTCATGCACATTAGCAGGCCATACTCTGACCACCTGCCCTGCCAAATGGGATCTCTGCAGGATGCTGTGCATCCTCCCAAGTCCTGCTCTTTGCTTGCCAAACAAGTACCTGCACTAATATTACTCGTGGCTACTGACCTCCAGGACTGGAAAGATAGATGCAGATCTCAATGCTTCTCTCACATCCCCCTATTCATAATTTGCATTTGTCTACCAAAATCATTTCTTTTCCTGCCGCATGTATTTTTCCTGAACAACAGTATTTCCGCACACACTGCTACAAAAAAGTCAGAGCACTACCATAACTGAAAAGGAACTCACAATGAAGGATTATCTCAGCACCATGTTCTGTAAGTACAGAGACTTCGCAGTACAAACGCTGCATTATTTGCTTCCCCTTGTAAAGTACTAGGAAGCAAAAATATAATAGCAGAGAAAGCAAGTTACTCAGTACAGTGCATAATTGGAACTTGCTCATGCCAACAGCAGGGCTCAAAATAATTGCCTCTGTTTCACACTACGAGCAGCAAACTCAACTAAAAGCTTCGCATTTCTTATTCGGAGTCAGCTTGTCCAAAGCACGTCAGCTGGGAAAGTGGACTGTCAGTGTAATGTACACGTTGTCTTCAAAACGTTCCCCCTTTCCTGTTAGGGAGGACAGGGCACTTAGAAGCAGAGCAACAAGTATCACACCAATGTTTTTCTGCTAGTGGCACTACTACGCACATCTTAGTTTTGAAATTCCTTTTCAGTAACAACACTGAGATTGAAAGTTCCTATAGGATGGTTTTTGTTGCACTTAAATCTACAAGTAACTAACACAGAAATGCTGTTTCAGATAAGACAATTAATTGCTAATTAATTGCTTCTTACCAAGAACAGACAATTCACTAACATTAACCTTAAAAAACGTTCCCAGAGTACCCTTTAACGCAAGCCAGGGGATCATCCAACTCAAAAACACAGCTTCCTAACCTGGAACTTGACCACAGCCTGAGCTGAAGGGCTTTGGCTAAGACAAAGGTTGACTGTGCAGCGTGGGAGCAGAGCCTAAGGAAAATCCCCAACAAAAACCACTATAGCTTCCCATTCATCATACTCTCAATCCAAATCAGAAGGGAAAAACAAACACGCACCACACCACCTAACCCGGAGCTAGATTCACTTTTACACCGTAGAAATCATTGATCAAAGGTGTTGAGATCAGCACAGCCAGCAGCTTCACAGGCATTTCCTCATTTCAGTTCCCAAGGAGGAACGATGCCAGTCGTGAAGATTTCACAGGACTCCCCACAGGCAAAAAACACACTCTGACAGAATCACATGGTGAGGAAATTGTTGAGGGATTTCACTCCTTTGTTTCCGCATTTATCCCTCAGCATGGAAAGGAAAATCAAGCTAAAGCTTCTTACAGAAATCAAACTCCGGGCATTTTGTCACTATCTACCAAATGGTGAGCCAGACAATAGAAGCTGTACGAGAATTAAGTGACATCCATGAAACTATCTCCTTAAGTCCGCTACAGATAGGGCTACTGGCAGAAGGAAGGGAAAAAATGGCTCTACCATGAAAACACAAAATAATTGCAAAAGGAATAAATACTTTTATGACGGTCTTAGCCCAGAAGGAAACAGGGAATTGACAAAGAAGATAAGGTACCTACTTTTGCAGTCATTTTTGCCAGGAGTTCTTGTAAATCCATTATCCCTTGCACCAGGCTTAAGAAATCACTGCAGGTCGGGCATGCTCAATAAAGGAAGTTTAAAAAGAAAAGGGAAGGAAGAGAAGGAAAGGACATTATAACCCATAAATAAACCAAGTCTGTCATACAGCTAAAATGTCACTTGCTGCTTATCTGAACATAAAATGCAATCTGTTTACATACATTGTGTCCGCACACGCAAGAACGACAATCCTGAAATCATTATTTTCAAAATAAAGAAATCATCCACATTAAAAAAAAAAAAAGAAACTGATTAAGAAAATAATACTTACTGCGATTCAGATTAGGACACTGCGTTATATATCCATTAGGGATAAAGACAACTTTCACATCTTGAATAACACCCTTTGTAAAAGAAGAGAGAACTGGTAATACAGAATACAGACGTTCACTTTGACCTGTTTCTAAAGTCAGTTGGTTGATGGTGTACAAAGAAGTGACATTTCAGTCTGCTCGTGTGGAATATAACTTAAGATGATGAAACCGCAGCAACTCTTCCTCCCTAACTTCTTGTGTAATTTTCATGCCATGCTTCTTTTAGTTTTGTGCTTTGCAATCAACAAATGTAAGCTGCTTAAGCGTCTCAAAATGGGACTGAACTAGAGAAAAAAACACATAAAGTAATACCCATTGCACGAGACACCTCGTGACAAGAAAAAAAACCACCACCGCAGCACTGCTCTTTAGTGATTTAGCCCAACAAGACTGTGAAATCTATCACCGCGCAAATAACAGTATAAAGGGCAAGAGGTAAGCGTCTATATTTTGACTGTTTGGTTCAGTGCAGCCTGCTGGCTTTGTATCTCAGCGAACAGCTCATGTAATCACACCATCAGTTAGAATTAAATCCGCTCTCTAACCCAGGCAGATGGAGAGATCCCCTGTGCAGGGCTAGAGGAAATCAGGACTCTAAGGTCAGGAACAGACTGTGCATGTCACGTGAGGCTCAGAGATCAGACCAAGCAGGACAGGAGACAGAAAGTACCAGAAGGTCCAGTACCAGCCTACAGGTTATCCCTGACTTGCACAGGTATCCCTGTCAGAAGCAGGGGACTCCAAGGGTCACCCTGTATGCCCTGCACATCTTCCTTGAGGAACCCTAAATCTGTCCGGTAGCCCAGAAACGCTGGAGCTTACATCCACCCAGTGCAAAGCTCTTGCTGCGTTTTTTATTGTTTAGCCTGCTCACTCCCCAACGTCCACTAACTTTAATAATGACAGGGTCACTAAGGAGGAGGGGCAAGGGAACACAAGGGACCGCAAGCGCTGCGATGTGCATTTCCCTGACTGTTCATCAGACAGAGTGACACGACTGCCTCCTCCCAGACACAGAAGAATTTAATGCATTTCCTTTCAAACTAAAGATCATGGCAGTTATTAGCTAATTAAATTACTGATCTGTAAGATCACTACAGGTTCTGGTCAACTCGCAGTGAAGCGATTTTTGCAGACTAAGGGCAGTCACTAGCTCAAAATGCTCGTTTCAATCCATAAATAAAATATAGGCCCTTCGCGCTTGAAGCCTTGCAAATGCAGCAACATTTCACATCTACATATTCGCTTTCTAAAGCAGCAGAAGGTAATCAGCAGCACTGTTCCTTGCTTACTGCTTTATGATGAAATATTAACTGAAAATATTAACAGACGTAATCAGATCACACTGTCTTTCCCGCAGAAGCGTATTCATTTATTAACCTTTTCATCTGCGAGAATAACGAAACCATCACAGTAACGAGAAGCAGTGCTGTCACAGGAAAAGAAACATCCTGAAAGCCATTTCATGTGCCTTCTGCTAGTAGTTACCAGTGAGAAATTAGAAGCTGAGGTACAAAAATACATTTCAGTGCCTAAGTCTCCCCAGTAAAAGGCTTAACCATGAATAAATGAGTTTACAAAGTTTCACTGTACCGTAACACAAAGCTAACAAGATATCATCCAGAGAAAGTGATGCATTTTCTTTCTTTTTCTCCCCAGTAAGTGCATGTGGAATTTTCATTACAGTTATTGCATTACGGCTCTTCTGCTCTACTGTCATTTGGGCAGATAACGCATTTAAATACAGATAAAAGCGGGGGGGAGGAGGCTATCTCATTCACTAAAATTGTGTCTTCTGCATTCAGGGGCAGCCCCAAAGGTACAAACAACCTGAAGAGAAAACATAGCTATTTTTGTGTCTGTTCCTGGCTACATGAAAACACGTTGCTATGGGTTGAGGTATGAACACCAATTTACTAGGATAGATGCCTTCTATATCAAAAAACCCTTCTGAAACAGTCAGAATTACCACAATCAAACACAGAAGCGAACCTTTAACTTGAACGAGCACAGATTTTGCTGATGTATTTTTTTAATAGAAAGACTTCATTACAGGCAAATGCTTATTACAGCCATAATTACTGCAACACATATGAAGAAACTCAGGCTATTCCTCCTTCAGCATTAAGTCTAGGCTGCTTAAAGCTTCCTATGGCTGCAGCCAGAAGAATTAGGCATGCACAGCTCCCAGTGGGCAAGTCCACATCCCTGGTTCAGTTTAGCACCCAGCAGAGTTTCTCAATCCATCTCAATCCCTTGACAGGGAGATGTCAGGTGTCAAAATCTTCTTTTTTCTTTTCCCAAGGAGACATCACCATTTACCTTTCACATTTAAACATCCAACTAACTACAGCCAAAGCTTCAGGATGCACTAGCGTGACGATCCTCCATCTGCACAGATTACCAGCTTTAAGACTAAATTCAGGCTTGCAGCACTAAATACCGAGCCCATTCCACGAGGACTTACAAATACAAAAGCCCTCTTTATTGCACTTTTCACGTCCGTGCTATATAGAGGACTTCCCCCACACACTGCGAAAAGATCCATGTATTGCACAAGCTCTTCATTTCTACATTTTCATTCCCCCCATTGCTTTTCACCCTCTTTAAAACCTACTTTTGCCTCAAAGATGATGTGTGCCTCACAGCTGTGTAAAACGCGTTGGCTGAAGTTGGTAATAGACTCCACACAGATGTCCCAGCAGCTGTTCCCTAAGCCCCATGTCTGGGCAGTGCTACAGCAACCCCACTTGACAGCCACCACATCAGCATTATGCTTCTCTACAGTGAAGATGAGCTCCATGCCACGCACCTGAACAGCTGCCTCAGCACTGCGTTCATTTCACCTTATTCTTCCAGGACCAAGATGACTACAGAGTCCTAAGCGTACATACGATGATGTG
This sequence comes from Aquila spilogaster, assembly GCA_024606505.1. Taxonomy (NCBI): domain Eukaryota; kingdom Metazoa; phylum Chordata; class Aves; order Accipitriformes; family Accipitridae; genus Aquila; species Aquila spilogaster. The sequence continues at coordinate 30,771,055 of JANHGO010000038.1, forward strand.
CAGTTAAATACCAAGCACCTACTGTACCCCAGAGACAGCAGTGGGATTGTAAGATCAACAAAGCCTTCTAGACCAGATCTGAAAACTACAGTCTTTCGACAAGGATCATCTAGACAGCAGTGCATTAACAAGCTCATTTCTGCAGTAGTTTTTTGGGGGGAAACCTAAGGGGAAGGGTTCTCCTCAGTGATAAAATGAATTTTTGCAAGTAATTCTAACAATGACAGCCATCAATCCCATCCAAGAATACCGGTCTCCTGGATGCCCAGCATCACCACCTTCCTTTCCTTTGGTTTCCCAATCTCATCATAAAGAGTACTCTTTAGTACTAAAACAGATCTTGCTTTTGGGCCACGCAAAGAAGCCTGGTCTATGTGTATTTTTCAAAGGAAATAATTCTTGAGATTCTCTTCAAACCAAACAGATGGAGCTATCTTAAGTCTGATCTGCATTAGCTCCCACTGGTGACTACAACTATTCATCCTTGTCTGAATTCCGTATGTTTGGCCATAACAGGCAGGCTACATAGTGAGAGATCCTAGTTGTAAGGGCTGAGACCTCTGCTCCCTTGATTATGCCATACAGCACTTGACTCCCCAGCAAGCTTAACTTGTGGAACAATCACTGTGACTAAGGACGGGGAACAAAGCCATACATAAGGAAAACGGCAGCCACTGACCAACCACTGTGCGTTAAAAATATTGTATTAGAATACCACACCCTTCCCTTTACTCTTACACTGAAGAATCATCTTTTGAAATTAACATGAGAACATGGCCCAGAACGTGCTCCAACGCTATTCATTTACAGAGCGGAAGAAGGAACTATTAATTAACTAGCTGCCATTAAAATAAGAATACTTTTGCGACAGCAAAGATGATGCTCAGAACAGTATCCAGTGCTTTTTCATTCAAACATATATTATCATGGCTCCAAAACACACACACAAAATGCTAATTCTTCTTTAACGCTCTTATTTCCCTGCAGATCACTGTTTACACTCAGGAAAACAGATCTATTTATTTATATGCTAAAATGGTGAAACAAATTGCTCCGAAAAAGAATGGGAGGTCCTGCTGAGCATGTAAATGTATGGAAAGGGATGTGTACCCTTTACAAACTGGCAAAATCCCAAGCTTTTGGTATGAGTAACATACAAAAGTAAGATTTCTGAAACTCTCAAGCAGGATTAAGAAAAATACAACCAATTATACTTCTGCCCTGAAGAAAGTTAGAGAAATATTCAAGCACGCACGAAGCAAAGTAAAGCACTCGTCGAGTTTCATTATGATCAATAAAAACTGTCAGCTCATTAGCATATCATTAGCTACCCTGCTGTTTCCAAAGTGTTAATGCGTGGAAATATTAATTTACAAACATATAATATCCCGGAGTTCTGAGGCATTGAACGTCTGCATAAAATGGGAATTTAAGATGAGCAAATCCAATACGACTTTATTTTTTTTTTGCTACGTAGCTATAAACATATGTTTACCATCTGTGGAATTATGGGAAGCAGCTGAGGTAAAAAAAAACAACAGCTGTAAAATAAAATAATGCTATCAATTTCACTTTACAGTGACAGCTCAGCTGCTCAAAGATGAAATCAACTC
>JANHGO010000038.1:30772767-30784293 GCA_024606505.1 Aquila spilogaster
TTTTCCATAGCATATCGCTTTAAACAGTTAAAAACCTCCCACCAAGGCTTACTCATGGGCCCGCCGGTAATGAACACTCCCATATAAATGGGCTATACAAATTTTAGAGAGAAAGGACTTTAGAAATACCCAGAGTTGAAAGTGGTACTTGATATTGTCCTTTGTCTGTCCTAGAAATTATTCCCTAGAAAAAGAAGAAAGCTCCAAGAGAATAAGTATTTTCAATTTATTAATTTTTTCTGTCATTTGCATTACCTTGATAAGTTTTATTTACTTAAAAATCATTTCCTTCCTGTTCTAAGAAATACCTTATACATAGCAAATCAATCAAGTAGATCACCAGAAGGCAGGCATGCAACAACAAACCCTCCAACACAGAGGTCAGTGAACGTACCACAGCCCACAGAATCTGTTCAGAAACAGCATTTAACTGTTACCTGCTATACTAGAGTGACCAGAAACATTCTGTTTCTCAACTTCAAGCCTCAACTGAAAAACTTCTATTGAGCTCAATAAAACAATTAATTCCTTAAAATTAGCTGAAATATCCTTCCAAACATTGCCAAATGCACACAACTAGATTTGTTGAACATTTAAAACATAAGTAGAAAATTCTCAAGCTTCAAACATTTTTTAGGTTATGAATAGAAATAAGCTAATGAGGGAGAAGCAGCCCACGCTGTACCAAACACTTTCCATATACTAACCAAATCCTAAGTTCCTAACATTAAGGAATGTTTGGCTAGCTATTATTCACAAAACTTATTTAACGCTTTCCTTGCTTCTCCTTTGCCCATACGAATAACGGAAAGACCACAGAGTTCCGTTAAAAATGTATTGTTTCTGGCAAAATGAAAAGCGAAAACATCAAAAAACCCCACACTATCAAAATTTACAAGGAAAATTTTGTTATTCATAAAAGTATTCATGGCCATACAAATCCATGATGTAAACAAACCAGATTAACTAGTCTATCGATGTACTCAAGTGCTCAATTTTTCTTGGTTTTAACCAAGCTGAAGCTTCAACCTTTCTGACCTCAATCAAGGAAAGATTCATTAGAAAGTTTTGTGCTGGAAGTCTTCATGTATCAAGCACATCTGAATACAAAGCACACCCTAGTGTGGGCCCATAATTTACCAAAAAGAAACTATATTCCACTCAAAGAAATGCAGGAGATGCCCAGACTGATTTCAGTAGATTGTTAAAGTTGCATGAATTATTTTAGCTATTGTATTTAAAGAGGAGCTAACGGTATTCCAGCACGGGAGTTAGGAATGCTGAAATACAACACGATCCTTTTCACCTGCAGCAAATTAACATTTTAGCCAAATTTCTAACACTCTGACCCATGGTGTCTCTCTATTTAAGGACACAAGATTAAAGCAATTAAGCTTATATACTGCAAAGATTCCGAATTAATTCAAATGATGACAAAAATAAAACGGGCTTACAAAGCTAGCAGTTACTCATCTTTGCTTAAAAAGTTAGCATTTACTCATCTCTAAAAGCTATGTCTTCACAAGACATAGGTAGGATGAAGACATAACGGCTGTTAGCTTGTTACAGGTCATGATCAAATGCTCCTGTACATAACACTCGATGACAATCTGCTATGACAACGCTCTGCTGGGCCCCTTATTTAGACCCCATGTCCCATCCTGAGCTAGAGCTAGACTCACGGGACCCTGAGGTAAAGCCCGACCAAGCAGGTACTCTCTCCTCCTACCCACGTGCTGCATAACTTGCACTGCTACCAAATTATTGGAACCTGAAGCCACTAGCCTGATGTTTTCTCCCCTGGCAAGCCCTGGCCTGAGTCTTCATAGTGTTACGTTATAGACGCTGCACATATGCATTCATTGCAAAAAACGTTCACCGGAATATTCCATGCCGTAACGCAGCTGTAACCAAATGCAGATTGAGGGAGAAACTGAAATCCTAGATACAGCGGAACCTAAAAGCAACAACAGGACATCAAACCACGGAGTCCGCTTTTCCAAATCACCACGTTCATGCTTCTCATCTCTTGGTGCGGGACCAGGATCTGGGGTTCATTGCTCATGTACATTAGCAAGCCGTTCTCTGACCACCTGCCCCGCTAAACGGCATCTCTGCAGGCAGCTGCACAGCCCTTCTAAGCCTTGCTCTTTGCCTTGCCTCCATAAGTTATGCTTGTATCTACATTAGTACCACTTGCGGCTATTGTGGCTAGGACCAAAAAGGCAGATACAAACCTTAATGCTTCCCTCAAGTCCCTCTAGTTTTAACTTGCATTTGTCTACCAAATTAACTTCCTTTCCTGCTGCACGCGTTTTTCCTGGACAACAGTATTTCTGTGAGAACTGCAACAAAACAGTCAGTGCACTGCTATAACAGAAAAGGAACTCGCAATGAAGGATTATCCCAGTGCCACTTCATGGAAGCACAGAGTCTTTGCAGTACAAATACTGTTATTTTCTTCCCCTTGTGAAGTACTAGCAAGCAAAAATATAATTAACAGCACAGAAAGCAAGTTACTCAGTACAGTGCATAATTGGAACTTGCTCTTACCACCAGCAGGGCTCAAAATAATTGCCCCTCTTTCACAGTACAAGCAGCAAACTGAACTAAAAGCTTCACATTTCGCATTTGGAGTCAGCCTGTCCAAAGCATGTCAGCTAAGCGGATTGTCAGTATAATGCGCACATTCTGTAAAAACAAAGTTTCCCCTTTCCTATTAGGAAGGAAAAGAACACTCAAAAGCAGCACAGTAACAAGTATAATTCTTTTACACTAGTAGCACTACTATGCAAATTTTATTTTTGAAATTCCTGTTCAGTAACTACACTGAGATTAAAGGCATCTACAGATTGGGTGTAGTTACACTGAAATCTATAAGTAATTAGCGCATAAGTGCTGTTTCAGATGAGACAATTAATTGCCTTTTACCACTGACCAGATGGTTCACCAACATTAACCTCAAAAAGTGTTCGCAGATTGCCCTTTAAGACACATCAGGGGTTCAGTCACCTCAAAAACACAGCTTCCTACCCCAAAACTTCACCACTGCCTTAGCTGAAGGGCCTTGGCTGTCTATTGTGGGAGCGGAGCCTAAAGCAAATATCCAAAATCCCAAACAAAAAAACCACTATAGCTTCTTATTCATCCTATACACAATCCAAACCGGGGGAGGGAATAAAGCAAGGGGAAAAAAAAAAAAAAAAGACCAAGCACACACCGCCTGGAGCTGGGTTAACTTAACTTTTACACTGGTAAAAGCCACTGATCAAAGGTGATGTCAAGATCAGCACAGCCGGCAGCTTCACAGGCATTTCCATTTTGGGGCCTCATTTCAATTGCCAGGAAGGAGACTATGCCAGTCCTGAAGACTTCACAGGACTTCCCATAGGCAAACACACACCCCTCTGACAGCATCACATGGTGAGGAAATTGTGAGGGATTTCGCTCCTTTGTTTCTGCATTTATCCCTCAGCATGAAAAGGGAAATCATGCTAAGGCTTCTTACAAAAAATCAGACCCTGGGCATTTTGTCACTATCTTACAAATAATAAGGCAGAGAACAGAAACCGTATAAGGCTTAAGTGACATCCGTGAAACTATATCCGTAAGTCCGCTGCAGATAGGGCTACTGGCAGAAGGAAAAAAAAAAAGAAAAAAAAAAAAGGCTCTACCATGAAAACGCAGAATAACTGCAAAAGGAATAAATACTTTCATGTTGGTCTTAGCACAGAAGGAAATAGGCAATTGACAAAGAAGCTTAGGTACCTACTTTTGCAGTCATTTTTGCCAGGAGTTCTTGCAAATCCATGATTCCTTGCACCAGACTTAAGAAATCACTGCAGGTTGGGCATGCTCAATAAAGGAAGAGTAAAAAGAAACAGAAAGGAAGAGAAGGAAAGACACAATAACCCATAAATAACCAATAGTATATCAGACTTGATTTATCTGAACATAAAATGCAATCTGTTTACATAGAATTTTTGCCTTCTGCAAGTCAGCACATGCAAAAATGACAAGCCTGAAAAGATTATTTTTAAAACAAAGACGTAATCTGTATGAAAAAAATCTAAAATAGAGAGAATTAAAAAATTGCTACTTACTGCGATTCAGATTAGGACACTGCGTTATATATCCATTAGGTATAAAGATGACTTTCACGTCTTGAATAACACCCTTTGTAAAAAGAAAAGAAAACTGGTAATATAGATTGCAAACGTTCACTTAGACCTGTACAAGCTGTTTCGCAAGTCATTTCTCAAGCGGGTGCAAAAAATTGACCAGCTCACTCTTCTTGTGAGGAAAAGAACCGAAGATGGACAAAATATAACAACTCCTCCTATCTTCCTGTGTGTTTGGATATTAATTTTCATAAAACACAGAAATCATACTGCTTTGTCTTTTGCAATCGCCAAATATAAGCTGCTTAAGCGTCTTAAAAATGGGATTATTCAAGCCTATGACACACTTTTCCGAAAGACAAAAAGAAAACACGGCAATACTCTTTAGCGATTCAGCCAAATAAGACTGTGAAATGAAACATTATGAAAAGAGAAGTATATAGTGCAAGAGGTAAGTAAGAGTCTACACTTCAGTTGTTTGGTTTAGTTTAGCCTACTAGCTTTGTATTTCAACAGGTAGTTCATGTAATCACGCCATCAGTTAGCATTAAATCCTCTCTCTAACCCAGACAGATGGAAAGATCCCCTGTGCAGGACTGGCAGAAATCAGGACTCCAAGGACAAAGCCAGCTAGTGCAGGCTGTATGCGGCTCAGAACCTGAACTGGGCAGGACAGGAGAGAGGAAGGACCAAAAGGTCCAGCACTGGCCGCATCTTCTGTTGTCCCTGACTTGCAAGGATATCTCCGATGGAAGCAGCAGACACAAAGGGTTGCCCGGTATCCCTGCACACCCGCGTCCTGAAGAACCCTAGATCCTTCAAATAGCCTAGAAAATGCTGAAGCTTGTGTTTGCTCTTTTAACCTCAGTACAAAGCTCTTGCTCCATCTTTGACTGTGTAACATACTTACTCCACAAGATCCACTAGCTTTAATAACGTCATGGTCAGCAAGGGAGAGGAGCAAGGCAAAACAAGGGACTTCTAGTGCTGCTATATGCGCTTTCCCTGACTCCTAATCAGATGTTGTGACATGGCTCCAGCTCCTTCCAGACACAGAAGAATTTCTTTAATGTGAAAGGAAATTTATCATTGTGGCAGCTATTATCTAATTAAATTACTGATTTGTAAGACTATGTTTTAATTTTCAGTTAAATTGCAATCGAGTGAATTTTGCAGACTGAGGACAGTGTCACTTGCTCAAAACATTGAACTCTAACCACAAATAAAATATAGGCCTCAGATCGCCCCTGAAGCCTGGCAAGTACAGTAGGTAACACTTAAAATTTATGTGTTCATTTGCTAAAACAGCAGAAGGTGATCAGCAAGCACCGTTTCCTGCTTACTGTTTCATGATCAAATATTAACTGAAAATATTAATAGACATAATCAGATCACACTGTCTTTCTTGCAGAAGTATATTCATTTATTAACCTTTTCATCTATGAGAATAATGAAACCATCATAATAATGAGAAGTAATACTGTCACTGGAAATGGAACATCCTGAAAGCCTTTTTACATACTTTCTGCGAGCAGTCATCAGCGAGAAATTAGAAGGTGAAGCACAAAAATATATTTCAATGCTTAAGCCTCTCCAGTGAAAAGCTCAACCAAGAGTAAATGAGATTAGGAAGTTTTACCAGACCATATCACACAGCTAACAGCACATCATCCAGACAGAAGTGATGTTTTCCTCAGCCTTTTTTTTTTTTTTTTTTTTTTTCCAAAAGTGCATATTGAACTTCAAACATGTTTGCTGCATCAGAGACCCACCGCTCAATTGTCTTTTGGCTAGATTTGCATTTAAATACAACCTGAAGAGGAAACACAGCTATTTTTGTGCCTTGACTTCTGGCTACATGAAAGCATGTTACCATGGAAAAACGTACGAAGTTCAATTCACCACTAGAGATGCCTTCTAAGTCTATAAACCCTCTGAAACAGAATTAATACGATCAAATATAGAAGTGAACCTTCAAAGAGCAGAAATTTTGCTGATGTATTTTTTTAATAGAAAGACTTCATTATAGGCAAACACTTATTACAGCCATAATTATTGTAACACGTATGAACAAACTTGGACTATTCCTCCCTCACCATTAAGTCCTGGTTGCCGAGAGCTTTCTATGACCACAGCCAGAAGGAGAATTAGGCGTGCACAGCTCCCCAGGGGAAGCCCAGGGCCCTGGTTCACTTTGGGCACAGGGTGGAGTTCTTCAGTCCACGTTCTGTGAAAGGACATCAGGATTTGGCCTTGACAGGGAGATGTCAGTGGTCAAAATCTTGCCGGTTTTTCCCTTCGCAAGCAGACATCACCTTTATGTTATCATTAAAGCACTTGGCTAACTACAACCAAAGCTGCAGTTCAGCATCAGGACTCGCTAGCTTGAAAAGCCTTCGTCTGTGCAGGCAGATAACCAGCTACAAGACTAAATTCATGCCTGCAGCGCTAAGTATCAAGCCCACCCCATGAGGACGTAATACAAAAGCCCTGTTCATTGCACTCTCATGTCTCTATTAAATAGAGGACTCCTCCCACATTCTGTGAAAAGGGTCATATATTCCATGAGCTCTCCCCTCCTGCGTTTTCATTTCCTCCATTGCCTTTCACCCTCTTTAAAACCTACTTCTCCCACAGAGATAATGCGTGCCACGCAGCTGTGCAAGCTGCATCAGCCAGCGCTGGCGAAAGGCTCTGCACAGCGGCACCGGCAGATGTGCCCGAAACCCTGCGCCTAGGCAATGCTACGTCAACACCACTAGATCTCCACTAGATCCGCACTGTGCTCCTCTACACCGGGCACGCGTGCCCCGTGCCAGGCGCTTCAAGAGCCGCCCTTGGCACTGTATTTACCTCACCTTAGTCTATACGACTCTGAGACCAAAATGACTACAGAGGCCCAAGTATACATATGATGCTGTGCAGTAAAAATACCAACATAGTTTTCAAGCACCTACTATACAATCCCCAGGCGCAGCAGCAGGATCAATTGAGCCTGCTATAGCAGATATGAAAATTACCATCTTTCGACATGAATCACCTAGTCAGCAATGCATTAATAAGCTCATTTCTGCAGCAGCTCTTTGGAGGGAGCCTTAGGGGGAAGGGTTCTCCCCAGCAATAAAATGAATTTTGCAGATAATTCTGATCCTGACAGCCATCAGATCCATCCTAGAATGAGGGTTCCCTGGATGTCTGGTATCACTCTCTTCCTCCTTTCAGTTGCATTTACTTTGGTTTCCTAATCTGATTATAATGGTAACCTCTAGCCCTAAAACAAAACTTGGTTTCGGGCCACACAAAGAAACCTGCAGGGTCAGCGTGTATTTTTCAAAGGAAGTAATTAATAAGATTCCCTTCAAAGGACACAGCCAAAGCTATCTTAACTCTGTTCCGCATTTGCTCCCACCACTGCTGTGCTAAAACCATTCCGTCTTGTCTGAACTCCAAATGCTTGGTTGTAGCAGGTAAATTACAACTAGTAAGAGATACTAGTTGTAAGGGGTGAGACTTCGCTTCCCTCGATTATGCCATAGAGCACCTCGTTCCCCAGCAAGGCCACAGACACAGCAGGGCTACTTGTGGAATAATCACTGTAAGTAAAAAGCATAAATAAGAAAAATGGCAGCAACTGGCCACCGTGACTTTTGAATATCATATCCCCTCCCTCCTCTTCTGATATACTGAAAAATTATGATCTAAAATAGGCATGAGAGTATGGCCCAAAATGTGCTTTAATGCTATTCATTTACGGAGAGACACAACAAATTAATTATCATTAAAGTTAGAAAATTTTTGGCGCAGCGAAGATGACAGAACAGTATCCAGTGCTTTCTGTTACATAGATTATCACGGCTCCAACACACATACAAAAATGCTAATTCTTTTTTAACGCTCTTATTTCCCTGCAGATCTCTGTTTACATTAAGGAAAATAGATCTATTTTTTTAATATGCTAAAACAGTGAAACAAATTGCTCTGAAAAAGAAAAGGAGGTCCTACTGAGCATGTAAATATATGGAAAGAGACGTGTACTCTTTACAAACTGGCAAAATCCCAAGTTTTTGCAATGAGTAACATAAAAAAAAGTAAGATTTCTGAAACTCTCAAGCAGGATTAAAAAAATACAACCAATTATATTTCTGCCCCGAAGTTAGTAAAATATTCAAGCATGCATAAAGCAAAGTAAGGCACTTGTCGGCTTTCATTATGATCAATAAAAACTGTCAGCTCATTAGCATATCATTAGCTACCCTGCTGTTTCCAAAGTGTTAACGCATAGAAATATTAATTTACAAACATATAATATCCCAGAGTTCTGAGGCTCTGACTGCCTGCATAAAATAAGAATTTAAGATGGGCGAATCCAATATAAGTTCGGTTTTTTCCTATGTAGCTATAAACATATGTTTACCATCTGTGGAATTATGGGAAGCAGCTGAGGTAAAAAAACAACAGCTGTAGAATAAAATAATACTATCAATTTCACTTCACAGTGACAGCTCAGCTGCTGGAGAATGAAATGTACTCTAGGTTCAGAGCGACTCTTGGACCGTCATTTAAGTAAAAAGTTAGCTTTTACCTCTGTTTCACAGTTAAAACTGTTAGTTGCTATGCTTAAATAATTTTCGCATAAAATAATTGTCCTAGCTTGCTGAAATCAGCAACTTGTAAACTTGTCTTATGAACTGACAGCATGAAAGGGAAACTGAGTGGGTGGTAAATCACCTTGGCAACAAATCCATGCCAATATTGAGGATAGGCAGATTGGCCTATCACTGCACTATAGACTCTTTCGCTGATAAACACTTGCTCCATGGCTTGTTATCCAAAACTGGAAGAAATATCAGAAACTTTTCTTTAACTTGCTTACAAAGTAAAAGAATTAGTTTTCAGGTGGAGGGGGTGGTTTTCATTTATTGGTGGATTTTGTATGTTGGTTGGTTCAGCAATTCAGCCTCGACCAGAAAATCACAGAGTCTCACCAGGGGCCAAAAAAAGCTGAAAGAAAACATACAGGAGAGGGCTTGTCAAGCATGTGAAATCGAGGAGGAAACGGCCTCCGAAAGCAATTAAGACCACAACTGGCCGGCCAAGAGACCACAGCAAAGCTGTTGTTTCGGGAAGGTTTAAAGATGAAAGCCAAGGATAGACTTTGATGCTGCCTCCACAGTCTCGTTCTGTCCCCAGGAGTAGCTAGGCAGAGCACAGCAGGTATGTGAAGCCTAAAGTAAGGAAACAAAACAAAACCCCCAAATACTGGGCACTTCAGTCGGTGACTATGGTACTCTACCTTGCAGGAAGAGACCCTTTTCCCTAAGTGTTGGATGTGCCTCAAATCCCAAGTCCACAGTTTCTACTAAAATTCACACAAATCAGCTTTCAGGAGTGTAAGACAACTAATCAGAAATATCTGGTTGACTGTTTATTTATTTCCTTCTTCGTGTGCCATTTTGTATCTGCTTACCTTAAAGAAGCCGTGTTTCCTGTTTCTCTGTCCCAGCCATAAATTGCTTTCAGGTGTCAAATTAGTTTCTGGGGGATCAATGATGCGTTCATAAATCCTGTAGAGAGAATACATTGCCATTACTTGAATCCTCTTTTTCCTCTGAGAAGTTGCTAGTCAAGATCAGTTAATGATAAAAGATGGAAAGTAGAACAAAAAAAAAACCAAAACAAAACAAAAAAAAATCCACATTTTTCATTAAACACAACATTTATCATTAGACAGTTATGAAGGTATATGACAACTTTAAAAGAAAAAAAAAAAAACCAAAGAGGAAAACAACTATTAAAATCACTAAGACATGAAGACTGCATAAAATTGAAACTCTCTTTGTGCAACTGTGCAGCACTAGGCTAAAAAAACCACAATGCCAGAACCCAACGTAGTAGGTAAAACAACAAAATGGGACCACCCTAGCCTATGGGTGTCCTTCAAACTCAACTACCTGTTCTGGAGAAAAAGTGCAGTCACACACAAGATCCAACGAGTGAAACAACCCTTTGGGATTTTCAGACTGTTTAGAATTTTGAATAGACATCGCAAAGAAACTTTATTCCACCACTACTCCCATGGCCTTTTTGTCTCTACATTTGTGTTATTTGTCCTTGGACCTGGACCTTTCGTTTTAGCCACTTCTCCCGTTTGCTGCTGTCACCGAATTCACTTGGCCTGGGTCCTCACATGCGCTGCCACTAGTGCACATCCAGCTTGCCCATGTCACTGGTAAGTCTGGTACAGAATGGGACCTCTTTGTATTTGTTTGGTACCTAGCACTACAGGGACATTTTCTTGGTTATTCTTCAAGGAACTAGAAATAATATCAATATGAAATAACAATGACAACAAGTAACATGAGGTCCATAAGCAAACTTTATGTACTGCATAAACTTGCACATGAATGCAGTAATCTATATACCAAATTCCTAAAATTAATTCATGAAAAATTGCTGTAACACAGCATCTTAAATTCACAAAAATAAGTATCTGGAGTTTCAAAAGGTTTTGCTTGGGTTTTTTATTTGTTTATTTTTAGGAAAGCTGTAATGAAGTTTCCATAACACCTTTTTCAAGAACTCAGACCACTACAACAATGATATCATCATTTTAGAATACGAAAAATTCAAGACCAAAGTTACTGACCCTGGATTCTCATACTGCTTGTCACTTCAGTGGGAGCCATGAACTTACCGCTTCATAACAAAACCAGCATGCTTAATAAGGATTATTGAGAAAAATATTTCCATTACTATCCAGCTCACAGGCAGACTGTGTAATCACACCAGCATGACAGCCAATAGAAAAGACTCTGAATGCATCGAGACCTGTAGCTTACAGGGGTGAAATTATCTGTATGTTTAAAAGGGGTGAAAATATTTTTCTTCTTTCTTTAAAGCTATGGCTTTAAAATGAAATGAAAAATGAACACCAAAGAAAAAAATGTACGTCAATCAACACAACTCATTGCACAGTTCTTCCCATTTACAGTCTGAGTGTTTCTAGCACAGGATCACCCAGTGTAATCATTGATTTTTGTAAGTTGCCACATGTATTGGGTTTGCACGGCAAGGTTTTCGTAGCAGGGGGCTACAGGGGTGGCTTCCATGAGAAGCTGCTAGAAGCTTCCCCTGTGTCCGACAGAGCCAATGCCAGCCGGCTCCAAGACGGACCTGCCGCTGGCCAAGGCTGAGACCATCAGCAATGGTGGTAGGGCCTCTGGGATAACAGATTTAAGGGGGCAAAAAACTGCTGCACGACAGCAGCTGGAAGAGAGGAGTGAGAATATGTGAAACAACCCTGCAGAGCCCGCCAGGTGAGTGAAGAAGAAGGGGAGGAGATGCTCCAGGCGCCGGAGCAGAGATTCCCCTGCAGCCCGTGGGGAAGACCACGGTGAGGCAGGCT
>JANHGO010000038.1:30784419-30816422 GCA_024606505.1 Aquila spilogaster
CAGGCTCCTGGCAGGACCTGCGGCCCCGTGGAGAGAGGAGCCCACGCTGGAGCAGGTTTGCTGGCAGGACTTGTGACGCCACGGGGGACCCACGCTGGAGCAGGCTGTGCCTGAAGGACTGCAGCCCGGGGAAGGGACCCACGCTGGAGCAGTACATGAAGAACTGCAGCCCGTGGGAAGGACCCACGTTGGAGAAGTTCATGAAGGACTGTCTCCCGTGGGAGGAACCCCATGCTGGAGCAGGTGAAAACTGTGAGGAAGAAAGAGCAGCAGAGGCAACATGTAATGAACTGACCATAACCCCCATTCCCTGTCCACCTGTGCTGTTCATGGGAAGGAGCTAGAAGAAAATGAGGAGTGAGATTGATCCCAGGTAGAAGGGAGGGGTGGGGGAAAGGTGTTTTAAGAGTTGTTCTTATTTCTCATTACCCTGCTCTGATTTGATTGGTAATAAATCCAATTAATCTCCCTGAGTCGAGCCTGGTTTGCCCGTGACAGTAATTGGTGAGTGATCTCTCCCTGTCCTTATCTCGACCCACAAGCCTTTCGTTATATTTTTTTTTTCCTCCCCTGTCCAGTTGAGGATGGGGAGTGATAGAGCAGCTTGATGAGCACCTGGCATCCAGCCAAGGTCAAACCCACCATACGGCATTACTGGAAAACTCATACATTTGCAGAGGCCTAGAATAACCTCCCAGTATTAAAGAGCTTCAAGAAAGCTCTATAAAGTTTTTTTCTGTTGAAGTACAGAGTGTCATATATTCTACCCACTTTTGCTTATCCAGAAAAGAAGGAAACCATTTGTTGAAACCAAGTGGAAGCAATGTAAAAAACTAGAGGCAAACTTACTATTTCCTGAAAAAGAAACAGCAACAAAAATCTCAAACCTAAGAACAAAACAGTTACATGAAAATTCCATCTTAAAAATGTGAGTACAAGAGTCAGAAGACTTCTAATACTCATTATTTTATTGCTGAAGTTTATTATAATTATCATCGGCCCTAATTCATCACATTTCATCAACATGATACATTCAAAGCTCTACGAAATATCTGCCTCCACTAGTTAATTACTTCTTACTGGCTATAAAATTACCATGCTGAGCTGTTTTACTTGTTCGGACAAGAAAACAAGATGATATTCCTTTAAACCATCTTTTGAGAATTATAGGAATTTTGCATGCACCACCTCTATCAATATTTTAAAGTGTAAGTAGACCACTTCTGCCATACCTCATGCAAAATTGAAGATCTATTCAAATGCAAAACTGCTGCAAAACGCTGAATGAAGAACAAAGAATTGACATGCTCCTTGTGCAAACCAGTCACTGAATTGCACTATCTTATTAGGAATTTCTCTTTGGATATAGAACACATCTTTATTCATGACTTAGGTTAATAATGTCCTCACCAGAAAATTTCTAATCTCGTAAAAAGACTAGTCAATATTCCATAAAGAACTCCGTTTCTGCTAACAGATAAAATCCCAATGCTGACCAGGTTCAACAACACTACGTATTGAAGAATATTTGATTTTTATTTACCTGGCCTAGTTTATAAAGGAACTCTACATTATCTGTCTGCAATTACATAGAAAAAAAACCAAAACCTACGTGATATTATTATATGACAGTTCAACAACAGCAGGTAAGAAAGACAAACCAGAGACAGGCTAAAGTGGTTTATCTTGTCTTTCCTGATGATTTAACAAAGACTTTCAATCTATGTGGAAAAGGCTGTAGTGACCTTCCTCTTCAGAAAGTGCCATTCATCAGACACATGCTCAGGATTCCCCATATTCCTCTACTGTTCTACTCCAATTCCATTTCTGAAGCAGGTATTTGACTTAAATTAAAGGATTGATTAAAGGTTGGTTTGTGCCTTATTCCATTTATGTCTAAGAATTTGGTTGGTTTTCTTCTCTGTAGATCTGCCCACGGAGTAACAGGCTTAGGATTCAAGAGAAGGCATGAAATGCAGACGGCAGTTGTAGATGTAGCAGTCCTTGCTTATCTTCCTACGTAAAAAGACGTTTTGGTTGACACTATTTGGTTTGCGAACCATGTGAGCTTACTTTATTATTGTATGCTGTTAAACATCAGCAAAAAAGCCCCAGAAAGCATACATACAGCTTATCGCTACCCCTATAATCCCCTCTATACTCTTGGGAAACGAAAAGGTCAAAAAGCACATCTGAATTCGTAACAGTCAAAAAAAAAAAAAAAAAATAAAAGAGAATCACAAGGAACACGATTCACCACATACTACTACTCTAACGAAGAATTAAAATTAAAAAAACAAACAAACAAAAAACCCCAAACAACAACCACCATCACTCCCAAACAAAAAAACAACAAACAAGAGCCGTGCAACTCCTGACAAAAAAAGGAGAGTGACGCAAAAAACCCTAAGGGACTTTTCCTGCAAGACTGGAAGCTGCTACACAAAGGTAAAACAGCTACACAAAGAAAAACTGGAACTACATGGAAGAAGCTTTCGAATTAATATGAGCAAAGAAACGTGATAGCATTACTAACTCTCAATCAGTGGATTTAATAAAGATGGAAACAAACGTTTTCAAATATCAGTGAACAGAGCTTTAGCAGCTACACGCATTGGCAGCTGATAGCCAGCAGAGCTGACTGATGTGCAGCTGCCGTAAAGCCAGGAACTGGGCATGTCTCCTGGCCGCCAGGTTCGTGTTGTAAGTCACAAGAACATCGTCAGCGGTGCAGCACTCCTAGAGCACGTTTTTGAGAAGGAGACAGACTTCATGGGCGTTGAAGACACCCTGTCCACACAAAATTATTACGTTGGCACTTGCGTAAGGAGTTGTGAACGGGGTTTCACCCAGACATTAGGATTACCCACTTAAGTACGTCACTTAGAAATCTATGAAATACTACTGATTATTCAGGTGACTTTTCAGGGGTTTCTACACTTAGACAAACCCATAAAGCATGAATGTTTTGTAACATATCTCAATGCGTAACGTGAAAAGTTACTACTTACGGGTGAAATTCTCTTAGAACTATTGCTTGTGAAGCGGGAAAAACCCTTGCTCTGCTCCCCTTCGTGTACTTGTTTTCTTTTGGAAGAGGTGGGTTTTAGGCTGAAAAACTACTGTTGCTGAATAGACATAAAAGGATCCTTCTTTTTTTACAGCTACATTAAGCTTCCATATCATTCGCATTCCCTTGCTTGATTTCTGGGCTGACGTGTCACTTTCTATGGCTTTATCCACGCTTGACCAATACTTTGTATTTGGCATATGAATAGCTAAATTATATCTACTACACTTCCAGTTTACGAAGCGCTGGTCTAGAGCTCCTTGGAGATCAGTCTCCAACACATTTGGCTTTGATACCCACACAGAGAAATGCACAATACACTTCACAAGAACAGGGATGCTTAAAAAGAGGACTCCAGGGAACTGTGCTCTCTAAAATTACTGCAGACTGAATAGCCCCTCCAGCATGAGGAGACCCAGGTCTCTAGGTTAATGGAAGCTCTACTCCATGCTTCAAACTTTCAGATTTATGATTACTGCATTCGCTTTCCAAGAGAAAGCTTGATTTGCCCCTACTTGATGCTGACGTATTTCAAAGAAGCTAACCCATAAACCTGGAGTAATACAACCATGAACCAATCCTTCTTTCTTGAAACGTTCATGCTCAGAACACATTCACTAATCACTGATCCATTTAGCTAAACGTAGTAAGAAAAACACCTGTTAATTGACAAAGACCCATGATACCCTTGTGGTTTGTATCTATACCTCTGCCCTATCTGCACACTTTGATTTATTAAGTATTCTTATGCAATCCTCAGGAACACCTTTTTCAAGGATGAATTCCAAACAGGTGTCTGTGTCACAACGAATACAATATACAGAAAATCTATAAAGTAATCAGTGGATTCCTGAAAGAAAGCGTATCTAAAATATTTGCATGCAAATACACATAGACACATCCTTCTCTGCGCAGAGGAAGGACCCCTCTAGAAACCAAGCTCTGTTGGACAAGGAGACAGTTCCCTTCTATGCACTCAATCTAAAATTATTTTTATCATCTTTATAAAGTTCTGGTAAAACAGGGAAATATCTTCATTTTACACGTGTGCACACTGAAACACAGAAAGACTAACTGATTAACCAACATCACAGAGTGAGGGACGGACATTGCCCAAGATCCAAGCCATCAGACTGGGCACGACTAAGGCTTAACTGCCTCACGCACTGGGCCACGTTCCCTCTGGAAAAAACGTGACATGGAATTGTCTCTCGCAGTGAAGATCTCTTACACACAACTTTAACAAGCAAAGGGTAACACTTGCACAGTATTTCTGCTTTTGTGGAGATGCGGTTCTACTTCCTACTTACGATATTTGCCATGCCAGAAGCATTTTGGAAATAGCTGAAATATTTAGCAAAACATGAAAATAAACTTAGTGTCTGTTCTCATTAGAATACATCAGCCAATGTGGACTGATGAGGACATGCAACTGCCTAAAATTCTGAACAATAAAATAGACTACAACTCCAACAGTTAGTACAAAGTAGCACACCAAATCACGAAATTTCCAAATTCTTTCAGGTTACTAAAAGAGGAATGTGCCTTCTCAAATTTTCAGGCTAGATATGAACCAGAGAGATTTATTTATTTAGCAGTAGTACAATTAAGAAACAAATAGCTGCAGTCTAAATATTCTTGCGGCTGAGGCACAGGCAGGAACCTCATTTCTCAGTCCCTGGTCTCCATTAATCCAAGAACAGGCATTTTTTGTTCCTGATATAGCTGCCATACTTACTCTGTTGAAGCTATAAATCTCCATGTAGCGACCAGGTGTTGAATTCATAGCACCCAATTTTAGCTATCTCAAAAGTTTACACCTACAGTGGAGCTAGTCCTCTAGACCTACCTACTTAATGAAGAGACATAAGGGTTTCTAGGGTGTGATTCATCTTACAGTAAATGAATCACTCTCTGAAGGCCTCTCTGATGACTGCACAGGACCCCTTGCTGACATCAGGGTGACTCATCAAATAGATTTTTGCAATTCAAAACCTGATCCTCAAAACCAACATTCTCCTGCAACTATTTGTTACCCTGTAGACATCCATCTGGATCCTCAGATCCTTAAAATAAACTGAAGGGTATGGAGAAGTCACACAAAATAACGCACTGTTCACGGCAGAGTCTTTGAAATAGCACTCTCCACTTTTGTAACAGGAAGTCAGAGGAGAGAGGGAGGTTCCCCCATGTTTTGCATCAGTCTTTCTCCTAATCTCATTTGCAGAGGTCTTGAGCACCTTTCACCATTGTTACCATCTCCAACTGAGGCTGCAAAAACTCAGTACATCTGAAATCGCAAATGTCAGGCTTGCTAACGCAGCCCGTTGTATAAAAATAACCAGCTGCTTCCAAAAGTTTGTCCAACGTGCTTTCTGAACCCCAACCGCGTAAAGAAACTGATGATTATATCAGACTCTAGCTTTAAGATACAATATTGGCATTTGTCTTTATGTCTATTCTTCCAAAGGCATTAAGAACTGATTTTAAAAATAAATACTAGGATATCTTTACATATTTCTCTTTCCATCCGCTTTCTATATGCTTCCCGATGAAAATGTGTCAATACCAATGTGATTGGATTTTCTTGATAGTGTTTACAGATAAGATGCATTATTTGACATGCATTCAGTTCTGGAGCAACTTTAACTGAATTATTCATTCAGTTTCCAGTGTTCTGTTTCAGAAAAATAATCTTCCTGAGGGAAATTTTGATTTTTCGTGCTGTCTCCCCTGTCATAGTATAGGACTTCACAATCACTTAACAGAGGAAAGCAATTTAGATTAAAATCTCAGGTTTTGAGGGAAGCCTTTTGTTATTAAATTTTGAATACGCAATACTAACTGCCAACTATTTAATCAAAAGTTATTTGTCGGCTCTGGGAGAAAAAAAATAGGTGTCCAGTAATACTACATGTTAGGTAAAAGCCTCGAGAGCGCATGCTCAGTTTTTAAGTTCTCTTCAAACTCTGTCACCCAAATGATTCCATCGATTTTCCCGTATAATCACAGCGATAAAGTGAACGTACTCTACTTTTCAGTTTAATTATTCCAACTACAAATCTAATTTTGAAAATAAAAATGTATCTATATAAAACTCTATACGCAATCTCTTTTTTTCATTCAAGAGAAATGCAAATTGACTTTCAAGACCCTGTAATAAACAGGAGGAAATTAAACAAATGCAAGTGAAGATGGTTAGAAGAGCATGTTTCATTTTCAGGTTTCAGGGTTTATTCTCCACACATAAACTGAATAAGGGTAAATTCACAGAGATACTATCTGCCTATGTGGGTCTTTCTTTACAAAACACATTAGGCTTTTCAGTTTCCTACAAACTTATCGATGAATTTTAGCAGTATTTCTTGAGCATTAAACTAAAACCAATCGTTGATACTGATTTAAAGTAGAGGACTGGACCCACTAAATGATATGACATTGGCCACATGAAGGGCAGAAATCCATCTCTCTCAGAATACTACACCTGTATGGATGGTATCTTTCATCTGGAGATCCTGAGGTGAATTCAAACACCTTTACAAACAATATCAATATTATTAACTTTCCTTTCAAATGACAAAACAGATATAATTGGTTCCTCACGATAACAGTCTTAAGAGTGTCTAAGCCATAGGCTAACAGCCTGTCTACAAGGCTGCAGTATTTACCCATCTTCATGTAACAAGCATAGCACTCCTGAAAGTACAAGAAACCCAGAAAATAGTTTGAGTTAGACTCTAGGCAGAAATTGAAATTTGGCCATTTGCTTAGGATTTTCAAGAGTTGTGGGGAAAAAAAAATTATGACAAACTACAAGGTCTACTGTATCTTACATGTGACGTATCCAGAGCACTTTGCACTTTACTGCACATGCACTATCCATAATTTTTCGGACAGAAACACAGTATTTTCAGCCAGCTATCAAGCCAGCTAGTTTGATACCCAAATGGTTATTGCGCATTTCAACTCTGGCAACTGTACTGCTTTGGGCTAGGATAGAGTTAATTTTCTTCAAAGCAGCTGGTATGGGGCTGTGTTTTGGATTCGTGACCAAAACGCTGTTGATAACACACCCATGTTTTAGCTAAAGCTGAGCAGAGCTCGCAGAGTGTCAAGGCCTTTTCTGTTTCTCAGACTGCCTTGCCAGCGACTAGGCTGGGGGTACACAAGAAGTTGGGAAGGGACACAACCAGGACAGCTGACCTACAGGATATCCCATGCCATATGACGTCGTGCTCAGCCCTACAAGCTGGGGGAAAGAGAAGGAGGGGGGGACATTTGGAGTTATGGTATTTGTCTTCCCAAGTAACTGTTACATGAGATAAAGCCCTGGTTTTCCTGGAAACAGCTGAACACCTGCCAGCCGATGGGAGGTAATGAATGAATTCCTCATTTTGCTTTGCTTGTGCACGCAGCTTTTGCTTTACCTATCAAACTGCCTTTATCTCAACTCACTTTCACCCCCCACCTCACTTTCATCCTTGCAATTTTCTTCCCCATCTCACTGTGCGGACAGCAGCTATGTGGTGCTTAGCTGCCTGCCAGCATTAAACCACAACAGCAACCTTTTACTTCTAATAGTGTTCCTGAAAGTCCATTTTGACCTGGTAAATCTGAAGCAAACAGCATGCGGTTCATGGTCCTGGCATTGCCCATAAAACTTGCACATAATCTACAGGTAAGCAGAAGCACAAGCGGAATGTACTTGTCCCAGTTTCTGGTGAAGATGCCAACTTTTGCCATATTCAGCCTGCTTGGCTAGAGCAGTGCTTATGGTGGTGTCTGGGTCAAAAGAATGCCTCCTCTTAAGTGCTGAGGGAGATGTCATTTACATACACAGACTTTTCTTATAAAATTCAATGCCCACAACTCTTATAAATGAACGTGAATTTAGGTACTTCTCTTTAAACATCTCAATATAGAGTTGAGAGCCACATAGTTCAAATACCACTTTTCAAATAAATATCTGACTCCCCAAAGGTATTTTGGCATCTTTTTACCACTTGTGAGCAAATATTGCTATCCAAATACCAGAGCATAAAACATGTAGCAGTAGGAGGCTTTTTTTTTTTTTTATGATGCACACAAGTATCCACTACAGACAAGGAGACAAATTCACTCATACCTGGAGACAACACTAAAACTCACAGGGTCACTAAAAGACACCCTTTAACCTCAGCAAGCTTTGAACCAGGTTCTAAACCAGAATACTGAATAAAGCAAACTGTTATACAAGAAAGCTAAAAGCACAGCACGCTCATTTTTTACCATGCCAACCATCATACCACAAGCCCATCTCAGATGAAACAAATGTTGAGAATACATCCCAGATGCCAAATACCAGTAAACCAAGACTGAGCCATTAAAAACAGGTTCTAGAAACAGGAGGGAGAAATTAATTCAATGGATTCTTCCAACATATGAAAAGAAAAGCTCTTCTCCCACAAATTAAACAAGAAGCCCTTGGAGCGAGATGGATATGAAATTTAAAGAACTATATTAAAGTATCTTTGAAACAAGTAGTAAACAATTAAGCCTATCTTGCATCAGAAAGCGAGAGGGTAAAAATGTGCATCATAATAATGGCACAAAGCAGCACAGGTACTTCAGATCTTGCAGCAAAATTAACCCCAAAATAAAATTCTACCAGAACAGAGAGGTAAAACCATGGTTACATGGCTTATGTCATCTCAATTTTGTCATGGGGGGGGGGGGGTAAGGGGAAAAAAAAAAAAAAATCTAAGATTACTCTTGGTGTTTGTCACAAGACTTTTGTTGAGTGAGAACTGGCAGTGCTGAAACTTTGCTTCTATTACATCTACCTGCATTTACACAAGGACATGCCGATCCCCAGCCCGAGATCTGTAGCACACAGGTCTTCACAAGTGGCAATTACAGCACAACCTGAAGCACAGAAGCTTACAGCTTAGAAACAGCCCTTTTTCACAAAATATTTGCAGCCTTCCTCTTTTCTGTCTCATGCTACTCTCAACCCCAAAGTCGCTTTACCTAGTACAGTAAGACAGGTGCAACTGCAAGAAGAATCAGGCTTTTGATTCCAACTCCTTTCTGCACTGCTATAAAAAATAAATTTCAAAGGAAGCCAGCCACAAGCAACTTTTCTACTAAACAGCTTCTTTCCCTCCCTTCAAAAAAATCATATGCTGAGAAGTTAATTGCCTTACAGTGTATCTTGTCACAGGATCATCTCATCAAGGGGTTCATGTCATCACTAAATGATTTGTGTATAATCATAAAATAATTTCATCCATATTCCAGAGCCAACTTCCTTTCATGACTGAAGGTAACTGCAGGCTGAGGACCACAGGCTTTCCTTGTTAACACCCTGCCTTAGCTGCCACGCTCTGGCCAGAGCCCTCCCGTTAGCGTTGTCTCAGCACTGGGCAACGGCACTCGGCTCTCCCCAGAGCTGCCGCTCCTCCCCATTAGCCACCACCTCTGTAACCCCACCGAGGGCCGACTCGTTCCGCGTTCCTCAGTTCTTACAGCAGGTTCATCCGACAACCCACACCTCCGTTTTCCCACGGTATTTTTCAACCGCCCGGTTTAGCCTTGGTGGTTTGAAAGATAGCATTGCACTCTCTCCATAATAACTAATTGGCCATGACTGAGGAGGTGTACGTAACATACAGTAAACACAGAACAAGCCATTATATTGGTTCTAAAATTAAGTTTTGATGGAAACTGCCAGGCAGACAGACAGAAAAGCACTCTCCAGGGACAGCACTCAGGTTTGGAGCTCATTTCTCACAACATCTGACACGCTCAGGAGGTGAAAGCATGGCTTAGCTGAAGTCAATGAGAGTTTTCACTGCAGACTTCACTGGGGCTAGGATTTCACCCCAGGGATACCGCACAGCACATCTTTCAGTCGAGGTTAAGGTAAGTGTCTGGCGTGACACGGAAAGATTCAGCTAGGGCTGAGGAAGTCCTTCTAGTTGCATTAGTTGACACAGTGCTCGTTATTTGCTTTTATTTTTGACATGCTGAAGGGAATGCCACTAAAATTGCAGCTCAATTAAGTAATGCAGCTTTCACTGATTCTTTCATTACCAGCTGGTCTCAGATATGAAAAGAACTTACAGGACTGGAAATTGCACGTTGCCGTATTCCTGTGCTGAGGATCAAACTACCGTCTTTCACGGTAGTTTTCATGCCAAGCGGCTCTGCGTGACACGTAAAATGAGAGAGGACACTACGCCGCTGCTGCAGCAAGGTCCGTGCCACCGCCTAACACCCCAGAGCCATGACTGCCACACTCACAGCGTTTCCAAGCCTCGACACCTTCTGAGCACCCCACATGCCCCCGGCTCCCCACACCCAAGGAACAAACGTGACTCCTCCTGCACCACTGTCTGCCGTTAAAAGTGTTGTCGGTTTACTCTGTCACCAAGCGGTGCAACGATGCGGACTGTCAGGTTTTGGGTAGTAATGAATGCGGTCAAGCAGTCTCCACCTCCCTGCAGTCAACTTGAGGATTTTGACAAGTTTGGATTTCTAGAAAATAATTACCTCTGGGGAATTATTGCTGTTCTAAACTGTCAAAGAAAGACTCCCCAAGTACTAAACCACTTCATAAAACTCTGGGCTGGTTTCACAGACTGCAGCAGGCTCAGTCCTGTTTGCCCAGTCGCCCTCTCACATCCCACAGCGCTCGGGAGGTTTCAGATCATTTGGAAAGACTCTGTGCTATTTGCTATATGGAGGCTCAGATCTCAATTCAGCTTCCGAGTAGTTCCGAGGGGTTCTCAGCTGCTCTCTGGGAAAGGTCCAGTGCTTTTAAAAAAGTATTTAACTACAATTATACTACCGTTTTTCAATTCAGCTCCAGTATTACCCTATGCGACTTCCAGTTCTAAACTCCAGAGTTTAGCTAACCACTTCAAACGGAAAAGTTCATTTATGTTTTGGATCGCAGTTAATCTGCCTGGCTGGAGCAAGATAATTGTTTTTATAATCTGAAAGGAAAAAACTCAAAACATTTGCTCTATCTGGTTGATTCCCAAATTACCACTATCGCCTCTCTGTCCGTATGACCCCCATCAGCACTCCAACAAATGAAAAGAAAATAGAACCAAGTAACAGGAGATTTCCCCTGAAAAAATTCCACAGAAACAAACATACAGATACATTTCAGGCCACACAGGCTAAATTTTCAGAGACTGCTCTTGTAAGTAATCACCCCAGTTTAAGGGTTTATTGCTTTGACAATGAAAAAAAAAGCCTAAATGTATATTGTAAAAAGTATCTGAGAATGGAATAATACACCTATTCACACACTTTAGGAAATTACTAAATCATGTGAGGCTTGCCGGCCTTGATTTAAGATTATTTCCTCTACCATTATCCATCCTCTCTCTCTGACACACCCATAGCATACAAATACAATGAAGGCAAGATGCCAGCGTTAAAGCGTAACACATTATTCCTGCCCTGTTGAAGTCATCAACCTGTCTATCAACATTTTCAATTCACCAGAAAGCACTGCAAGTCCCCAGTTTTAAAATAGAAAAAAAGAAAAAACACCGTTAAGTCTATATTCAGCAGCAGTCAGGCTTTGCAGCTACAAAACTCTGGCTCCACAGGTCCCTAAAACTCCGGGCACTGCCACAAGCTCCTATTCAAGGCCCTTAACCGAACCTCCAGAGGCTGCCTTCTGCTCTTCAGTAGCTGACACCAGCAGGACCTGGATTAAATCCTGAAAGAAACCAAAGCAGACGCAGGCTCCGCTCCGAGCAGGAGCTCTGTGAGGCCTCTCTGCTGCAGCACAGCTCCCCAGGTCCCGGTACCTGTGTAAGTGGTTGCTGCCTTCTAGGGGTGGTCAAAGGATCTAAGACAGGCAGGCACAGGTACGGATTGTTACAATTTGTTTTCTATCGTACTTTTCCAGCACTTTTAGAAATAGTTATGGCCTTCTCCCAATTCTATCAATGCAGTATACAAAAAAAAGTTCAACCGATTTTACTAGGATGAAAAAAATAATTTTTTCATCATAATTAGGAGCTGGGTTAAGACATATCATCAGTCTTCAGCCACACCCATACTACCATTCTGCTGATGCGTTAGCCGTTCAATGAAAAACCCTGGCTATTAAAAAAACTTTAAAAAAAAAAAAAAAAAATCTTTCCTCAAGTAATGCTGAACATATCCTGAACATTTCCTTGCAGCTTAACTGCAATAACTGTAACGATACAGGCCTGAGAGCAGCTGACATCATATGCCAGCTGGAGATCTCTCATGCTAAAAAGTTTATAGCCTTTCTGTCAAACAAAAGGGACAATCGGTAAGCGAAAATTAACTTCCAATCCACAGTACCACAGATCTGAGGTGGGATGCGCCTGCAATGCACAATTAAAGCACTCTACCTAAGTAACCGTTTCTCTGACAGCTTCTGCTTACAGCTTAAAGAGCAGAGAAGCAATCTGGGTCACAAAAGCATATTCAAATGTTGGGAGTAAATTACCTAGCTGCATAACACTGCCACCATGCCATCTTCTCTCTGAAGAGAAAGTGGTTTACAGTAAGTAAAGCAGTGAATCCCTCTTTTAAACACATCCCTTAACCTTCTTTAAATTTATTACATTCTAATTAAAGTCATAGGACTTTGTTTAGATAAGTTGAAAACCTCATGTTGGCAGCCAGAATAGCTTATTTATAAGAACTCAGAGGTCTCAGATTCCCATATTTGGATTATGTTGCTTTAATTTATTTATTTTTCCAATTAAAAAGTTCTCACTGCTCATGCATTTTTTATTCCCTAATGTGCTGTTCTATCAGCAGAAACATAAAAGAAGCAGACAACATGTTTTCTGAGTTGGAGACTACTTCCTAGCCTGCTCCAGTTTTATAATCTATCCTCCTATGCTCTTACCAACCCCCTCCATCAAACAGCTAAGAGTATCCATTGAAACCACAGGCTGTATTCATAGTAAAAGGCACTCCAGCACATATTTTCACTGGAAAGCATTAATTTTTGCAGCTAAGTGCCTTTCTCCCTTTCACGCCTGCAGACAGAGTTCAAGTAAAGCAATACTGATACTGTCTGCACAGGTGAGTACCTTTGTAGCAATACAGCTGATGAGAAATAAAACAATAGAAATACAAAGCAAGCACTTTTCAAGCTTACCTCCTCAGATTAATTAGACACACTGAGAACAACTTGGAATTTGTAGTTCTGAAATAAATCGTCAATAAATACATTTTGATACAGTACCCACCACCTCTTAAATTGTAGGCTCCATGCTATTCCCTCACTCTTCTCCTAACACTATTAAATGCAACATTTTTCTGTGCTGTTACTGTTGTAGGAGGCAAGCATTGCAGCGGACAGTCAGGTACCACAGGCAACATCATCACAGACTGTACAACTGAAACTAATCGCCAGTGAGGAGAAGACAAACGCCAGCTCTTATAGGACTATGACAGTCTCCTGGGATTGCGAATCTCCTGACAACGCAGGTATGAACAGCGGGATCCTTTACCTCTGCTCCCCTAAGAGGCCAAACCTGGGAAGGTACGTGGCAGAGTTTATTTCGTTATATATTAACCCTTTGGTGCCATGGGTTATTTAAGGACCCTCTGACAACGACACAGTTGCTCTAGCTCAACCTAAACGCTCGCCAGAAAGCCCCTGACAACCCCCTTTTCCCTAGAGTAGGGGAGCAGAGATCCTACACATAACCAATACTTTGAAACAAGATTTGTTTGCCACTAGTGGACTCAGCATCGCAGATACAACAAAACTAAGAGCAGCGCGCTTAATTTCCATGTTACTTTCAGCACAGGTTTTACTTGTGCATCAGTTGTACATTCATAATTAATGTAGCCTTTCCATTTTTCTAAGCTTTCAGAACCTTACTAGAATGTTAAAAGCACGTTAGCAAGCGCACCCGCTGCTTATTATGCCAGTTGCCTGCGACGTATCCCTGGCTGGAGGTTACTGCCTCGGCCCAGCACAAAGCTCCCCAAGTCAGTGAGAAGAGTCCGGTGACATTCAACAGGTTTTTAGTCTGGACTCTAATGTATCGTTCTGTGTCAG
Organism: Aquila spilogaster; assembly: GCA_024606505.1. Classification (NCBI taxonomy): domain Eukaryota; kingdom Metazoa; phylum Chordata; class Aves; order Accipitriformes; family Accipitridae; genus Aquila; species Aquila spilogaster. The sequence goes on from JANHGO010000038.1 coordinate 30,798,549, forward strand.
CAGCTCCAAGCTCTAGCATCAAACTCGGCTACAATTCTCACTCCTTGTTCTTGAAGGAGCACCAAAAGAAACAAGTAAAATGCAGCAGGAGCTGATTTCAAAAGGACATGCACTTGGGTACAATACCTCCTTTGATATGTGTGCCTCCCCCACCATATTACATCTCATTAGAACAGAGGCAATTACACTGTTTTAAAGATGACTCTTAAAAGCACTAAAGGCTTTTACCAGTTCTCAAGTATTCTTTCCTAACCTATCCAGGTCTGAAAAACAAAGTCAACTTTGAATTGAACCCAAAAGACAATCAAGTACCAAACGTCAAAGCAATTTTACGCATCAGAGTAATGTGGGTGATAAGGCTGGGAAGAATAGAAGTAGATTCGACTACCTGTTTACAAATTACGAGTTTCCTCTCCAACGCTTTCTGATCTACTGCAGGTTTTGGAGGCCAGAGACTGGCTTTGGGTATCAATACAAATCCTGTAGCAAAATTAGGTTGTTGCTGGCTATTTTTCCCAATGTGAACACTTTCAATGTGCTCTCAGATACAGGTTAACTTTAATAACGCTGCATTCACAAATCACTCACTCAGAATAGCCTTCCAAACGTGTAACATATTACCATAGCCCTAAACAAGGAGTAATGCATTTATACAAATTCGTGCATAACTATAAGGAAGCCATGTTGAAACCCCCTTAAAGAAATCCAGTAGGAATTAAAGAGATTAATTTTGCTGGTCTTTTTTTTTTTTCCTTTTTGCCTTTTTTGGTTTTTTTTTTAGAGGGGAAAGCACAGTAAGTAAAAAGCACAGAACTTCTTTAACTAGATAGGTACATTTCAAGCTAAATTCCTGTTCTGATGACACCGAATCTCTGCAGGAGATGGGACAGGTCAATCTATTGACTGCAGTCGTATTCTCTTTCCCTGTGACTTACTTGTTCAATTAAGTCTGCAGAAGCATCACTTCTCATTAGATATCCTGAACTCTGCTGAGAGCTCCTGACACCACACTAACCTAAAATGGTGACATTTACATGTAAAGTCTACAGCTCTTTCAGTGCACACTTTCAGCTGCAGCTTTCCTACCACTAACATGAGGAAGGCTTAGGATTTTCAGTAGTGCTCAGAAGTACCCCTCATCGGCTTGCTCTTCATTTTCACATCTTTTGACATTTACTGTGGTGTCATCAGGAAATGCTAGTGCAAAGATGAACAAGATGCTGACGACTCTTCTGAGTGCAAAGATGTAGGGGGTTAAGATGTAATAAAGGAAACTATAACACCAACATTCACAAAATTCTCTAATTAACTGAACAGAGATGCTACAGCTGAGTCAGGAACTTAAAGACTTCCTTTTTTTCTTTTTTTTTTTTTTTCCCCCCTCATTTAAACTTGTACTGTGATCTACCCTCAAGTCATGCTTTCAGAACTATTCCCATTACTTTCCCACAGGAGTTGTTATAAAATACCACAAATACACAACCAAATAGAGGCATTTAGGTATGGATTTACGCTGGGAGCAGCCGAGATGTACCACCTTAAGGGACGCTCTTAGACGCATCAGCCCTGTTTAGGGCTACCTGACAGAGACAGCTATACACGTTTATCACCTCATATGACAGCACAGCTCATTCTGTAATTGTATTTATCTATTGCTGCCTGTTGCTATAAAGAAAATCGGGTCACAACCATGACTCTGTGCAGCTCTCTTGTCCCTGGATAGACTTCTGCACCAGGCAGGCATTTTGTGTTGTCTTCCTTTCATATTGTGTGCAAGAAGGCAGCCAGCTAAACAATCTGCTAAAAAGGGTCTTCCTAAAACACATTTGCTGTTCATAAAAAGAAAAAAAAAAAAAAAAGAATAAAAAAGATCATAACAGATCATAAAGAACCTGTCCCAAAACCCAGTATGTCAATAAACAAAAAAGTATACAATTGTAAGCAAATAATATAACAGATAAACAAATGGTAAGATAAATAAATCAGACGACTGAAATGAAGACAATCTTTACAAATTGTAGATTTCATGCCTTAATTAAATTAAAATTGCTATAAACATTTAATTGCTTCTAGGGTCCAGATAAAAGGATTCAATAAGCAACCTTGCTTCAGATTAGATTTTTACTGTCAGTAGTTAATGCAGTTGCGGAAAATGACTGTAATCTTCTCAAAACAGTATCTCATAATTCCTTTGGTCAAAATTTAAACTTTTTCAAATGTTCCAATAACTGCATACTCCTCTAATACTCATATAACTTTATTCTGCCAGCCTGAACAAAATGAAGACTTCAGAAGAAAATATCCGCTACCATCACCCTATCCATTTAAGTGCCATAATTCCAAAATGCACATGCCGATCCTCTCACTGAAGGCAAAGGATATTTTTCTATTAGTTTCACTGTGAGAAGACACGAAAGTAATGATTTATTTTCCTCATTCCTAAAGACTATTTTGAAGGTCCAAATTTCAAGTTTTCTGAGTTTCGTCATCAACCACGAAGTTAGCAAAAGCCGAAGTCTTCAATACATTGTGAGATCACGTTCCAAGGGAAGAAAGAGTCTAGGTTTGCTCCTTTTTATTCCTTGAAATCCTGACAATCTGCCATCTTGCAGTCTTTACAACTTTTAAAGGGAAAAAAGTGCAATGACAGACAGAATACCCTTCAGAAAACAAAAAGCACCAGTTCTAGACACGCAAAAAGAAGCTTCCAGGTTTCTCAGAAGTTTCCAAGGGGGGCAGCGGGTAGAAAATCAGTAAAAAGTGCATTGCTTGATTATGTAAAATAAAATTAAAATGCCTCTGACACATCCATCTATTCTTCAAGATTTCAGGTATGCTGAGTGAAGCAGTTCACAACAGAACAGACTGCACACCAATCTATCACACTTAAATGCAATCACAGTCAAACGTAACATCAGCTAGTGCCTAAACTACAGAGATGCATTTAATAGTCCCCAGTCAGCAATCAACCTTTCCCACATTTGTTCATAATCACAATGAATTGTTTCATTTTAATGCTTTGTTTTCTTTTTCTTATCCCATGGCAGTTTACCATGCTTTTTAAATTAGATATGTAAAAAAAATTTCTCCTTTTCCAATTTTATTCCTGTGTGTAAGTAGAGAGCATTTTTTAAAGAAATATAAATTACCGCACAGATTTTCTTACCTGTTGCAGTCCACATGGAGCAGAAGGTGGGATGCACTAAGTGACACAGCAATCTTATGCCACTGTCCATCTGCCAGACGGTAGGGGAACACCTCTGTTCTTGACTTCCCATTAAACCTGTAGTGATATCTGATCTCATCCCGTAGGCCACTGCTCTCCAGTTCAAAATAGCTGTATTTAAAACATGAAGAAGAATCAGTTCCATTTTTTGGTTTATTCATTGCTTCTGTCACTTTCTTCTTAATTCGTAAACTTCTTTAAGCAAACGCCACGTGGAAGGTCACAATCTAAAGAGGTTACTCAGCATGAATTATCTACTAGTTCATTTTTAAAAAGAGGTGGAGAGACAAAACTATACATTCAGTGCATCACAAAAATAGCAATATCAGTTACACAAAAACAGCTCATGTTCAAAACACCATTTGACAGTCGTCGAAACTGAATTCCTCTTTTTACCCGTAGAACAGGTTCAACTACAAGAAAACAATCCTTATTCTTTTCACCACAATGTTTTGCATGAACACAAGATTTGTGGGAAATGCAAAAATAAAGAACTGTATATATCATTACCAACAAACAAACAAAAAGCCATTAAGGTAAGAAACCACTTGGTAATCATTAAATTCATTTCTACTGTTTGCATATCCACTTTTTAAAAAACTGTTTACTTTTAGGACTCCCCTACATGCAATCGCACTTAACTCATTTTCTGACTTCTATTGTTACAGCTGTAATTGTTCAGCTTTACAAGGGAACAAAACCTCCTGGCTGGATTAGGTGTCTCAACACCTAGCATAAACAATCAAACAGTCAAAACCCTCAGACAGTTGTCCCAGTCATCGGAGCGCTAACAAAGTACAGCTATTAACTGGCTTCATGCCGGCGGGGGGGAGCCAATTCTTTTTCTAGGGTGAATTTAGCCCTTCCAGGTGGTAGCACATTGACAGCGTAAATAGTGAAGCCTTCTCTTGGACCTCAGATCAGAGTATTTATAGCATATCAAATCAAGGTGCTCTTTTTTCCTGCTAAAATGAAGCCCTGCATACAGAAAGAAGATGCAGACCTCCTTTTATAGTAGAAATAACTACAACTAAGTGCGGATGTTAGGTTGCCCAGCTAGTCCCTATCCCCATCTACCTCCACAGTGTCGGTTTTTTCCCTACTGGACAACACCAATTTAACATGGCAGTTGAAAGACCGGTGCTAGTTTGGGTTAAAAAAACAACAAAAAACCCCAAACAACCACACCCAGTAACAAAAGCCTCTTCCAAAAAAAATAAATGCAACACAAAATAATAAATACTCGGGTGCCGATTTTCATTTTCGCACGAGCCTTTTACGCTGCTCCGCTGTACACAGACCTTAACAGCCAGTGTGCACAAGTTTTTACGTGAAGTGCATACACTTCATCAAGAATAGCTCTCACCAGTGAAGCAGAGGCTTTTTAGAACGTAACTGAAAAACGGAGTTCTTTGGGAAGTACTTACTTATGAGATAAAACTCTTGCTGGGAACATGTGCAAAAGATCACAACAGACTGGGAAGGGGAACACCAAGCCAATAAATCTCGACCAAAAGAGAAACTCAAGCCCTCCTCTGTCCTGCCAATGCCTTGCCATTACATTTTTCATGTAACTTCTGAGCATTATCACGTCACCCGAATCAAAGACTCAAGTGACAAATTAAAAAACACAAGCAGATAAAGGCAAAACCAAAACTGAATAAAAACAGAGCAGGCACAGGTACAAATAAAATACATGCAGTACAGAGTGGAAAAAATAAGAAAGGCTGGTGTTGTGAAGGAGCTGGCCTGTTTCATACACATAAAGGCTCAAGGAGGGCAGAGAAACGGGATTTTTCTAGGTAGAGCAGAATGTTGATTAACTGCTACCACCACCCCACCCTCCCCCATTAAAATACCTAAATTACACTCATAAGAAATCTGGAGAGGATTTTTTTATTATTTTATTTTGCTGCTCAGTTAACAGCACAGTCAATATACAGAAGATACTGCTGCTGGTGTTTCCAAGCCAGGACAGCGCTAAGACAAGTACCGTCAGTGACGTCATACATACAAAGTTAAACGTTTCGTAATTGTCATCTGTTATCCGAGCACAAAAGGAAGTCACTAAAGAGACTTTCTTTCTCTCTTGTTCAAATAAACAGCAGTGAGGCAGAAAATTTCAAAAAAAATGAGGGAGAGCTACAAAACACTCCAGCATCTGTCTCACACACAAAGTATTTGTATAAAAATATATAATTACAAGGTTGATCATAGAAGCTTAAGAGCCCAAGAGCAACACAAGCTCCTGTTGCAGGAAGCACATCACTTCGTGCAGTCATTCTTCATAATCGCCGATAGCCACGGAGCTAATCGCTTACCACACAATGTTTTGTTTGTTAATAAAAAGGCAACAGTCCGGCCCTGGAAAGGTCAGTGTACTTAATCACATGTATGCTCTATTATTTGAACAGCACAGGGAATTGCAAAGCGATGTAGTTTCTCATCTGACAAGGCTTAGTGTCAATAGTTACTTCAGGACTAAAAACAGCTTGTTGCTTAGGCACCGAGTTTGTTGTCAATCTCCTAACTAATTTATATAACACAGAAGTGACTAGTTAAAATTTACTGTAATAGCCAGTGCTAACCTTTTTATATATGTACATCTAATGCACTGCTAAGTGCCACAGGACTGTATAAAACACGTTTTACCTCTTCAGTGACAGGAAAGGACGATGACAGCAGACAAATTCTGCACCTATTTTTCAACATTTTTCAACAAGTGCAAATCAGAAGCAGTAACGCTCAGACAGACATCAGTAAACAACAGGCAACAAAAACCCAACAGCGGAAGCTGGCTGGATTAGCCCAACTTATATCTATCTCAAGTATTTAAAAAATGCAAGGCAATATAAACCAACACTCTTCCATTGGGGTTTGGTGGGGTTTTTTTGGAAGATGCAAAAATTTACACCGAGATCTTGATTACACACACACTTCACCATGTTCACCATTCAGAAGACGTAGTTGTCTTTTCTCTACTAGAATATAATTCACATGCCAATAGCTTTCTCAATAGCAAACGTCATCTTTTCTTTCTCCTCCCACCAGACACTGGAGGAAAGCCTCTTCAAAAGCAATGACATAAAGGCCATTCAGTCCTGGAAATGAACTGCTCCGCGTTCAAGTTCTAATCTGCAAATTGTGGAATGGAACACAAATGAGTGGAAAAACATAAGCTTAGGCAAGAAATCATCCACCTGTGAGAAAATAATTAGTAAAGCCAGAGAAAATACATGGTTTTATTGGTTTTTTTTTTAAATATCTGTCTCACCTTGGACTTGAAGTGCCATTGCACAAGTTTTTATCTACTACAAACCAACAGATAAACAACAGGGAGAAATTAACAGAAGCTACCATAAAAGAGGCAAGAAAATGAACCAATCTCTATCAGGTGTGTCTTTCTGTAGGTACTTCCCAGTATTTTGCAAGGAAGAAGGAAACAGGAACAGAACAAGTCAGGGTTCCTGAAAGACTGCAGCATCTGTGACTGTCTGAATAAATGTATCATCAGTAGACAAGTGTGAACTTTCAACGTTGCCATGAGATCTATATCAAAAGCCCAAGGGAGATCCCCGAGTATTACAACTCATTCTGCTTCTGCATCACATCTGCATGAAGCCTGACTGGAATGGCTCTAAGATATCTCTGTGTGTCAACCTGCCGCTATAGTTAGCCCCTTGCTACCCTCCTCAAGACCTTTTCTGAATAAGAGAGATGTGAGACAGTAATCTACTTGTCAACTTGTTAGCATCAAGTGATGGTTTCTTGTTTTATTTGTTATTTCTCGATGAGGATTTTTTTTTTTTTTAACAGACATGGTCAAATTAACATGCATTTTGACAGATAAAATTCTCAGAACACATGTACTAAGCCAGCCCTCTGTTTATGGAACAGCAATACAATATGACCTTGGCTGAAATTTTCCCACTACTAGAATTTCCATATTTGCTAAGAACGTAAGCTACTGCTGACTTCTTTTATACAATTATAGAATTCAAATTCTTTTTATAGGTCTGTCCGCAGCGTCTCATTCAAATCCCAATGTATAAGAGAAAAAAGAAAGAAAAACATGTTGCTAAATTCAGATCAATTTTATGGTCATCAAAGAAGTTGGGATATTTTAAGATCATGCAACGTGCTTTACAGAAAGACAATATTATTCCACAATCCACTCAAGATGCTTTACAATTCTTTCTGACAACTTTTGTGACCCCCTATGTACCTCACACACAAACATTGTTGAGAGGATAAAGCCTGACTCAGTGATGTTTAATGCTTGCTCTTTTTTTCCTTTTAGTCACAACCATAGTGAATATTTAACTGTGCATTTGACAGCTCGTTTCACTTCCAGATCAGGAGAAAAATGTGTCTAAAAGTATACTGTAAGTTGGAAAGAGCTGCTGTGGATGTAATGACAAAAAAAATTGAAAAAGTCATTATCAACAATAAATAAGATCATGTAAGACACCTGAAGCAGAAAAAACCCAAAATATTTCTATAAGGTGAGTTGGCTTAATCCATCATCTGCATTAAAGAAACACATTCATCTATTCATCATATCTACCACAGCAGCAATCTTAACCTGTGACAAACACCACCACGTTCCATTCAAAAATTTTACCGCTGTCAGGTTGTGGAAGTGGCCAAAGGAGGGAGGGCTCACAGACCCCAAATAAGACACGACCCCAAAAAGAGCTCTGCGATATATGTCCTTCTGAATATCTTTCATGTATTCAACACTTCTTGTTCTGATCTTTACTATGCTAACACCTATTACGAGACACTAAAATATACTACAATGAAGACAGGGCACCATCTGGTAAGCACAATGCTGACTAAATGCTCCGATAAGAGCTCTAAGAACTAAAGCAAAACTACTTTTTGCATTCAGTTCTGGAAATCTTCCCCTTTATCACGTTCAAACATAAATAAAGCCGAGCTAGCATTCCGATTTTACAACTTCCGTCATCCCTGATCAAGTGCCAAATGAAGCCCCACAGCCTCTTTCAAGGAGCAGCACCAGCACTTATAGCAGATGCTCTTAGAGCTACTGAACAGATGTCCCAGGGCAAGGCAGCAGGCACAGATGGCATCCCTGCGAATATGTACAAACTTGGGGTTGCCATCTAGTCAAAACACTTGTGCATCTGCTTAACATTGTGTGGGAGAGGGTCACAAAACCACAGGAGTTCAAGGATGGAAGCACCGTTCACCTTGCACATGCTGCAGCAACACTACGATGTCAGGTCTCTCAACTGCTGGAAAAAAAGTCACTGCCATAGTAAGAATGAGGCTGTTACTGAACAGAAGTTTCTGGAAAGTTCTGTCAGTATGGTCAAGACACACTTTCTTGTATTTTTTTTATAGCAAAACAAATTCAAGGAAAGTTCACAGACCAGCCCGCTTGATGTCATCAGCTGGAAGTTCGAGAAGTTTCTGCACAATTTGCCTATTTGGCCATGTTTGCGCACATAGCTTTTTCATTTCCAATAGCATTGTGCCAAGCAGAATATCAGAACATTTAATTATGTTTAATGACAAAAAATGGCTTCAGGCAAGACTGTGCTTTAGCATCTTCGCAGAAACACTTCTTGATGTATTCGGAGACAAACAGCCAACAAATCTGCATCCATTATCACACAGATTTCAGGATTTTCAATCTACAGAGATTCTGTGATGAATCACAGATCATTACAGTTTTGGCCTTTCACTGTTCCTTACCACTAATTGAGTCCGCGTGCACAGTGGTACACACAGCACGTTGTTATTTCGGTCGTGCTGCCAAGCGGCTCAGCCTGGACAGCAACATGAAAGTAACTGAGATCTTGTTCTAACGCTCCCCGGTGAAAAGCAAGTCAGGCCCAGAGCAGGCACCGGGTACACTCTGCTGCAGATAAGCTGGCAGGCATATGCCCAAGACCATCACCACTGTCGATGAAGCCATATAGAGCAAAAGCAGTGCCTCTGAAACAAGAGATGCATCTCTTCAAACAGAAGTAAACACTCACCTTGCAGTTGTCACCACAGTTCTGTACGGATGCAAAACCAGAACAAGTTACAGCTGTCAAGGCAAATATTTCAGTCGCTTCCACAGGCACTGTTCTTGTATCCTAGTTACTATAAAGTGACAGGGTAAGATCCCAAGCTCTGAAGCATTACGCATTGTCAAACACTGGATTTTGAAGAAATGCTCTTACACGCTCAAGAGTACAGATCTAGTCCTCTGCTACATATGCATACTTACAAACCATAGAAAGCTACTTTTTTAAAGCTAGTTTAAATACGGACAGATTGAGAGCCTGCACAGCAAAACCACACGTGGCAAATCTTCATTTACATGTGATTAAAGACTTACTACTGTGGCAGAGATTACGTACTGATATCATCAAAGCTGATGAGCAAAATCGGACTGTCGTCGGGTAGGACAAAAGGTATTGTGAACAGAAGAAGGATCATCTGTGACAATGAAGGTATCTTGCTGAAAAATCAGATTAACTTTCTACAAAAGAAAATGCAAAAGCTGAATCCCATATGTTGCACAGACAAAGACTCTATCATCACCTACTGTATTCCAAAAGTATACCTCCTACGCAAGCAAATCCAAAATAAGCCAAAACTTAATACTAAATTCTTTCAAACCTCTCAGGTAAAAGCCTGAAAGTTCAATTTCACTGTGCTGTTGTCTACCTGAACAGGATTCTTTCAAACATCTGTGTCCTTTCATTTCAAATGAAAGGAACTAAATCCAGTCAATTAAACAACTTCATTTTTTCCATTCAGACCACTCCGAGGACAACAGGAATCATGTTATATCAGCCTAGCTTCAAGCATTTAGCAACAAAAACACCCACACTGACATTTTCTGTAACAAACATTTTGTCTTTTGTTCTACAAATCTTCTACATGGCAGCTGGGCATGCAGGCTGCAAGGCATTGAGCATTTATGATGCTCAGAATATGCATTTGTGTACCTGAGACGAGGCAAAGGTCATCCAAATACAAATTTACTTTCTTCTTTGATCATATAAAGAAAAAAAAGTAACCCCAACGTCTGCCTGCCAGCTAAAAGACAGCTGGAGTCAGAGCTGGTACAAAGCAGCTACTCATTTTCATGGCATGTGTTGTAAGGATTGACCTTAAGCATTTTCGTTTCCATTTCATATGTCTAAAAATCTATCTTCACTGTGGCTGCTACCTGTCTACTATCTGAAAAAGACCCGGTCTCTCTCCTATTCATAGTAAACCAAGTAGGTAGTACCACATTGGACCTAAAAATAGTACAGCATCTTAGCAGGCTTCAGAGCTGGCACAGTCAGCAGGACAGAAGAGAGCCTATCATCTGAAGTAAGGTGAAGTCATGACTCTGAGCATCTAAAACAAAAACAGAACAAAACAAAACAAAAAAGCCACTGTCCTCATACACATATAGACACAAACACCTACAAGAACCAAGACATCTCTACTAAAGGTAGGTATCTGCGAGAAGCTGCCAAGTAATGAGAGAAATTTGATTTTATTCCCTCACAAAAAGCAGAGGCTCATCTCACAGTTTGGGATGCAGTCTAGTGTAACCACTCCTGAAAGAGATGGCCTCACTCTCCTGCCCGCTTATTCCTACCTCATCCTTTGCATCAGATTTAGCCATCCAGTTGCAATAAGGTTTGTCAACCCAACGAACTAGTCTGACAGAAAAGTAACCTGCCAAAAGAAAAGAATCATTTCTTTACATATCACCGCTCCAAAACCAAGTCACACTTACTCACACTATGACTGTAACTCTAGCAAGGAATGCAATCCTCAGTTACACTCCGAAATAGTCCTTGAAAAGCTCATCACCTACAACCCTTGGCTAAAATTTAGTTTCCCCAGTGCACCAGTGGACCATTCGCAGTCCACAAAGCATTTGCATCTGAAGACTTTCTGAACGGGTGCTGTTGATTTTTTTAAGGCTAACCTGGGAGTCCAAGCTGGCATTAGCTCAGGGATCACTGTGGGTACGCAGAAGCCTGGAGCCGCCAGTGTGACCAGAGAGCCCCCAGCAGAGCTGTAACCGAAGCAGAGCATAGCCCCAGTCCAGTCTGTTCCCCGCTCACGCTCATCACTGCAGCGAGAACTCAGCTCAGGGGATCCACAAATCCACAATCTCTAAATACCAGATTTTAATAAAACAAAAGAGGATAACGTAGCCTTTTAAACTAACGAGGTCTGCCGCCTGAGTCAAACTACAATATTTGAAAACAAATTACCCTAATTGCTGTGTCCTTACAAGAAAGGTTCTTCCCTCTGATCTCACTCTCGAATTCAGCAGTTTTCAGTGATTTCTTATGACAAATTCCACACATTTCTGCTAGATTACCAGCAAAAAAATCTTTTTCTTTCCACTCTCTCAAGGCCCAGCCACATGTCTGCTCCCTGCTTCTCTCTGGACACCCTCAGTCTCCCCCTGCCCTGCAGGCCTCCTCCTTCCCCTCCTTCCCTCTCCGCTGCCACCTGAGCGCTGGCAGCTTTCCACAGGCGTGAGGGCAGGCACTGCCACCCTCCTCCCTTTCAGAAGGCAGTACCTAGGGCAAGGAAACAACACCGGCATCATTACTGAACTGCAAACCAAACCCAAAAACCAGACACATCACCCAGCCTAATGTCCAACCAAGCAAACGACCGTTTATGAGTAACATGTTGCGAACATCTAACCATCTTATTAACTAGGAGAGTTGGGTTCTTAACGAGCAGCCCAAATTCAGCGGACACAGTTTTCAGAAAGTTGCCTTCAGTGTAAGTTTGAGACATTTCAGTGCTCTGCCTATATCAGAGGCTCATAAAACAAGCAAACAGAATTAACTCAGCATGTTGGAGAAGACTCCTGGGGGACCCGCACATCCTGCTCCTGGCTGACCACAACATTTCTGCACTGTCCAAATTCAGTTTTAAAGCGTTTCAAACTGTCAGCCATTCTGCTCCAATTGCCAACAAGGTCCAATCAATGTGTTTCAACAGCTGGTTATCAGCAGCATGTTAATGCTGCAGAGAGACAACAATTGTCAGCCTAGTGTACATAAAACACCTGCTCTCAGCAGGGAGCCACAAGGTGGAGGGTAGCTCCTCAGGCACTAACCCCTCTTTCACAGCACTTAAATCGGTGGAAGATGTATAGAATATAACAGTTCTTCTTCGCTTTCCTCTTTTGCATACTTTAACCCCCCACACAGAAACAGGTGGGCCCAATTCTATTTGCATTTGCATCTCGAAAGACCTTTTGGGAAGAAAAATTCAAAAAAAGAAAAAAATTCTGGAAGAAACAAAGCTCACCTGCTTGTTCTGCTATGGAATAAAAAAAAAAAAAAAAAGGTGTGTAGATGCCTCACATATTTCACATCACCTCATTCAGGGACAGAAGTAAGGCTGGATCTTTATATTCTCTGTACAGCTTTCCAGTTTAGCAATTCTATGTATAAATATTAATGAAGGTGTGACCTTTACCCTAAAAGAAAAAGGTTAATGGATACATTTGCAGAGTTTTTCCTTCCCTTTTTGAATACTGCGCATCTCGGAATCCAATATGCATATACACATCTTGCAGAGAATAATCTAAAATGTAGCATAGAGTAAATCCGATCTTCCAGGTTTACAACTAGGGTCAGAAGTCACTTGCATAGGTTTCTTTTCATTAATTAGGTTTCAGTGTTTAATTTAACTAGCTTGTTACCCTTTTGTGTTTTAATAAAACATATTATGGCCTGGTAGCCTTCCAACTGTTACTCGTGAACACACAGTTTTCCATCTACCCCTCAACAGTCTCAGAAGCTGTTCACGGTGTCACTGCGGGGAAGTAATCAACAATGTACTAGAGTCCCATGCCTGTTTCCCCTCCCTACCCAAAACTGACTTGCTAGGAATAAAAATCTTTCACTATGAGCCAGAGACATTTATCAGAATGCCCCTGAATATTTATATCAGCACAGCTTGCTGGTACACAGCGAAGAGCCAAATTCTCTGCTCGGCAAAACCATTTCACCACGTCAGTACAACTAGCTTACAATACAACTTTCCAAACGCTTGGTGGGGCATAAATTTTCTGAAGTTCAGGTCCTAGACATAAGTTATAAGCATAAAAACAAAGAAAAAAAACCTGAAAAAAACTCAGAAAATTTAGAAAAAATAAAGATTTTAGTGCTCCCTGTGAGAAAAATCTCAGAAACATTAATCTTACTACTTGCTCCCTAGTTCTATCGCGTTGGGATCTCCCATTTTGAAACACTCTTTAGAAAGAATGACAACACACGTATAGACAGTTAGTACTAATAAACACGAAGCAAACAGAGAAGACAGACACGGGGGACACACAAAACAGTAGGGAAGAATAAGCAACTTGGCATTTTACAAAACAGTTTTTCACCCTGCCTCTTTAGTAACTAGTAAGAGTAACAAAAGCAACGGTGACTTTTTTGGGAAGGGCGGGGCGGCAGGGGGGACAAGACTCCGGGACCTTGAAAAATGCACATAAGGAGACCTTGAGGAAAAGGTCAATAAGGGTATTATCCTATTTCTTATGGGTAATTAATGGATAATGGCTCCTCTGCTTACTAGTTTCGTTTTGCATATTCTGCATTACAATGCCCAATTTCTCTGCTTTCCGCAAAAATAAACCAATGGTTAAGAAGAAAATCTTTTTTTTGTACGGCAGCTTGTTACAGAGCAAGCAAATACCCAACAGGTTACTTTCAAAAGTCAAAGGGAATTTTGCCTGATGGAAGACTAGAAAACCTGATCCAGAGTGACCACCTCCCTCGTCGTGACCAGATGACAGCTCGGCAGCCAGCTACCGGTTATGCGTAACATACTGTAAAGAATGTATTTCCCCTTAGTTCCTTTCAGGTAAGTACCAGAGTCCCAGGTGATGCGTACTTGTGCTACTCATGTGATTTGAGGATGTTCAGATTTGTACGTTAGCAGAAAAATCATTCCACACTCAATACTTCTTGATACCTTAAGCCTACCATGCTTAGACCCAAACGAGTAGTGGTTCAGTGGTGGCTACCTCCAGAAAAATCCCCAGCAATTAAAAGGTCATTACTGAAAGTTTGGGCACTAAATGATTTGAAAGCGTTATAAGCTAATCAGTGGGGTAATCACTCACCAAAAGAATGCTCGCCACTCTTTTCCAGGTGCCTTACACCCATCATTTCCAAGCACCAAAACCCTTAGAAGGCGTTCGAAGTACACAAATGCTTTCCTTTCCCACTCACTGTAATTCATTGTTTTTATAGACAAAGTACAGGAAGAGTTTATGCCTAATTTTTTTTTTTTTTTTTTTGGAGGGGGCACGATTTTCACATCACCAAGAAAAGAAAATATTACAGCAGTCAGTTGCTTTTTAATCGTGCCCCAGACCAGTCAGGAAATCACAGTCAGCTCCTTTGGCGAAAGCCAGTGTTTCAAAGAACGTTAGCATGGGTACCTCAACATCCTTGACAGATTTCTCCAGATACTGATCATGGCCAGCGGTGGGAAGGAACCATCAATATACCTCCAACCCAAGAGCACAAAGACAACGCTGACTCCATCTAATTTATGTTCTTGGGCTTTGGACCATGCAAAGCCAAAGCAGGTAAGAAGCAGGCAGACAACTTTAGATGAAACCGTATTAAATCAGTGTTGAAATAAGGACTCATTATGCGTGGTATTTTAAATATCTTGATGGCCTTTTCCAAGCGTCTTGGTGGTCTGAAAAGTCAAAGGTTGTGAGCAAAATAGCTCACAAAGATCTAGGAAGACCTGGCTAGCGTAAGCCTGCAACAAAGAAAATAGTTGCTGCCTCCTGCATCCCCAAGTAACATATTTGTCCATCTTGTATCACATTTTGTTATCTGTAATTTAGGAAAAAAAATTATAATCTTCAGATTTACCACTGTATGCCAGATAACTATGTACACAGTCTGCACATACTATCAGACTGTTCAATTAGACTTAATCTGTGTTAATTAAGCCTTCCATTTTCCAAGCTGTATTTTAATACATTTGGATCATGAAAACAAAGTCTTTATCATCATTAAGCTGATTCAACACGATAAAATATTAACAAAGATGCATTTATCATCATTGTAGTAGAAATCCCGTGCATCAACTGATGATATAAATTAACAGTAATTGTCGCAAAATATCCATTTAGTACAACAAAACATCATATCTCAATTACTGACTTCAAGAAAAGTTGTGTCCATCTTATTTTAATACCTTTAGTTTCAGAGTTCCATGCCATTAACGGAAAATAAAATCCTGCTACAACTTACTAGAGAAATTAAATATAAACCAAGCATTCTATGTATTACTACTTTATGGCAATCAGCTCCACTACACACATCATGCAAAACTGCCTTTTGAACTAGTTACGCTGTTACGCTGGCATATGTAACTTAGAATATATATATATACATAAATATGCACGCATGTGTGTAAATGTACATATACACAAACCTTTTTGTTGCTTGAAATAAAACCTATTTGCCAACTATTAAATCTGGGTGTAACAAAAAAGACACCTCCCATAAAGATACGAACTCCTATATCAACAGATAACACAGCTTCTTTTATGCAGGTGTTGTTGACCTCCCGCACGTTCTGAAGTCTCGAACTTTTAACTTTGCCACTTTTGGTACGCTGGTAAGTTAAAAAACATTATTGGCTTTTCCATAGTCAAAAACTATAATGGTTAGGTAATAAATGTACCCTTATACTTGTTCCCATAGGTGTTAATCATGCTGAAACATAATGATGTTTCTTACTATTCTCTTTGCATTGTCTGTTTTCATAGACACGTGGACCGTTGAAAAAAGCTTGACAAAAAACCTGGATGTCACCAGAACAGAACCATGATAATTATCAAAAGCTTAGTAGGAGCAACAATTTAGAAAAGGCTTCCCCTGTGTCAAGGGCCTGCACCCACTTCAGTTCACATGCAAAGTTAAAAAGACTGGAGTGACCTGAGCAGTTAAAGCAACATCAAAAAAATATCAAGCCAAAAGTTTTGCTATTACATTGATCATAATGTAAGCAAGGTCCTCTTCAGTAGTGCCCCAAATCTTTGCTCTCTACTCCTCATCAACGTTAAAAAGTATTTTCTCCACCGTCATCCACTTTATTAATTTCTGTCATCGCAGACCAAAGGGTTTGAAAGCGCTACCCTTATCAAGGTCCAAGCAGCAACTTAAGAAACTAGAGAAACAAACAGTGACTCTGTTTTAAGTGATACACAATGAGTCCGGAAAAGGTGGCTAATTGCAGTAATCCATCTGACACTCAGAATGTAACAGCAGTCATTAGCAACACTGCATATGCCTGTTTCCACTCTTACACGGAGCTACACAGCCTGAAACTACCTCGGTTGCTACACAGAACTACAAAGGTTTAAGTGAGACTAGCACCCAATCCTTCGACTACATATATTTTTAAACAGATCATAGAATCATAGAATCATTTAGGTTGGAAAATGTCTATTAATCTGCAATACTAGAGATAACCTCAGTGCCAAGAAGGACATCAGCAGCCTATTTTGTTCAATCAAGATTACCCCTGCATAGCACATCTCTCTATGAGTCTCTGTCCCTGCCCGTCAAGATAGAGGAGTTAAGCAGCTAAATTCAGAAGAGGCCCTATCTAAAAATCCACGTGCCTTGCATTGTGTAATCATCACCGCCTGTCTAGTTTTGACCTTGGATTTTGCCGAGTGCATGCATGTGTCCCTACATGTGACAGTGTTCCTCTGTCAATGGCTATCCTCAATGTCCTCTTTCTCAAAAAAGACAAAAAACAACAACAACAACAAAATATCCCTTAACGTGGCAAACTGATCCTGTTAACCATGACTTCAGACAGCTACAATGGCCTGGAAAAGCTTGGAGGAATTAAAAAGCAAATGACAAAAGGAATGATAGAGCGGAAAACAGAGGAAAACAGGAAAAGTTGGAGGGACGGATCCCTGCGTAACGTAAAACAATATTCTTATGTATTGAGGCAATGGCCTGGAAAATGAAGGAAGGAATAAAGTAAAAGAAAGAGACCAATAAGAAAGTAGAAGTGACAGAAAAGTATGGTGATAGAATAAGCAAGTAGCAATATCCTCCCCTTAACTATCCTTGTCCAGACATCTCTGCTGTTGAACTGGCAAAAGCCATCATTGATGATTTGGTCATAATAAAGCCACTGCCTTCTCCCTTCTCAACAAAAGGTAAGAAATTGGGCTAACAGTTGTGTATCATGTACATGACTAACAAAATTAAATACCAATAGAATTAATTTTTTTTCCCCTAAAAAAAAAATGCTGCAGAATGACTGGTATTAGATTTGAAACGGGAGCAACCAAAGAACATCCTATACTTGTACTACAACAGAAAGTCAGACTAGATACAAAGGTCCTTCGAGCCCTAAGAAATTATGAAAAAAGCATTCACAAAGTTACAAGTAGGAGACTGTTTGACACAACACACACTTTGAAACGTCAAAACATCACCGGAATTGTATTATGGGCCATAATACAAGGTACGCTTTTTTAATAAACTGATGTCTGTCACTATCCCACTAATAGGAGTCTGGCACCAAATCTGGAAATTGGGAAGAAAAGGTTGAGTTTAAGAAGTTGGGCAAAGCTAAAG
>JANHGO010000038.1:30820597-30860841 GCA_024606505.1 Aquila spilogaster
GGCAAAATTTTCACATCAAAAGAAAAGCCTTACAGCTGTCAGTTGTTTATAAATAGTGCCCTCCAGTGGTCAGGCAATCATAGTCAGCTCCTTCGGTGACAGCCAATATTTGAAACTCCAGCCTGCGTATCTGAGCATCCTTAGCAGATTTCTCCAGCAGCTGATCTTGGCCAGTACTAGGAAAAAGCTATCAGCAGATCTCCAACTCAAGGAGCGAAGAGCAAAAGGCAGTGCTGACTCCCATTTAATTTATGTTAAGGGGCTTTGGATCATACAAGGCCAAAGCAGGTAAGGAACAGGCAACTCCGAGTGAGACTCTACTTCATCACTTCTGAAATAAAGACTCATTATGGGTGGGTTTTCCAGCATCCTGATGGCCTTTTCCAAGCTGCTTCACGGCTGAAAGACTCAAAGGCTATGAACAACTTACAAAGATCTAGATAGAAGGGGCTAGCATAATTCTCCAACAAAGAAAATAGGTTTTGCAGCTCTGCGTCCACAAGTTACACGTTCATCCATCCTTCACTATATTTCGTCCTCTAAACTTCATAAAGAATATGATCTGCAGATTCACCTTTGTATTCCACATAACTAGCACATAGTCTGCACATACCAGACTGTTCAATTAGACTTAATCTGTGTTAATTAATCTTTCAATTTTCCAAGCTGTGTATTAATACATTTGGATCATGAAAACAGAATCTTTATCATCATCAAGTTGATTCAACAAGATAAAATATTAAAGATGCATTTATCATCTTCTCTGCAGCATAAATCCTGTCCATCAAATGATGATTTAAATTAATGACTAATCTCTAAATGCTGTGAGATATCCATTTAGTATAACAAAACAGCATCTCTGAACAACTGACTTCAGGGAAAGCTGTATTCATATTAGTTTAATACCTTTTGTATTCAATTCCTGTTTATTGATAAAGATTTAAGATCCATTTACCCACATGTTTCTAAGACATCATAGATATCTTGGTTTCAGAGTTCCACCTTATTTACGAAGAATAAACTCCTGCAAACACATGCTAGAGAAAGGCAATACAAACCATCACTCAATGCGTTACTATCTCATACATGTTCACTTGTACCTTACAGAGATCATCTCCCCTGCATGACATAAGGCAAAACAGCCTTTTGAACTAGTTGTGCTGACACACATAACTTAGAATGTAACTTCAAATAAAATCTATTTCTCATCTACTAAGCAAGTGTGCAATAAAAAGTCTCCCAGAAAGATACAAACTCCTCTACCAACACCTAACGTGGCTGCTGCTTTTGTCATTTTATTGTTGACCTGCACGTTCTGAAGTCTCAAATTTTCAATTTTGCAAATCTTGGTGCACTGGCAAGTCAAAACCACTATGCTATAAGTACAGTATTTCCTATTTTCTACCTAAGGGCTGGGCTTTTTCCACAGTCAAAACCTGTACTAGTTAGGTAAGAAGGTACACCTAACACTTGTTCTCACAGGTCTTAATCACTCTGAAATTCAACAGTGTTCCTTACTAATCTCTTTGTATTGTCTGTTTTCACAGACACGTGAAAGTTAAAAACAGCTTAACGAAATGAAATACATAACATAACCATCTTAATTACCAAAAGCTTGTTAGGAGCAACACTTTTTATAAGGGCTTACTGGTGTGTCAAGGACCTGTGGCACATTTCACTTCACGTGTCAAGCTAAAAAGTAGAGACCTGAGTAGCTGGTATAACATCCAACAACAACGAAGAAGAACCAAGCTGAACATTCTGCTATTTCTCTCATTATAATCTAACCAGGGTACTCTTCAGCAGTGCACCAGTGTTAGAAAGTATTTTCCCCATTCTCATCCACATTATTCATTTCTGTCATCATAGACCTAAGGGTTTTAAAGCATTATCCTTATCAAGGTCCAAGTAGCAACTTAAGACATTAGGGAAAGAAACAGAGAGTCTATTTTAACAGATACACAATACATCTGGAAAAGAGGGATAATTGCAGTAATCCATCTGACTTGCAGAATGTAGCAGCGCTCATTAGCAACACTGGACATGTCTGTTTTGGCTATTACACAGAACTAGGCAGACTGAAACTCCTTTGGCTCTTGCACAGAAGCACAAAGATTTAAGTGAGGCTAGCATCCAATCCTTCAACTACACATAGTTTTAAACAGGCGCGTATTAATTCAGAACTGCAGATAACCTCAGGGCCAAGGACAGCAGCAGTACATTTTATTCAATCAAGATTACTCCTGCATAGTACATCTCTCTACCAGCTGCTGCCTCTGACCGCCAAGACAGAGAAGTTAAGTACCTAAATTCAGTAGAGGCTGTATCGAAAACCCCGTGTGCCTTGCATTGTATAATCATCACCGCCTGTCTGGTTTGACCTTGGATTGCTGAGTACATGCATGCGTCCCTAAATGCGACGGTGTTCCTGTGTCAATGTCTGTCCTCAATGTCCTCTCTCTCAAATAAAAAAAGGAAAAAAAAAATCCCTTAGCATGGCAAGCTGATCTTGTTACCCATGACTTCAGAGAGCTACCATCACCTGGAAAAGCTTGGAGGAAATAAAAAGTAATGACAAAAGGAACGACGGGGTGAGAGGAGGTAAAAAGGAAGAGACAGAGAGATGGATTTTTGTGTCATATGAAACAATATTCTTATAGAGAGAGAGAACAGCCCTGAAAATGAAAGCTGGAATAAAGTAAGAGATCAGTACGAAAGCTGAAGTGATGGAAAAGTATTATGATCAAATAAGGAAGAATTAGAGCCCTTCTCTTGGCTATCCTTGTTCAGATGTCTGCTGCTGAACAGGCAAAAAGCCATCACTGATCATCTGGTCAAAAAAAAGACACTGCCTTCTCCTTCGCATACTGCCTCAACTAAAGGTAACAAATGGGGCTAGTTGTTCTGTACCATATATATACACGATGAGCAACATTAAATACCAACAGGAACTTAAAAGAAACATTGCAAATGGAATTTGAAACAGGAGTAACAAAAAACCATGGTATTACTTGTATTACAAGGGAAGGTCAAACTAGATGCAGAGGGCTCTTCAAGTCCTAAGGGTTATATATACTTTAAGTTACAAATAGTTCAAGTTTGCAAGACACTGCGTGACACAATACACTCTTTGCAACATCAAAACATCATTGAAATCAATAGCGTTTATACCACAAAGGTGCTTTTGTTGTTGTTTGTACAGAAACTGCTATTTGCTACTGTAACAGCTAATGAAAGAGACCTCTTCATTACCTCCTACACAGACAATAAGAAATGCACACAAGTGGTAAGAATATATTGTAATTTATGCCAGGAAACAAAACATACATCACAGGATGGAAGCACACGCTTGAAGAACAGCTTAACTGCTGTATCTCAAAAAAGCAAGCATATTATTTTAAGATATTTTAAAGCATAGTGAAGCAGAAAACGTGAGATTGAGTTTAACTTCCTTGAAAAAGCAAACTCCAAGTGCACGTGATCAACTAATAGCAGAAACTGCTTTACAACCTCCAACATACATTTTGTCTACACCTCATTGGTTTTTATCCTCTTGTTTAAGTTAAATGAAGTTACTTTATGGACTTTACGACTACGAGAGAGAAAACTTCCTCTTACCTGTGCTCTAACTCCCGGATGGACAGTATAACTCCCGAAGTCGATGCCTTCTGTTGAAGGGTCGCCAGAAACGTGAACTCGCTTTTATTCCGAAAGAGCTGAACCAACTTCTCGCTCACATGGGGCGCTGCATGGATTTCTCTTTCTACATCTAAGAATTTTATTTGGAAAAAGAAAAAAAAAAGAGAGGAACAACGGTCCAGTAAAAATGCTACGTCGGAAAGATTCAGATAGCATTTCTCATTTCCCCATCGGTATTTTTCATTTTCGAGAGTCATCTACCACACGCTACACCACTGCATTTCTTCAGTGGGGGAAAAAAAAAAACAACCCAAACAAATGGCACCTTGTCAGCATGCCCACTTGTCACTTTGACAAGTTCACAAGTGGTCAGCTACTGATTTTCTGACAGTTTTTAATGGGATGCCGAGCCATTTGTGTCTGCTGTGAGCAGATTAAGTTGCTGTAAATAAGGTGTGCTGCAGTCAGATAAATGGGCTCCTAAATTCTGAGGAATCTCAAGCGCTGCCTCTCCCCAACACAATTCACCAAGCTCCAATTTCAGTTTTTACCATCAGCTCTGTTACCATCTTTCCATAGTACATCAGAGGGAACCTGTCCTTGCACTGTGTAAGGCAGAGATGTATTATTGCTAATAATGCTATATGGCTGCACTTCTGCCCAAGAAATAAATACAAGACATGCTTGCAATATGCTATCGTTTCAGGGATTCCTCAGTTTAAGCAAGCAAAGCGTGACAGCTCATGCAATATTTATTAAGCTATGGTGTGACCAGGCAGATCCAGAAGTATTTCAGCCTCACTAATCCTGTCCACCTCCAAGGGGCAGCACGCCTTCTCCTATTTCATCTTCTAAGATTCAAGTGCACCATCTCCCAACACATTCATCTTTATATCATCCTTTTATTCACAACATATCATCGCTCCCAAAGATGATTAAATGACAAAACGGAGAAATCGTGGCATTTCACCTCCCCACCCCTCATCGTGTCGCTCATGCTGGGCCTTTGTCACACATTCGCAAGACCTGTGACGCTTGCAGCTCCTGGGTGTCACAGCCAATTAGAAGCCTGGTGAGCTTCCTTTAGAAAAGGTTTACTTTGAAGCCAAAAAACGCCAAGACAAATTCTCAGCTGGTAGAAAACCACATAACTCTACTGAATCCTGAGAACCTGGCCCAGCGTGAGTGCTGTAATACACAAAGGAGTGATGAGATTTACAATTCAGAATTTCACTGCAGGAAAAAAAGAAAGAAGAAGAAGAAAAAGCATCATTAACTGAGGCTTTGCAAACTGCAAGAGAAGAGACCGGCTTGAAAACAACCTGAAACTCAGAAACATCGACTATGGAGGGAACGCCACAGACTGAAACCAAACTCTGAGGAAGAAGTATTCAAGCATGTTTTGTAATTGGGTGTCTCAACTTTTCCTGCACAGCTTAAAGCCCTTCAAATGAGCCTACACACTCGGAATGCGTAACACACTCGCACTTTGGAATGCTCACCTCTGAAAAGTACTGCAAATTAGACATCAAAAATCACAACTCATCACTTAAAAATCTTTGCCAGAGGCTCAAATTCACCCGATAAATAAATATAAGGTCCACTTTACAGCATCAAACTATTTGTCTGTCCGATACCACTTCCATCTTAAGAGAACACAGCTTCAAAGAACAGAAGTAGTTTCCACAGCCAACACAAAGGGGAATGGAAGAAGAAAGTACAGAGCACGGAAGAGGAGCAGGTTTTGTGTTTACCTACAAGACTTCATCATTACACTCACACAGCTTACCAAGCAGGTGTTATTCCTGCCCATAAATACTACCTAGCCCTCTCTGAAACAGCTGACACGGGAGACACAACACTAAGTATCCCATACACTGGGAAGCCCTCCCATATTACACCCAACTGCTAAATGCATCCTCTACTACACTAACTTAACGCACCTTTCACTTTTAATGACTGCCAATTTAAAACACACAGCCCGTTTGTGACCTACACAGACAGAAAATCCCTTGGTACCAAGGACCAAAGCACAAGTATGATTCAGAGAGAATATTTCCAAATGTTGACAGCTAAAGATAGCTATGTCGGTTTGAAGCCTAAGAACACTTATGTCTCGCAATTTTGTTGTTGTTAAAGGTGCTACGCTCATCAGAAATAATATATTGCTTATTTGAAGCTCTCAAAAATTGTGTTAAGTGAAAGCACAGGCAGTGCTGTCGGTGGAACACGTGCTGAAATTTCAACTGAGTCATGCAAAACCCAACATGTTGTCATTACAGTGTCAGATAAAAAGCTACATCCCCCCCATATATACACCAAATTTTATACAAATATAGGGCTCCTTAGTCAGATTCATCAGTGGATAATCAATGCACTTACCTACTTCAGTTAGAAACGTGCTTGGAAATACCATGTTTTATTCTAGACCAGTTCTTAGTCACAAATACACTAACACCACATCATATTAACTCTGCTGATTAAAAGCAGTATCTGCCATAGATACAAAATCCTGAAATTCCAGAAATGTGGGTTCAAACTGCTAGATAATAAGCATTATTTCGGTACTGCTTTGCAACCCTATTCTAAAGTAACCCACAACAAGGAGGTTACTTAGCTCTAAAAAGAGAGAAAAAAAATCAACACACTTCTAAGGATGGGGCTACTGGCTTGGCATAGATCTGCTCATTACCAGGCCAAGGGGGTACCAGTGCACAGGAACACCCTCTCGCGCAGAACCAAAGACAAACTTGCAGGTGTAGAAACATCTACAGGGATGCAATAAGGGGTGGAGGGAGGTTTTCCCAGCAGCTCCGCAGTGAGATAGCAGGTGAGACCCAATAGCCTGCAACTGGACCTGGGAGTGGAGGAGCCCCTGAAGGCTCACAGGGATCCAAGAGTTCACATCCGTGGGGCAGGGTGCACATGGCATGCAGCCTGCTGTTCCAAACACGATGTGCCTGCTGGGGGCTCACAGCAAGGAGGCACACGGGGCCTCAGGGATAGCACGGCAGGGCTACACGAACTCCAGGTACGTCATCAATTCACATTTTGCATCACTTCTGCAGGAAGTACCCTACTAATGAATTGGGAGTACTACCCACTTAGAGTAAGAGCTTTCTATTTGCAAGCTGACATTCACTCCAAAAAAGAAAAGAAAAGAAAGAAACACCCTGAACACATATATACCTCCTCACTGCAGGTGCCCGAAGGGAAAATATTTTTTACGCTCTCTATAAAAATAACTGCCTGCTTGTAATGAAATGCCGTATTTCCTACATAATATAGAGTAATATAGGCTTATACAGTAATCTTCAGCGAAACATCGCTTCATGCCTGAATGATAATGCAATCTCAGCAATAAATGAAATAAATAAATAAGTGCAGATACAACTTTCATCTGCCCTTCTATGTGATTATATTTTCTTAATGTGAAATACCGACTGTCTGGAGGGCTTTTTAAATATACTAGAATGCTTCTAAAAGAAAACAAAAGCTCACAGTCTGAAAATACCACAGGTACAACAGATACAAATCATCTCAGAGCGTTAAGTGAACTTTCTTCCTCCAGCAAAACAGAGAAGCACAACATACCTCTACAATAAAAAGGCAAAGCAGGCAAAGTTCTCAGCGTCAACAACACATGGTACAAAAGGGGACGGAATTACGTGACCATTCGGACTGGAGCTTGAAGCCATGGGAATCACACAACTGGTCTTACAGGACGAATTCCAATCCACCTGGGAAATCTTTATTCTTCACTAAATGCTTCCATTAGAAAAAAAAATGACTAAAAGATGCAGGTCTAAATCAAAGCGGGTCTTCTGCAACAAGATATGCTCTGTCATTAACTACCTCGCTTTAGTACTTTTCCGTTTTACTTCCTTACTTCAGCAGGGAGCACAGAGCACCCAGCTTTATCGCTAACTTCAGTCATCGCAAAGCTATTTGTTTCAACATGCTTTCAGGACACCCTTTGCACAATCATGCCGGACAAGCACGTAGAAATTAATCCTACAACAAGAGAGAATCAGGATCGCAGCGACAGCAATTAAAGAATCGAATGTTGTGGCACGTTGGCTTTTACCTTGCTACGGGCAAAATCCAATCAGACCTAAATCTCTCTACAGAGGAAAATACATAAATAACTAACGAACTCAGCACTCCATTTTTAAGAGGCCAGCTTCCCAAAATGGAACCATGAGTAGAAGAGGCAGTGTCCAGGAGCTGCCCAGGACGGAAACAGAAGACAGTGCCACAAAACCCTTCTCAATGAAGGCAAGTGTTCACCAGAGCCTCTGTGTCCAAGTGCCCAGACTCCTTTCTCCATGCTGGCCCCACAGACTGCCTTTCAAAGAACTAATAAAACCAAACAGTTCTTGTGCCAGACGCCCCTGCTGCCCATCTGCTCTTCTATAACCATTCCTCAGCCCAGACAAGAGGGTGACAGAACATCTCCCTTCCTCTTCAGCAGAAGGCGTGATGTTTTCCCTCAATATATCTCTGCTGCTAGGTATTCTCACCAGCACAAAAAAAGACATTCTAATTGCTTTATTCGCTCTTGCCTTGCTAGCTCCGCTCAGAGTCGGTAATAAACAGTAGGAAATCATGTTCAACAGCACAGCTTTCTAAATTATGATTATTCATTATAAATCACTTTTTACATGTTGCTTCAAACGGCGTTCCTCAAGAATAAGATCCATCTGCAGTGAAATGCTTGGTGATTTTAATATGCAAACCTCCCACAGAGATGATGTCTCATTTTAATTATTCTTTCGGTTTAATGGGTTTTCATTAAATTAGAGGAAGGAGCAATTATCAGGGTGAATAGCTAATGTTACAAAGGTAAGTTCCCATGACTATACAGCAAAGGCAGTTCTGCTAGAGAAGGTGGAAAAACAGTATAATGCAATGTAAACTCTTCATTTGCACAATATAAAACTACCCTGGCAGTAAACTCAGACATCACTGTCGTTCTGATGTACGTTTGTCAACTAGTTTACAACTCGGCCTCGCCTAACAAAATTAATCTAGCATTCAGAATTATAGATACATTTCATTCCTTTCAGGAAGCTATTGCAAACTCGCTCCTAAAACTCCAGATGCCAGGGAGAGTGAATTCTGAGCCACTAAAGAAATGAAACCGCTGCTTATCAACTCACCGCTTCTCCCCAGCCAATCAGTTAGTTGACTTAGGGGCTTACTGTCAGGCTCCTAGCTACTTGAAAGCTCTCCCAGCCTGAGCGCTGGCTGGAATGACCACACTCATGTTAATTAAGTTGTTGTTCGAGAGGCTAAGCCTTGTGCTTGCTTCATCAGCATTTCAACCTGAACCGGGGCAACTGAGCGCTCTGGGATAAGCAGAGCAGCCGATATCGTGCAAAACTTGGAAGTGAATACATGCCGAGAGAGAAGGCAGCCACCTCCGTTCATCAAGTCCCAGCCCAAGCAAGGGCCATAGAGCGGGCATGGCAGCAGAGAGTTGCAGCAAAGCCTGCAGGGGCTGCTCCTCTTGTCTACATCTGCGCTTCCCATCCCCAGAGCCCTTCTCATTTCCACCCAGACAGAACACTCAAGGCAAGCGCCAGAGTCATTCCTCCCGTGACAGAAGCACGAGCAGCAGGCCTGGATGTGCGCACAACACAGCAACTCACACCATCTTCCAGGCATTCGGTGGGTACGGAGCACAAGCAGGAAACTCGAGCGAGCCCGAGGGCTTTGCAACAAGCTCACTGCTGAGAGCAGCGCTCACCTTGCTGTGCACTGCGTGCTGCTCAGGCAGCTCCTTTACCCTGTCTGCAGTATTTCAAGCAGCTACGGGGCTCGGGCTCACCTCCTCAAGTAGGCTCTGCTTTGTCCTCAAGGGACTCGTGCTGAAATCAACACCGTTTACAAATGGATGATCCCTTAAATTAACTGCTTACTCCGGAGCTGGTAGAAACGCTCCAGAAGTTACACCACCGCTAACAGCGCATCATCTGCTCTTAAATCATGTGAGTTAATCAAATTACACGCCTTGTTAGTTAATTAGTGCAGGAGTCACTGATTATAACTTCTTTTTCCGCTGTTTATCTATATTAGCGAACATATCCCATCACCGCGACTGCGATAAAGGCTGCTGTTAGCAAATTTCAATAATAACAGCAGTTCAGGAGAGCACGGGCTGCACTAACAACACGGTCCCAAGGAGAGGTCCGAACAGAGCCAGCGGCCCCGGGTGCCACGCTAGTGAATAGCGCTCATTTCCAGGACTCATTACCGACACGGCACCGCAAATGCCAGTGCCACACAGGATAATGAGCCACCTAAAAGTACGGCTTCTGTTCTGGCTTCAGACAAAAGCAAACCCAGCCACGCGGGGGGACCGATCCATTTGTCATTTCAGTATTCTAACAATTCTGATTTCTCATTGACAGAGACAGCCCATAACCCAGATTTTCAGAGTAATGCCAGGATCCCAGCGAAGCAGAAGAGGCCAAAAGCACAAACTGCTCCGTGCAGGAAACCCCAGGCTCATCCCAGCACGGCCGTGCAGGGAGCAGCACTCATCTCCCCAGCGAGGGCCCGCATCCTTCACACGCACATCTGAGCACCAGAACTCAGCAGTCGATAGCTGCTCCTTACAACAGAGGCCTCTGGCTCGGTTTCTTTGCTTGCAGAGAGCGATTTCAGTGCCCAGCGCTACTTCTGGCAGCAAACAGACCTGGCTACACCCACACAGAGGTTCGTATTTCCAGTCCAGTAAAGCCTTTTCATCACAGGAATAATCCAACTAAAGGCAGTGAAAGTTCAAAGTGAGTATATGCCAACGTGCTCTCGTGGTCAGAAGCTCCAACGGTGGCACTCCAAACAGTCACTTAATTACTTTTAAAGCATTTCCCTCATTCACTACTAAAAATCTTGTGCTTTTTCTTCATTTTCTTTATGCAATTTGTAAACAAACATGAATCCATTCTCCCTTCTGTTTTCCTTACCTTAGAAAAATCACTCACGTGTGGCTGCTACAGAAAATTAACTCCTGGCTGTCTGTTTTATCTACTAACCACGTGATAATGGCACGGGGCGCGACGCGTTCGTCAAAGCCTCTCTGTGCTGAAGAATAATTCCTGCCGTCAGCCTCTTTACAATCACATTTATATTCCAACTCCTGGCTGCCCTTGTTTCGTGGAACACACGTGAGCACGTTTATACCTTCGCCCCAAATATGGATCAATTCCATCTCTATGGAGCGCCGCACGCAGCCCCCCAGCAAAGAGGCACGAGCACAGCTAACACACTCAGTCATTCCCCATAAGTTTTATACGAATTATTGGAGACATCTAACAATTTTCAACAAATGCCACAATAATAACCGTTTTATCTTTTCACACCATAATTACGATTTGGAGCACCGCTTTTCTTATTTCATCCAAGCACACCACAACTCATGAATAAAATATGACAACTTTGATAGCATCCATTGCTGTGGGTTCATCCGTAACAGCAAACGTGCTTGGGGTACTAAGCGCTCCCTCCCGCTCCACAAGCCTTTGTTTCACAAAATAAGCTTTTATTTAAATAGAACCGCCACATGTGTCCCCCTTTTCTGCCTTTCTCGCCGTTAGCAATAACACCAGCAATCATGTTTACTTTTTGTTTTAATGACTACGTTTTGAAACAATTAGGATGGCATAAAGCTAGAGAAGCGGAATATCCCATCTGAAAGCCGGTACTCACAAGACATCAAAAACCATTAGAAGCACTGCCAGCATCAGAGAACAAAAGGCCAACGCAGAGAGAGGCCTGCGACTTTTAAACGTGCGAGCAATACTATCATAAAAAAAGAAACTCCATTCTGCTCTGGTTTTGTAACTAATTACAGCAAAGTCAACCTAAGCAACTTCCCCTGTTTTGCTAAGAAGACTGCTGTAACTAATACTGCACAGTCCTGCTTTGACAGCTCCTCAGTAAAATCCCTTAAAAGGAAGGCTGGAGATAAAGGCCAGTGCATGAGGTTTCCAAGCCACCAGCATTTCCCAATTTATTCTACAAATGCCACGTTCTAAGGCTGCGCTGCTTCATCTTCCAAACAGCGTGACAAATATCTGCAGAGACCTCCACAGACCACAAAAAACCATGACACACGCATCAAGCCCACTCTCCTCCCACACACCTTGGCTTGGTTGTCTTCCCTAGTCCCGAGAACAGGCTCTGAAATCCCAACGTTGGCACATGCAACGAGCAGAGAGAGAGGGAAGCGGAGGCAGGCCTGCGTGCCGACTGTAGGCAGCTTTTCATCAGTGAAGCAATGAGTATTTAACCTGCAAGGTTCAGTTTCATGCTTGTTGCACTCCCAGGGCATCTGTGCAACCTTGCAGGTTACAAAACGTAAAAGGAAAAGGCAGGGGAAGGAGAAGCGGGGAGAAACACAACTGCCTTAACAACACCGGCTTGTCCGAGGTAGGAATCATCAGCTCCCACTGCTGCCTACTGGAGAGCTCCCAGCTTCAAACAGAGGAGCCACCAGTACACACAGTGGGAGCACGAGCCCCGTAAAGCAATCCCTGCAGCTGCAGTCATTCTATACTACTTTTTTTTTTTTCCTATTTATAGCAGAGAGGATCAATAGGATATCCACAAACGTTAGCAGACAGGGTGGGAGGATGGGGAATGGGAAGACTGTCATGAGAGATTTTAGGAAGCCGGAACACCAGCGCTCAGCTGGAGTACTGACTGTGTCAAATCTGTGGTTCACAGACCCTACTGCAGTCAGAATTACAGAATCAACTCAGCTATTCCAGCAGGTACGCAGTCTACGTAACTACTGATTTAGATGAATGTTTTAGTGGACACCAGGTGCCAAAATCTTTCTTTCTGTCCATTTACTGTAAAAAAAAAACACTAATACTCTGCATTTTGTATCACTGAATAGGCCACAAAAGGCAAGGCAATCACATGATATAATGCCATAAACCAGCACAGTATGACATGATTACTTCTCACCATTTATGTGGCAAAAATGAAAAATGAGGGAAAAAACATCCCCCTCGTGTCATTTATACACCCACACTGCAGGTGGCAAGACTAATCTAGAGTTTGGCATAGAAGAAGTAGGCTGAGGTCTCAAGTAGCATCTAATTTTTATTCTTGATAGGTAGTTGAAGACAGCAGGGCTTTTCACTGCAGGAAGTTTTCCATGCCGCCTCTTGCATTTAGTCTGTATCTGCCTTTGTGCACCTTTTAAAGGTACGAAACCTTAAAAAAGAAACATTATCATGCGCCTTTTTTCGTTCAATTAAGCAGAACTAACAGAAATATTCAGATCAAACAGACATTAACACGTTTCCATTAAAACTGTTTTGAAAACTGAACTGTTTGTTCAAGGCCGGATGTGGCTCTGGGCAGCCTGCTCTAGTGGCTGGCGACCCTGCCCACGGCAGGGGGGTTGAAACTAGATGATCTTTGGGGTCCTTTTCAACCCAGGCCATTCTATGATTCTACGAAAATCTAAAGACCCCCCTTGGGGTTCAAAACACCCATAAAAGGCCACCTGGCTTCACTGCCTACAGTGAGAACCCAACGCTTCTGCACTGCGAGCCATTTTACCAAGCAATGCTCCCATTCTGCTCCCTTTTATCCCAGCACCTGTCCCACAAGCCAGAACTGCAGCACCGGGCTCTCCACCCAGGGGACTCACCCCAGGACAGAGGGGCAACTGCAGTGCTCACCCCGCATCACTTCAACTTCCAAGGGCTCTCCGTAGCACACACACTTGCTCTGTGAGATATTACAGAATGATGCTCTTACCCCGGTGTAATTCTCCTTTTCTAAATAAGTAGTTAATAAAACCTGATGATGCGCAGTATAGTAAGACTTAAGAGTATCAGGTCGCTCATATCCTTTGCGGGAAAGAAGGCATTTTTGTTGTGTTTCTGTTCTGATGAAGATACCAGAAACTCAGGCTGCTATTCTCATTTTATCTAAATTGATTTCCTCTCAATTTAAGGACCTATTTGCTCAGGCGGCAGGGGAAGCATGTCGCATTTACTGGCAACGTCAGAAACTAATTCCTCCATTCCCCCTCCCCACCCACCGAAGAGTAGAGACCTTCTGCCTTCTTTCTGCCTATCTTCCTTACGGGACTTTGTCAACAGGTTGCCAGAAGCATTCCAGGCTTTTAGCATGCTAAGAAATACTGAAGTGCTTCTCCCACGTCCCTCTGTACTTGCCACAGCAGCAATGAAGATAGACAAGGAGAACAATTATTGTCTCCCAGCAAAGCAAAAATAACTGCCAAGAGCAGAGGCAACGCGTGCTCAGAATTCTTCCCTCGTCATTAAAGACATGATGGGAAACCCAAAAACTGTCAAGTATAACAGAAGGCAGCATGACAGCTTCCAGGATGGGAAAAAATACTGGAGATCGGTCGCTGCAGTTTTGTATGGCCATGCTTCTATTTTAGTCTACGCTTCTCTTTTATTTTTAGGAGGGTGAGAGGGGTAAAAAGGGTATACCGAAAGGGAACCTCTGTGGGGATTTACAAATCGTATTTTCGTATGAGGACGCGCGATACACTTTAGTCTCAGGGCTCCAGGGTAATTCAAATTGAGACAGGAGTGGAAACAAAACACTGCATGGGTATATACAAGTGTCTTACAAACCACGTCTGGGCTCTGGCAAAGGGAACAGCAGTTTGCCCATCTTCAGAGCAGGAGAGCACGGTTCAATAGTTACGTCTCAAGTAACTATTCACTCTTCACTCACCCCCACCCAGCTCATCGTACTCTGACTCCAGACCATCTCCCTCTGTTGCAAATGGTCAGTTCTGGAGCAAATAAAAACCCCTTAGGCTCATTTCTTCATTGCCACAAAAAAAAACCCACAACCACTACATCACTCACACAAAACACGCTAAAACATGAGCTATATTGAAAGAACAAATATAAGTAAGAAGTTAGGCAGGTGTCAGTGTTGAATCCTCAGAGGAAACCTTGCTCAGCCCTGCAGGGACGCGTGTTACAACACCGTCCTCAATGGCAGGACTGCACAATGCCTTCCAGAAGGCCCCTACCTCAGTCAGCGCACAAAGCAAAGAGCAAACACCACCTGTTAACAAACAAGGATTTTATGTCTTATTCTCATTGTTCAAGGCACACCTTGAACAGTAAATCTACCGTATTTAAACCCTTCTCTGAAGGCAGAACAGACCGTGACCAAGTTAATTATTCTCGCGCAGTATCTGAAACTCTGCAATTAATTAATTCTTTACACACCGCTGCCGTTAGAGGAACGGGTATTAGAACCTCAGCTTTACAGGTGAACAACCTAA
The DNA here is from genome assembly GCA_024606505.1 of Aquila spilogaster. Taxonomy (NCBI): domain Eukaryota; kingdom Metazoa; phylum Chordata; class Aves; order Accipitriformes; family Accipitridae; genus Aquila; species Aquila spilogaster. The sequence goes on from JANHGO010000038.1 coordinate 30,835,545, forward strand.
GCAGAGAAAATTAAGGTTCCAAGTCACTAATTAAATACACATGATCCAAGTTTTTATCCTCCAAAAACATTTGTTAAAAATTAGCACGCAGCGCAGACACCCTACAGCGCTGCCAAATCTGAGCTTCCAGTGCTTCTTCCCTGTTTTGCTGCCTCCATGCAAGCAAGCCTTCACCTGAGCCCTCTGCACCCACTGTAAGACTGCGGCACCCAAGTTTCTCGCTCAGTCCCAGCCGCTCACCTCTCCCTCCAGACTGCTTCTCCCCGCAGCTCCAGTGACCGTCCTCCTTATCCCCATGCCCATCTCCCTTCCCCTCAGCTCAGCATCCTTGCACCGCCCTTGTCCCTGCTTTCTGCCCAGCCACTGCCAGTTCCCTCCTTGGCCTCAAGCTCCTCGCCACAGCTGCTTCTCTTCTCTCCCCTCCATCTATCTCCCTGTGAGTCCCAGTTTCCTTGCCCTGCCTGTCACAGTTAATCTCATCCAACTGCTACTCATCACCCATTTCCCAGCATCAGTCTGTATCATTCCCTGGCTCTCAGGGGAGCCCATTTATCCCAGCTGCATTACTACTGGCTCTTTACATACCCCTACATTCCCAGCTTTATTTCCCTAATTTCCCTCCTTTACAAGCTTTCAGAGAGGTCTGGGGAGGAAGGGTGGAAAGCATCAGAACAACTACAGTCTCATAAAGAGATGGAGTCCCTGCTCCCCATCCTGCTGACAGACACGAGCTGGAGAAGCTGTGCTTTCCTTCATCACCCTCAGGCAGAGCCACCAAGCAGCAACAGGCACCCAAGATGCTCACACAAACCACCCAGTTCCCCCACAGGACTGCAGCGGGTCCAAGCGGGCACACGTGGAAGCACATCAGTGAATTTACCCACTAAAACCTTCTGATATCTGCACTCTCAGCAGTGCTTGACAAAGCACCTTTCACCCCACAGCCAAGCCCAGTGCTGGACCAGTCCCCGGCCAGCAGAGCCAGCAGCCCCACAGCTCTGAGCTCGCACAGGCAGACCTTCAACAGCCTAAGCTACTGCGGGCTGTAGGTAGTACACAGGGTGAAAAGACAGCTCCTAATTTAAAGGCAAAGTTGAAAAATACTGCCAGATTGGTAGGAAGTAGAACAACAAATCCTTAATCGACTTCTTGTGGGAACTGCTTTGTAAGTGAAGGCTTTAAGCCTCTGTCAAAGAGGTTCAAGAGAGATGTTGAGGGAAGAGGAATTAGAAAGAAATGAGCATAGCTGACGGGTTGTAAAAGGAATAAAATTTCCCCTCCACAATGAGAACTGAGTGCTGAACAAAAGTCACTGATTAAAGCAATAGCATAACGTAACAGGCTGAAGACTGGGCTCACTCTGCCTAGGAAATGGCTGACCAGCTAAGTGCCTTCTCAGGCAGGTTGAGGTTTCCACCTACAGGGGCATAATAAGCCCTGCTTCTCTGCTATTTGAAGTACAGGATAGGACCGAACACCATTAAGCAGGACACGCGCTGCTCAGTGCTTCTGAACACGCTAAAATCTATGCCATAATCCTGTTACAGGAACACCAGTATCATTTCCTCGTGTTGCTAAGATAGCATTCACAAATGTCTTTCATGCCATTTTTCTAAGACGTTGCAATGCATTTAGGTGGATGACCAACACTCCCAATACATTCCTTTGAGTTAGTTTCCCCACCCGCTCCCCTAACGGATTCCCTGAGTTCTTCAGACTCATGGCTGGAGGCAAAGAGATGTGGGGTTGGACACCTGGGCCATGGGATCCCACTCCCTAAGAGCACTCTAGTCATGAGTTTCCCCTCACCTTCTTTTGTCCTTTCCTGCTGGAATAAACAGTCCGGATGCAACAATTATTCCCCCTACTCTTTCAATTATTAATGAAAAATAAGACACCACAATTTTAGGGATAATATGCATTAGGCTGCTTGCACAATTGTAACTGTGAGTTAGATAACCAAATCTCATCTAATTCGCGCTGTCAGCACCTACACCACTTTTCTAATTCCTTCATCCCCATTTCACAGAGAACGGGACTGAAACACCCAAGTAATGGAACTGATCAATCAAAAACAAAAAAATGGAGCTGAAATACTCTAATAATCAAAGAAAAATCCCAACAGGACCACTCAGATGACTGCATTTAATTACAGGTTTCTATGCTTTTCTGAATTAGGAACAGATTTGCGTGTCCAAAGGCAACCCGCATCTCTCAATCGCCACTTTGGTTCTATCACACTGTCACACAGTTTGCAACGGAGTTAAATTTGATTCTTTGCCTGTAAAACTGTTTTACATGGCAATCCGAGTTTCAGCTTTTACTACCAATATTATAAAACCAGAATACTGCACTGGCTTCAACTGAGGTCGTTTTGGACTTCAGGGAAAAAAGTCCTTCTACAATTCCTCTGATACATCAAATCACCAGGTCAATCCCCAGAAATTTTTGTAACGAACAGCATCTGCTTTCTGTAAGAGAGCTAATGTCACTGATCAAAAAAGTCCAATTAAAAATAGTAGCTTATCTTCCTACCATGCACTTCTTCCTATCACTCTTATTCCTCGTTTGTTTGTTTTTTATCTTTTTGCCTCTAAATACAACTGAAAGAGCGTCCAAAACTCATACAGCTTTCAGCATCAAAGAGCTGAATTCACACAAAAAGAATCTTGCTAGGGAAAACGATTCACGTTTTCACTCCAGTGATACACAGCCTGGTCTGGGGCAAAATTACCATTTCCCTACCTCACTGATGTAGACTCGCAGGGATGCACAAAGTAACACTCCCAGTTCGAGCAGCACTAGTGAAGGCATTTCAGGAAACACATCTTACAAGACAGAAAACGTTCCCGGAGGAACAACTTGTCTAAGCTCAGAGCCCTATTATATTGCCGTAGGGACACAGCCAAAGTGGGGGTCGGCAAAACCACCCCTGTGAAAACCACGCGCCAGACAACAAACTCACAAAATTACCTTCTCTTTCCCCATACTAGGGGATTCTGAGTGGTGAAAGCACAGAACTGAAGAGGTCTCCTACTGAGGCTCCCTTATCAGCAATCAGCCTGCCAGGTGTGGTGGGACCTCTCCTGCCTGGAGAGCAGCAAGGCGCAGCGCACACCAGCTCTTGGCATCTGGTAAGAGCTAATCAAAGCAAAGCTCTGCTGAAAGAGAGCAGCAAGCCCAACAGGATATGGACATTTTTCAACTAAGCACTAACTTCCAATCTTTTCTCTCCCCCAGGACTGTCACGTTGGCTGGCTTTTTGTGAAACTCTGCGGGGAAAGGAAGTATAATTCCTTCCAACTTAGACATAGCAGTTGCCCATACATCCCTGTGGGTTCTGTACTAGTTTTAGCGTATGGCAAGATAAAAATCGAAATTAAGTATCTTCTGGTTCCAGCCAAAGGACCTGGCACATAGCCTAACTGTAGCTGTAAAGTAAGTCACCTCCATTACTAAATGAGACTTCATACAGCTGCTGACATTTAACAAATAACAGATCGGAACCAGAAGGGAAGCAGCCAGCAGGCAGCCTCAGACTTCCATCCTATCCGACAGCAGCAGCAAAAGAGCCCTCGCAGACCTCTCTCAAGAAGGAGCAATACTCCAAAGGTCTTGAGTCTCCTCCTAGCTCAAGGGCTGATGAGCTTAAGTGAAGACGTAACTTCCCACACCATCTTCCAACAAGTTTTGTACTATGAGCAATACCCAAGAACAAAGCTATTCCTGTGTGCATTTAAAAGAACATTTTTTTGTTGGGAGAACTAGAAAAAGCTTTATTTAGCTAATCACAGACTCTGAATTGTATATTCACATGAAGTGAACTTCATGAACTTTTGTTCAATGCTTCTGCAAACATCTATTTTTTAATGTCTGCTCACGTGAGCTTTACAAACTGTACATTTTTTACATGAGTCTTCTCTAAGTTTGTGAACTACAGCTGCGGTCTTCCAAGGATAAAAGGACTGAACAGGCGTAAGATTTTCACCATTAGTCTTTCAAAGCTACTTTCAGTATCAAGGGATTCAATTGGGGTCCCAAAAAACCACATCTCTGTCATATTCCCTGCTGCTCCGACTACTGGTCTGCAAAATCTCACCACGAGGGTTCATCAGCACAGGTGCGATTAGCTGCACAGAACGGCAATTGGAAATAACCAAATAATTTAAGTCAGTTAAGCCACTGCAGTCTTTGGAGGAACGTCTGTACTTCAGTATTATTCATCCATAACACACAAACCCATAGTCAAGTGTAGCAGATGAAAAACTATTGGTAACTTCAGATGATTAAATTAATGCCCATCTTCCGGGCACTGATCTGGCAAACAGTGAAAATTCACTACTCAGTGTAGCATAGAAGATTGGAAATATGACTAACAAGATCTGAGAAGGTCTCCAGAAGCATCTGCTATGCCACCTAAACCGGCCTTGACCAGGCACAAATGAACTAAGATTACAGATCTGCTTCTTTTATTACTTGCAATAAAGTCCACACCATTGCAGATCCAGAAGAAAAACTAAATGAGATCATAATCTTTTGCCTCTAAGAACATCCACAGAGGAGAGAGAGAGATATAAAAAATTAAGACCCTAATATACCCACTTTAATGCACAGTAAAAGCACAGCAAGGAAAAAAACAAACAGAGGGAGCCTTCATAGTAGAAACGCTCCTACCCATGCTTTAACGTTTGTTAAGCTCGAGTGATATAAATGTCCCTCTCATGAGGCTTCGTCTCTCAATCTGAGCTGATGGTAAAGCTTCCCAACTCATCCTGCATTTCACCCACTTAAAAGAAAAAAATTAAAACATCTCTCAAGCATTCCCTTAGAATATTGCATAAAAAATTACATTACAATTCAAAGCGACTTATTCTGCTCCCGGTACTCAGCTCTGACAGTTAAACACAAAACAGTTCGATTTTCTCACTTTAGCGGTTCTCACAGTTGATTAAAGACTTGCTATATGTTACCAACCAGTGTCAAGGCATTAACTGCCTTCTCCTACCTACACAGCTTCAGTTCCGTGCGTCTCTTTTATGTGTACAATAACAGAGAGGAAGTACCCAAGAATACCACAGTCTATGCCTCGGAACCATTTGACGCGTTTAATTGGAAAAAAATATTGGGGAGTGCCATAAACGTACCAGAAAAAAGCTTCCCTAGACACCGCTAACCTTGGTGACCTGGCAGCACAAGCACAAAAATGAAAAGCCAACCAAAACTATTTGTATTTCAGCAAAAGAAAGTGACAGGTAAGACTGCCGTTACAGGGAATCAGGCATCAGAGCTCTTCTGAGCTCACGCAGACAGAATTGGGAGAGTCAAGAACGTGTGTCTTACCTTGAAATAAAAACGCTTTGCTGGCATTGTGCAGTCCCGATACTTGTGTTACCCCAACGGTCGTATTCAGGAGATCCAGTTCTGTGATGATGTCAATTTGTAAGTCAGGATCCGTTCCAAATCCTACAGCTGTTGGAGGGAAGGGAGGGAGAGAGCGAGACTCAGATCAATTTTTATTTCAAACCAGATAATGAAAAGAATGGAGAAGAATATCTAGTGTAGGCATTTCCAGCATCTTCACACACACACACACACACACACACACACACACACACACAGTATACGGTAATTACTTAGAAGATGCAGTAATTCTGCTGCAAGATAGAGAGAAGATATTCTTTTCCAATTCTTTCAATTAAACTGTTTCCTTTTCACAGCTTTTATTGTGCACAACTTAAAACATTACAAAACTGATACACTAATCCAGCATCCTTTTGAGGCTGAAAAGTAATAAATAAAAGCATAAGCACCTACGCAAAAGGATGAAAGAGATTTGCAGCATACAACTACTGGCTACAGAATTTCCAGGGAGACACAAGGGCTGGAAATTCCTCTCACATTTCACACCTGGCTGAGACCAACAGATCAGGCCCTACATATCAGTCTAAATATAATCTGTTTTCCCAACTGGACAAAACGACCCTGGAGGAGATAGGGTACCATGATGAAAGATGCCATCATCACAGAGCCCTGGGTGAGTCACAAAACCAGTGAAGCTTATGGAGCACATCCTCTGTATTTAAGCTCAGCCAGTCCCCACAGAGCACACCAAAGCCTACCTACACATAAGGAACATTCATTTACCTAAACCTCCCAACCTGCGGTAGCACCTCCTGTAGGAGGATGAATCCAGACCTAAGACTTCGAAAGGCTCATGCCCAAGAAAAGGCCGCTCACCCCTTTAATTGATAGGGGAATCGATGAGATTGACAGAAAAGAGGCACATTCAAGTAGTCTGAAGTTACCGCGTTCAGAAGTTCAGGGCACCTAATGGCTAAGGCACACCGGGTTTTTAAACGTATCTCCTTTCTCGAGGGATGGCAAGAGGCCAGCCTGACCGCAGTATCTTTCTCAACGTAGCAATAAATACAGCACGAGACCTGTGTCCGAGACATAGGTCAAACAACCGCGCGCAGGATCCAAGCACTTTCCTAATGAAAATTTTTGCTGTCATCATTAGTAATGGAAACAGGCTCTGAGAATGAAAGCCCGACACAGCCAAAGTCAATGGTAAAACTCCCACTGACTTCCGTGGGGCAAGGACATTCCCCGTGAAACACATCCAAATTGATTTCCACTGAGTGGACTCCATGTTCAGGTCTAAATTGATTTATATGGCATTCCAAGACTGTGCTTCTGGATCATTTAAGCAGCAAATCCCCTAGTCTGATCCTTTGAAAGGCTCTACAGAATTACCGAGGCGTACAGAATGAACAAGTTACGTATTCTATTCATAAATCATCTGTACCACAATACTTTCTCCTTTCTTCTATTGGGATATTAAAACTCCTTTTTATAACACGCTGTGCTAATGCAGAGGATGCTACTGCACAGTAAGCTGAGTAGTAAAAACCTCTGGGAAGACAGTTTGTAAAAGGTCTCCATCAACCTCACTCTACAATGAAAACCAAGATCCAGAGGCACAGGCAGAACTGAATCTCCACGTTGACATATCAACGTGCGCATGTACACAGTGCTTTCACGAGGATGTGGGGATAAATAACACTTTGTAAGAAGCTTAAATTAGGGAATACGAACCCAGATAAACTTCTCCAAAAGTAAAGCCTTCCCAGGTAGTCAGCAGCAGCCTCAGGCTTGAGTACTATCTGTGCCTTCACCCATCCCAGATGCCCAGGCACCGCAGGGCTACAACCGATGCTGCGCATACTGGCAGACCAAAAACACCTTCTGGGAGAAACACGGGCATGGGAAACGCAGTCAGCCCACTCTTCTGCTCCCAAACAGCAGTCAAGGTGCTCCTGAAGCCAAGCTGGTGCCCTGCTATAGGCAGCATCAGCCAATGACTACCTGCATCCAGCCAAGGGAGAACTTCCCTACCTATCGCTTCCCAACATACAGCGACTCTTCCAGAGCAAAGGCTGCAAGCTGAGATCCCCAGACACAAACACCGATAGTAAGATATTATGAGAGGGTGCAGCCTTTCTGGACAAAAATGTAAAAGCAAAAGCTGTTTTAGAAGAGAAACAGAATTATTATTTCTTCTGAAGGATTTCATTCGGGAGAAAAGCCACACGCTGCAAATGGCGTAAACTAACTCATCAGACAATCTCCACTTTCCCTGCTGAGAGCAGAGTACACTGTTCCTTACTGGAAAGAGGTTAGATGTGTCTGGAGCAACGAGAACCTGCTGCTACGAGGGCAGACAGGGCAGAGACTAAAACTTGCTCGACAGAAAGGAGAAACAACTTCTAGACAGACAAATCCTGACCACGTTAAAGCCAGCGGAAGCTCCACCACTGACATCAAGAGGGTGAGGACAGAAACCACGTCGAGCATCTACAGACACTCCCATCAATCACCAGAGCTCCATGCTCTGTTAAGGCTGTTTATTCCAGCCTGCATACCCAGGGCTCAACAAGTACAGATCACTGCAGCTCCACACACCTCGATTTATGCCAGGGAGAGATCCTGCGTGACAACCTCAGCGTGCCCCCTCCCAGCTCTCAAACAAGGAGATCCTTTCTCATGTCACAGCATCCATTTAGCAAAAGACTAACGCTGCTTTAAACACAGAGTCATTTTCAGTCGTCTTCCCGTGCTGGCTCTGCAGCAGGCACTCAGAAGCCTAGTTAAGAATTAATAAACAACAAATCAGCAGCTTCGGTACCATAACCAAGGCTCCCTTTTCCCCCGCGGTCTCTCACGCTCTATCGGAAGGATTCCACAGGCGTACCAAGCGCATCTAGCATGTTCTGCCGCCTCCCTCCAGCGGAAGGAAGGCTGCAAACATCGCTTCTTTGGGAAGTCAAAATTAACCACCGACCCAGCAGCCCCTCCCGGAGAGCCGTGCGAAGCTCGGGCTCGATCCCGACCCACGGTGCTTACAACTCCTATTTAAAGTAATTGGGCCATTCCCCTCGCATCAGCCGCTTACACAAGCGAAACTCCAACTAATTCGCTCAGGGGGCGGGCGCAGAAATCGTCTCAGGGCCCGGCGGATTCGGCCCAACGCAAACTGAAGGCGCCACGGCAGACGAGAGGATTAAGCCCTATAATTACGAGCGATGGCACCGGGAAATCCCTCCAAGAAATTAACCGCACCTCGCGGCTGCCGCTCCGCTCTGAGCCTCCGGCGGCAGCAGCACCCGAGCCCGGGCAGCCGCGGCACACGGCAGCTCGCCGATGCGCGCCACGTGACGCGCGCAGCGCCTTCCGAATTCCCTCGACCCCACCCGTACGCGGGGCCGCCCGGGGACGGAGAAACTTTCCGACGCGGCCCAGCGGCGCCCACGCGGCCGTGCGCCGTCGTTCAGGCGCTAACGGGAACCCGAGGCGTTTCGCTCGGCCCTCCCGCCCCGGCCCCACTCACGCTCCACGTCGTGCAGCTTGGCCCGCTCCTCCTCCAGCTTGCCCTTCAGGCTCTCGGCCTCGTTTTTCAGCGACGCCAAGGTCTCGTTCTCGCGCAGCCCCTCGGTTGCCATCTTTGCAAAGGAAGCGGGGAGAGAGACGAGATGAGAGCGGGAGGGAGGAGGAGTTTGCTCGCCTGGCTCTCGGGGATGCTGCCGAGGCTCCTGCTGCCTCAGCAACGGCGCCCGAGCCGGCCCGGGCTCCCTCCCCCTCCCCACGCTGACGTCCGGGGCCAGGCGGGATGCTCCTCCAGCCCTGCGTGCAGCCAGCACCTGAGCGGACACCGTGCGGAAAAACACCCGCGAGAGCCGGCAGCCCTCGCCCGGCCCCACGCGGAGAGGCCGCACGGCGGGCTCCGCATCCCTGCCGGCCTCCAGGCAGGCGGCCTCGCCTCCCGCCCTCCTCCTACCCACAGGCTTCCACTTGCTGGGCATCCCAAGCCATTTTCACAGCCCAAAGGCTTCGTCTCCCCAGAAATACGCGCAAAAGCGTGCTTCCGCTTCGTACCCAAACTTCTTTGTACCAGAAGTTGCATGCTCTGTGGGGGAAAGAGTAAAAAAAAAGTCATCGGTCACCCCAACGGCACTTTAAAATATCAGACCGGGAAGACAGTTCCTCTCCAGGCTTAGCAAGTCCCAGCTCAGCTCCATCGTTCCCTTATACTCCTATGGGTAGGGAGCACTAGGAGACTCGGTCACTCAGAAGGTCTCCAGCCCAGCTCCTGTGCCAGCAGGACAGATGCAGCGAGTGGTCTGAACCCGTCTCTCTACTATGCTTTGAACCCCTCATTTTTCAATTTGGTGTTGCCAGGGTTTCCTTCCTTTTTTTTCCCCCTAACAAGCCACCTCTTTCCCCTGCACACAGATAAGCACAGCAGGGTCCGTGGCCTTCCCAGCCCTTGAAAGGGACCAGTTTCCAAAAGCCCAAAGGGAACAAAGAACCCTCTGCTTTGGTGCTGGTGTGAGCCCAGGGCACAGCTCCACGGCTCTGCGGACTCTGCTTCGGTGCAGATCGGGAGCGTGTGCTGAGCGCACGGAGCAGCTGATGCTTCCAGAGAGCCGTGGCACATGGCCTTGCGGCTTTTTGTTCCCTGGGAGTTCCTTGAAAACGTCCTCTTCTTATTACAGTCATTGTCCTTGATCTACACGGAGTAACTCTGCTCATATTGACTCCCATTGTCTCCCTTTAGCCAGAAAACAGACAATCCAATGGCTATTGTTTAACCTGGAGATGTGCCAAGATTGGAAGGGGAGATAAGAAAATACGTGTTTGCAGCTGTTGTTTAGACTCTGGGCACATCCTGGACACAATGTGGGTCTCGGAGAAAAGAAAAGTCCCTTCCCACACTGGGCTTAGCAGCAGTGTCACTGTCCGACCAGGACGCACAGGCAGAGCTGCTGAGCTCTTCCCTGTCACTCCGGAGGCTGAATTCAGGCCCTGGTCTGGCCGTGTGCTCCAGGTCTCTCCAAGTCAATGGATCTGCAGGCAGGAGCAGGGTTACTTTGCTGGAGAGTCAAAGGCAGTGGATGTATTTCCAGTCTTCTTGTTTGTCCACAGAAACTGGTGTGACCTAACCCCACCAGCCTGATGGCCACGTAAGCAACCCTGGACTTGAAATTTTGAATCCCAAATCGAATTGATCCAGTTACATTCAGTATCACGAAAGAAAAAGTAGGCAGTATAATCTATGAAGTTCACAAACTGCTGGATATGGGAACATCCTTCAAAGCCTCTCAGAGTAAACAGCACATAGGAAATGCTTTCCAGCACACTGACTGTGCCAAGGAAATAAAAATTCAGTATATTTAAAGTGATACCAAAAGAAAAAAACCCACCATCTTTTAGCAGGAAAGTGACAGGAAGCGTCTAGTGTGTTATCTTCATATCTGAAAAATTAAACCTACTTATACTAAACTCAATAATGCAGCTGTGTCCTGGGCGAGTGGCAGGGGAAGATTTTGAAGAAACTTCGTTTTTGAAGGATTTTAGTCTATGACAAATGCCCTACTTCTGACACCTCGTAAGTGTGAAGGGGCCCAGAAGTTAAGTCTAACAAAAAACATAGGAAATTTCTTTGCCTTGATAGGAACACATCAGCTCTAAGGAATTTGGCTTCGATAACACCTGTAAGTCAGATAGTTGGCACAGTTCTGACAGTGAAAACCCCAGACTTTCTTGCCTTACTGATGTGAACAGTCTCGCTGCCTTGGGGAATGGCATTAAATGGGATTAAAAAGTCTACAAAGAACAGCATGGAAGGGGAGATTCTTTGGGAACCATACATGTTCAGACTGATACATGATACTAGTCCCAAGATGACAGGGATAAGCAGAGCCATGAGGTGAAAGAGAAGCCTCTACCAAACAGAGCGAGCTACAGAAGCGTGTGATAGTTAAAGCGTATTTCATTAGTTTGAATAAAAAAAAAAAATATTTAGCTCATCTGACCAAGCTACTTAACTACCCATGTAGTCGTTAGCTAACCATGCAAAAACCACAGGTTAGAGTTAAGGCCATTTGGGAGCTTTAAGTAAAATGCACCAGATCAGATCGTAACATAGTACTAAGTCAACTAAAAAAGAAAAAATGTTTCCATTTAGTAAACAATCAAGGCTTTTTGTTTCTCCCTTTTCATAAAATCTAACCATACTGAAGGCTATGTACTTTTAATAATGTATTAGCAATTGCAATTTAAAAAAAAAAAAGTAGTAAATAATTTGTTAACACAGTTTAGAATTCACTATACAGAAGGCATGTTTAATCTGAAATGGCAGTTCAGTCAGCAGCAGTGGATGAAGAATAGGTTCTCTTAGTCTGGTCTCTACTTTCAGATGAGTTTCAAAACATATCAGCACTGGACAAAAGGCTGTGAAAACATCCTGCACAGGAGGTATGGAATGCAGAATATATGGAAAAGCAGTAACGAGTAATTGAACTCCACTTTGTAATGTTATGATCCATTAATTGTGCAGTAATGACTGGCACATAAAAGTATTTGTTGCTGTGGCTTCATACTGACCACCAGCATTGCCTAGAAAGCTGACCACTTCCAAACTGGCTGCTATGACCTCAGCAGCACTGAGCTTCCAAGTTGCCCAAAACAAGGACAGCTTCGTATAAGACAGCTTTTTTCTCGGATTCTTCCCAATGGAGCAAAGGCAAGCTGACCCTTGGTTTCATACATTTTGAGGCAACTGCTCTGAAAGTAGTCAGCTTTCTATAGGGCATTATTCTATGGAGCCGCTACAGAAACATTAATCACCAAGAATTGTGGCAAAACCAGTCGTTTTTGCAATCATAAATCTACCTTCCACACATGGCAAATACACCAGATTGTAGTGATGGGGATGCATGGAAGAAAGTTGGTAGTGTTCCGTTAATAAGGACGCTGGGGAAAATGGAGGGTCTAACAGTGTGTGACAAATTGTTGCCTATCTCAAAAGTTAGGTCTTTAAAGTAAGTCTCACTCTTGCTAATTCACCAGCTGATCTCTTTTTAAATTGTAAGCTAATTTACTAATACTTCTGTGGGGAGACTAAACCAGCAAACACTGACGGAGTTTCTACTGATTAGCACCAATCTCCAAAGCAGGCAAAACCCCAGAGAGAAAAGATTATTTTGTCTAAAAGGCAAACAATTGAAGTAGGATGATCTCAACACCGGGAATCAGCAACTTCTAATTCTGTTATCCCTCAACATGTGTTGGTTGGCTGAAGAAAATGCATGTGTGCATCTGCTGGACTGAAATTAGGAGCTGCATGTGCAAATCAGGAAGTTGCAAAGAGATCAGCCAATTATACACCACATTATGCACAAGCATCCACAAACACGTGCACAAGAGTGGCAAAGATATATTGTGCATTTTGATGTAACTCAAAGCATACCCACAGCTCTGAAAAATCAATAGAGGCTACAACTTCCCTACCCATATGTATTTTCAGTGCAAAGAGCTCTCTGTGTTCTGAATATTTGTTTTTAAATCTTTTACAAAATAAATATGAAGAACCAAGCTAAAGCCAGATCTACCAGAAAGCCCAAGATCCTGCAGCAGTGCTAATAGGAAGCCTAACAGGCTGTTAGGTACTGACGCAATTCTTCCTGAAGTCTCAGCCTGTTTCCACCTACCAGCTGTTTCAGTTGGTAGGAGTCTAACTTCCATAATGCGAATAATAAGGAGAAAGTTGCAGGAACTGTAAATAATAAACAGGCAGTTTCCTGCAATTCCAGCATGCATTTATCAAGTCATGCAAAAATTTACTGGATAAATAGCTATTTATAGGCTGTTGGCCAAGAAGGACCTGAACAAAGCAGCAATTTCAAAGTCAGGAGAATCAAATAAACCGGGAAGGGACTGTCTTTTGTCTTGCAGTCATTAAATCTAAATTTCCTCCTAAACAATGTAACACATGAGCATGTGCTGTGTCAGCCAGTGAACTGTACAGAGTGCACCACCTACAACCACCAAATCAGTGCTCTCATCTGCCTGTAAAACAGTGTTTTGTAAACACAGCTAGTTAAACCTTTTAGCATTCCTGCAGAGATCATTTCATCTGACACTCAAATACAACAAACTATTGGACCCTACCCAGTCATGGTAGAGACCAGTTCTGGGGAGGAAACAGTGAAGGATGTCTTCTCCAACTGATAATACACAATGGTTCAAGAAGATAAAATAAAACTACACCAAGCTGCAGTATAATCAGGACAACAAAATTCTTAAGTTTACAAAAGGAGTTTTGGAGACCAGCTCTTCGGTAGCCACACAGGTTCATGACCTTAGCTTTGTATTTCATCTAAAAAAACCCACCGTGAACTCCCTAAAACAGTGCTCCCTACCAGGAGAGTGGGATATCACCTCACCAGTAATTGCTGGAGATTAGAAAGCCTCCAACATCATCCCTTCTTCATGCAAGTATTCTGGCAGGACCTGCTGGTCAAGCTAGCAGGTTTGCTCATCTCCCCTATTACCACCTTCTGTGGTGATGCAGACACATGGTGACAGAAGACATACCACTGCTGTGCAACCTTTTCCCACCTTATCCTCATTGTAGCTACTTCCAGCTCTCACCCAAGTACTGAACATAGCCTACGAGACGACATGGTCCCAGTATGAAACGCGGGTCACGAAGGAGTTCTGACAGCACTTCACTTGCGTCTCGTTTTTACTGAGACAGACTAGATGAACTTTGTATCCCCTAGTCACTAGTGAATGAGTTTATTGCAATGGTTTAATCTTTTTTTTTAAAGTTCTGTTAAAGGTAATGGGAAACGCTCAAGATTGTAGGCCAAGCAGACTTGCACACATATACCTCAGAGCAGAGTTTAGACAGGCACATAACATTTGCACAGCTGAGGAATGTGGTACCCCAGGGAAAAAAGCTCGTGGCCATTTTTCAATCAAGAATCATAAAAAGTATCCTTGAACCCCTGGGCCACCTCTGTTGCAGGCTCATGGAAACACCAGGTGTCTGCAGAGCTGTTTGTTTAGCAGTCCACAGGCCTAGCAATGCTTATTTGCTGTCCATAAAAATCCAACGTAACAGACCATTAATACATCCAACCCCCGTTTTTTGCAGTCTTTCCACATTCTGGCTGATAAAATCAATAACGTACCATTTCCACACATAGCGAGCAGTAGCTGAGTTGTTCTGATTTGATGTAAACAGCCCTAAGGGGCTTCTCTTTGTAGCACTTGTCACATGGACCAAATACAACTGCTAAAAAGGTCTGGTCACACATCTTTGCAGTTCGAGAGAGCTGAAAGAAAGAAGGAAAGAGTGCATTCCAGGCCAGCGCAAGGCTTCCCACTACAGCTCTGCTAGCTAATGCACCTTAGACTGTATATAGACATCTGTAGGCTGGATAATCTCTCTCTGTGACTAATCTCTTGAGCTTGATGAACTGTCACTATATGCAAGACAGTCACGTGCTCTACAGATTATATTTTTATGAAGAAAAACACAAAGCAAAATATATATTGTGTTATAATGTGCACTGATTACACATTGTCAAAACGTGCACTGTGCACATGGATTCACCACATGCAGGAAATTACTCTCAGTTTTTACTTAACTACTGTCAGCAGACAGTAATCAGAAATGCATAACAACAGCTGGATTTCTGAGAAATCTGCACTGATCAATATTTATTTGCTTTTCCACTGCATTATTAAGTAGTCAATATTATGCACTATTTTTAAAGCTGAAAAGATGACCTAGGATTCAGTCAGCAGCTGCAAAAATTTTATGAACAATGTAGTGCTTGAGCAGAAATTGATGCTTCAAGCACACGGAAAGCTGGGTCATTATGAACCCACTTTTGTTCTCCAGCCAGGTATCTCTAGGATCAAAGCATTATCATCAACAGAGAATTAAAAACTACCTGAGAGTGAGAAAAACAAACAAGAATAACAGTGTATAGTGCCATTTTTCTCTGTACATTTTTCAGAGGGAAAATGGGACCTTTCACCACTTCTAAAATGAAAGCTTTTAACGTTATTTAGACATGTACATAAATAACGAGTTTATGGTTAACCATTAGAAGATATTGCAAGATTGATTTAAATGGAGCAAAAGAAATTCAATGAGCTATGCAGATTTTAGAATTTGTTTGGCTGGACATTATACAAAAACCAAACCAAACTTTATTCTATGCACCTGCCTGCATTCTGCTGCTTATTCTTAAGTATTTCAGTGGACTACTTGAAAGATGAGATGATAAACTCAGAAATCCTGCCCATACTGAAGTCAATAAAAGTTTTGCTGTTGTCTCCAGGAGATGCATAACTTCATCCCAAAACATGTGGGAAGCAATCTGTCCTGAAAGCAACTACAGCGCATTAATCTGAAATTTGCAAGGAGCTTTCAATTAGCTACACGCAGTCAAGGAGATATATATTCCATTTGATGAAAAGCAACAAATATGTTCTGAAGTTTTTAATGCATTCTTTTGCAAACAATGAGCTTGAGACCACAAGCTGCCATCCTTTCAGGGAGCTTCTCTGTGCTAGTCTTGCTTATAGCATTAAAGTGACTACAGCACCAGCGCCCAGTTCTGCCAGATTCTTAAAACTGGACATTTACAACTGAATAACCTGTTATTCCGAGGTTCTTAGAATTAGTGGTTCCCACTGAGGGCACCTCAGGTGAAAATCACAGATTTATATACTTGGCATAAAGCCTCAAGACACTAGGCTAACTAGACTTTGGGAAGAAAACTTTCACTTCAGAAGAAGTGTAAAATCAAGGTATTACAGGGGAAAAATGCCATCTTATTTGAACAAAATATCATTACTAGATCTAGAGACTTTAGACAAGGACCTATTAAGTTTGGAATAAATAGTCCGGGCAGAATTAAAATTTGATAAAGTGTGAGAATTTGCTGGAGTAACACACAGGGTGAATCATACCTGCTATCAGTATGTTATTCAGATGAGATTATGACATATTACAAAATTTTGCTACAAGAGAAGCCAACAAAACTTCTGAATAATTAAAAAGCAGTATTATTCCTGAGATTGATTGTGATGATGATGGATTTCCACACTATTTTATAAAGATATAAACTATTTAAACAAAAAAGGTCTAAAAATATTACAACTTCTTGCGCTGTAGTCTGAAATTTTAAATTTACTAGGTTTTTAAAGTTACAGCAGAAATTTAAAAATGGTAGCATGGTAAAACATTAAGAAATATGCTACTTACAGAGAAATTCTGTAAAATGAATCTTGATAAATATACAAAATTACCCACCTTTTCAAACAGCAAGAACCTGGAGATTCTCAAGAGGACTAAGTAAGCCTTGTGCAACTGCTAACGTAGAAAGGCAACCTTCCTATTAAGTCTACTTAAAGGGTATTTAAAGCTCAGCCTCTCTGGTTCTATCACCTCAGGTCAGTTATGTGCTGATGATTACAGTTTAAAGGCTTTATTTTAACTGCCCTCTTTCAGAATAAAGAACATAAACTATTAGGCAAACTACATCTTACCTGCCTGTTCCATATAGCAGCATTTTTTGGATGGTTTCCAAATGTTAAACATACTGGGCAGGTGACTGACAACTGATTTTTCCAACTATCAAGTTGACATTCTGACAAATAGCACTGTCCATGTTAAGTTTATCTCATATTCTTAACAAAATTTAAAAGTCAAACAAATTGATTAGTGTCCATGCTGGTTCTTCGTTGGATATACCTTCACTATTCACCTGTTTTAAGACAATAAATTTAAAATCAGTGAGATTAAAAATTGCTGCTTTTTTGCACTCTTTGAAAAAACTTTGGCGATATTTATGAAAACATGTCTGAAAAATTTAAAAAGTGCTGAAGGTCACATCTACTATTGAGACTCTACTGAAGTCGCTGAAATCATGCCATTAAATGTTTGCATTTGATAGTCAAGAGGATCTGAGACAAAATGAGGGGGGAAAAAAAAGGTCTCAGCCCAGCAGAGACTTGGGTAGAAGTAACCTGTCCTAATCTCTTTTATTAGAATATTATGGGAACACAGGACTGAAAGGGACCACCTATGCTGCTGAGTCCTACCCCAGAAACTGCAGGAGCCACATGTCTAAACACATCCAAAGATGCCAACAGCATCTTACACATCTCTCCATAAGCCATTTCAGTGCTTTCCCACTGCAGTAATGATCATCACTTGACATTTTCCCATTTGAATGAAATAGCTTTCTCCTTTAATACCATTCTAGGAAAGTTAACCTCAGTAATGCCTTCCATGTATTTGCTTTCACTAAAACTGCTCCTTATATTCAGAAAAATTACAGATAACAAACAGAATTTTGTAGCTACACACTGGTTGAACACATTAACGTCAGCAAAAGCAAGATAAGTTTCTGAGAGCATACAGCAGACACTGATCATTTTCAACTTTCTTTCACAAATGTATTTTGTTGTTTGCATACATGGTGTTAATAGCATACTTCACACAAACCTCTCAAAGTAACCTAGCATCAAATTGTCAGAACAACTTTCCTTGATCAACAATTTTTGTCATAAAGACATACATGCCTTCTGCCACTTCTATGCGATGTAGACTTAAGAGCAGGCTGTGATTTTACTCATACCGTCCCAGGTAACAGACATACAGCTCCAGTAACTGTGAAAAAAGGCTATATACGAATTACAGCAACAAAACTTGCTTGCATTAAAATATTTACAGAAATTCCTGAGGAGCCAAGGACAGCATACCATTCTGACAGGAAGATACAATGTTACAGGAAAGCAACTAGACCATTAAATAAATGTTTATGATGCAATACAAGACTGACAGTATTCACTAATGTTCACATAGTTCCAAGTAACTTCTTTCAAATGATCCCATATTTAAAACATAACTGTTGCATCACTCAAAGCACTACAAACTGATTTAAAAGCTACTTTATTTAACAGATTAAAATACCAGTCTACCTACATGTCTGCACTATTTTGTACAGCTTCTATCGTTATTGAACAAAACACACAATTTTTCCTTCATATATTTTGAATATATCTCTGTGGATATCACCGTGAATATTTCACTGTACATAGTAAACACCAAGAACACTAAAGAGCAAGAATGATTCCTTCTTTATATTTACAGATGGTTCTGTGAAGTTAAACAAACAGTACTAACACTGTGTAATAATAATAATAAAAAAATCAAATCACTTATTCCTTCCTGTAATATTCAAATTAACTAAATTAATTAGAATCCTTTAAATATTTCAAAGCTCTAGTACTTGATTTTAATAACTATGTCAAATAGACTAGCTAAAAAACTAGCATTATTTACTGAGGAATTTCTAAGGACAGTCATCATTGTGGTGAGGCGAATGCTGTTTCTCCAGTTGTTCTGACAGGGTCCAGTACTAAATAAACTTACTGTTTGTTGCACTCTGACTACAGGGAGCAGACTGAACAAAGCAAAATGGGGACCACTTCTGCTTCTAAGGATACTGCAATCAAAATGAAATAAAGATGAAATGTAAGGAATTAAGCTTGGTTTATTAGTAAGACCAGACCACAGTAGCTGCATTCATTCCTACTCAGTGTCTGGACTGGAGGAGGGAAACCAGCAAAAAACAGAAAGGGAAAAAGATGATGTGCACATGTGTGCATACTCAGTGTATATTCTGAAATACACTGCACTAGAGATGGAACCAAACCAGGATATGACTCCAGTTTTTTAGAGAAACAAGTCTGTAATTCAAACCTGGATCATGACATGAGTTTTATATCTGACTTTTCTATTATAATGACTGATATGAAAATCCAGACTTGTCACTGCAGAGAACAAAACTGAAATCTGTCTTCAAGAAGAGCACCTGAGTCCTTCCCCTAGCTGAAGACCTGCCTAGTGTGCCTGAGCTGCAATGCAAGCATTCAGTGAGCTAAGCCAGTATGCCTGCAAAAAGACAATGTGGGTTTGTAACAGCAATTGTCTTTGATTGATCTCAGTTCCCCAGTTTCAATGTAACTATTTATGTTGATTTTTTTTTTTAAAACAATTGTGGAAGGACCTTCCCTTCCCTCCTGCCACAGTCTTCTGGAGGAACTCTTATAAAAGACTTCTCCTATGAAAGGAATAAAGGTATAAGAAGTACAGAAGGATGAAAGCTACTGTAAAACAGAACCAGTATATCAAGGCAATGAATTGAATTACCTTGGCAAAAAAAAAATCTCTTGTTACAGGAAGTGAAGGCAAGAAAAACTGTAAAGTAGTAACATTTATCACATGGCAGTCTTCCCCTCTGACTGGTGCTGACAAGGCACCAGTGCAAGCTTGTCAGATAAATGCTTTTCTTGACAGGTTTGGGCTAAAAAACTGTATGGTTACCTTTGTGTCCAGCTAATGATATAAAGTCATCATTGCAGGACTGTAATGAAGGGAGAAGAGTAAGAAAAGAGAGAAGGAAATCACAAGCTGAAATTATTCCTACTTTTTAAGTCTTGACTCAAGAACAAGCTTTTAACAGTTTAATTCACTGCAAGCTGCTATACTATCCAGCAGCTGGAGGAATGAAACATTAAAGTCTGCCTGTCTTTATATATTCTCTGATGAAATACCAATGCATTGGTTTTATTAAACCCTTGTGAGAAAGCCAAGTTTGAAGCTGCTGGGGACTTGTATCATTTCCAAGGCATGTGGAGAAGGGGTGAAAGGAAACGTCACTTGAAAGAGATATTTGGTATCAAGCATCAACTGTGGAACATCTTCACGATTGTTTAGCATAGCCTGAAATTATAACAGAAAGGGTAAGAAAATATTTTATTAAGAATCAAAGCAAAACCAGTATATTGTTTGCCTCCCATTGCAAATCTTGCTTTCACATGACATTGAGGAGACTTGTTTTGGTCAGTTCCAAATGTCTAGCAGCTGAGCAACTTAGTAATAATATGATGTAAAGGTCAAGTATAACTAAGTAGCATCAAAAACTGTGCAAAGTATCATGCAACTTGAATATGAGAAATAATAGTTGTAGTTCTTACCTGGACTTTACGAACAAATGATGGAGTCACTCTTTTCTCAAAATCATCTATTGGAGTGTATGAGTTGAGGATCTTAACTATCTGTTCAAAATACAAAATACTATGTTACTATGTCACAAAAAGTAAGAAGACAAAAAGAAGAAAGCATTAATATGACATCTTTATTGATATTTAATTAAAGTTTCAGTAAAGAATTTTACAATAGAGAATTTTGACTGGTCACGTAAGGAGTTGTTACATATATGATGACTGCTATGACTCATTTCCAGAGGTGTCAGCAGGATCAAGGAGATGTAGAAAAAGCTGAATTGATTAAGGGAAACAACAAAAAAAGCCTGTGACAAGGTGAAGAAAATATACTGTGGAATAAAAACATGGGATAGAACAAAGCAGGCAAGTATTCGCCACAGGAGCAGTTAAAATGCTAACAAACAGGAATAAGGAGTTAAAAATTCAGTTTAACAAGTGGTGATGTGGAATGCTGAAGAATGCTATTTTTATCAAATGAAAGGCCAATAGCTCTTTGCCACAAATTATTTCAGATAGCTAAGATTCTGCAATTGGTGCTGCTAGATGAAAACAGATGGTTCATTACCTGCACAGTAGAAAGAGATGTGCAGTGTTCACATATTTCCTTGGCATCATCATCTGTGATCTTTTTGACCTGAAGGAGCCAGGCTGCTTGAGATAGAGGCTCCAAAGTTTCTTTGGCATTGCTGCTTTGAAGATTCTTGTCCTTAAGCCATTCTTCCAAGTAGCTGATATTACATCTGGGTTAAACCATGAACAGACAAGAGAAATGTCAGGTTCCCCCTAACAAGCAAGTTACATTAAAGACTTCTAAAGAAGGAATGCTTCTCTAATGCAGTGTTTAAATTCATACATTTTAAGTTAAACACTATACCTGTAGATCATAAAAATCAAACAATTAATAGTTCATTGATCTGTAAGTTTAATCCCTTGTATATTTCAATTCTTTTTATGTTTTTATTTCTTAAAGCTTGGATAATAGAAAGCAAGTTGTTAGTTTTGCTGTTTTTTACAGAAAATTACTAATATATATATATATACTGGCATTGCCTAGTACACTGTAGCACTATATGTCTTTAAAATATTCATTTACAACTGAGCTCGTACAGGAAATGAGAACAATCTTTGCACATTACAAAGCAGAGCTGGGCTTATAACTGATGACTTAAAGGCTAAAGAAGCTTTTTTCTAGTAATGTTCCCAGATGGGTCAAGATTTTACTGATTTTCTTTCACCTCAGTCTGCAGACTGTCTAAATGAAGAACAAATGAACTGTTATCTTCTGCAAAACTGTTAGGAGCATGTTCTCTTGATGCCTGTAACAAGACAGGTGAATCCTGATCTACACCCTCAAAGGCTCTGTCTCAGTGCCTTTCTCATCACTGAGCATGAAAAATGCAAGTCAGCTTTTGTCTGTCTGCCAGCCAGGAGATTTTGCACCTGTTTACTATTGTAAGAAAGAATTAAAAATACTATTTGTCACATCAGGAGTGAACTAGCATGGAACGAATCCTAAACATGTCTGACTTTAAACTCCAGACTGTGATTTTCTCTGTCTTTTCTTCCACTAGTGTTTCCATGGAAAGAACAATTTGTAATATGTTATGTTGAGAAACGTGAGCCCAAAATGCACAGATCTACTTTTTCTAAAAGAGTAAAAAACAGTTGGCTACTTCCAGCCGCACGGTTACAGAATATCCAGTGACTTAGAGATAAAAGACGTTACACAAAAGTGTTAAAAATTCATTCCCAAGCTTGTTGCGACTTTACTGGCTTTACCTTATCTGCATTCCTTTTCTACACGAGCACATGTCCTTGCGGAGGAAGAGACTATTGAGGGTGATAGCTCCAATCAGAAAGAAAAGCTGCTTCACTGCCTGTTTTAGAAGCTCAGAGTCCAAGCCATTCTGGCACATAGTACTATAAAAATAGCTGAGCTGTTGCAGGATAGAGGTCATTGTGTAGGTATCTGTGTCGTCTATACTAGAAGAACGTTTACGGAACCCTGTAGGTTTCAAGCCAGAAATTCCCTGAAGACTTTCATATTCCAGCATGCCTGGTACTGAAATACAATAGAAAATAACTGATAAGACCAAAACTCTTAAGGCTCCTTTCAGTTACATTAACTTTATTATTGAACAACACCTACTTTCAGGATATTTTAAAAGTTAAATGATACAAGAAAAATAAGATACTGACAAAGGCTTCTAGAGCGCACAAATTTTAAAAGGCCTTTTGTTTTTGTAGAATGTTGATTGGTTTCAAAGCATTATCCCACACCAGGAAATGCTGTGAGGAACGAGTCTTTCCAAACCCTGTGGGGATATACCATTCAGTGGAATTTATATGTGCAGAAACACACATGCAGGTACACGTGTATAAATCAACAGAAGGAAGCCTGTCCCATCCTTTGCCTCCCTATATAAGCTTTGTTTGTATACTTTACAAGCTACATTTAAGTCTGTTTGGATTGCTGCTGTCTTACCGATCATGGGCTGAATGTTGTTCTCCATTACAATAATGAATTGGTGATAGATACGAATGGCCAAATCACTAAGAATTTGTCTGTATTCTGAGAGATCAAAATGCTTCAAACAGTTCTTATTCTGACGTGGAGTGTTACACTTCATAAATCCCTACAAGTAAGTTGTAAATATAATTATTAGAAATCACATAACATTATAATTATAAATTGTTACTATAATGTAATGTATGTATTAGAGCAACTCATTCCATCTCTGGCTGAACAGTCTCAGAATGAGTCAAAGCTACAGCTAACTTCAATGGATGCTTCCAGTTCTGGGCTTCCTGTACTTAATTTTTCAGTCTGTGTCCAGTTTGTGTTCACGTTTACTCTGTTCCTAAAGCCTGCTGAAGCCAAAGGAAAGACATGCATAGACTTGAATGAACTTTGGAGCAACTCCTAGATCACTTAGAAAGCAAACATCCCGTGCCCGCCCCCCCTGCCCCGCAAAAAAAAGCCAAAACGCAGCTGTTTAAGCTATGTTGGCCAAAAAAAAATAATTACATTTTATTGCTGCAAAGGGATCCCATTTTTGGACTTTTCATCAGGAAAGTTCTGACTTCAAAAGTCTAGACTGAATCCTAACTTGTGTGAAGTCTTGAGTGTTCATTAGCAATATAGATTAAAACTCTAAATTGTGGATTCAGACCTTTCTCTACTGTTGCAACTAAACTGTAAAAGACTGTTACTAATTAAGTTTAAATGTTTTCAGTCCTCCACTGCTCTTTAGATGTTATCGATATGACCACAAGAGGGAGTACTGCTGTCTAGACAGTACAAAGTTACCGTGATTCTAAGGCTTTAGCCTACCTCTTTGCTTTAATCCTGAAGACTATATTCTTATGTGTCTATGCAATTTCAGTTCAGTCTACCTAAGTTTATAAAACCTAGCAAAAAAATATAGTACGAGTTTTCAATTTAAAAGAATTAAAAGAATTTTGAATCTCAGGATAAAACTTATCTTAAACAAGCAAGTGAAATAAGGAAAAATACGCATTTTATTGTTTTGCTCCTTTCCTGAGGTTTTCTTCTGTAACCTTACTTTGGTAGCAGTAGGTGTTTGAATGGTCACAATTATAAAATAGTAAAACTGTTTGTTATATATATACATAGCTGGATATCTGAAGTCCAGCTCGCATTAAGCTCATGTGGAAGAGTTTAAATTAAGCAGCAGTTTCTATGTCATGTCTTTAACCTACTTTAGCACTTTAATGTTTCCTTGATTTCACTTGCTCCATTAGTTCTATACCGTCTTATTATTTGTGCAAGACATATAACACCACTGCAGAGCACTGTGAATACGTAAATATCTGGAAGGAACAGTGGTGAGCTGGTGAATAATTATCTATCTATTATCACTATTTTTAATTCCGATTAAAGTCTGTCAAAGGTAAAGTGCTGAAATTATTTGATTAAATCAATCCTACCTCTTCCCCACTGTACTGCTTCAAACAGTTAAGAAAATAATATGTGTTGGAAAGCCAAAAGGACAACATCTCAAAGTCTTCTGAATGTTCCTGAAAATGGTAAGTAAAGCAGTCTTATAATGGTATTGTCTCATGAAGTTAATTTAATAACTAAACTTAAGACCATTACATAATTGATATAATAGAGCCTATCTATAGCAGAAGGAGCATACAGCATCTATAACATGCTAGCTGAACAAATCATGCTGAGTTTTCAGGCTAATATACACATAGCAAAGATCCCTCTTCTATTTGGTAAATGCTATTTAAGACTCATTTATATGACAGACTGGCTAAATAAATTAGCCTGAACGAAACAGTTTTACACATTTCTATGCATAGTGTTGTAGTGTACTGGAGGCCTTCCTGCAAAAAAAGTGTGAACAACACCTGTGTACACAAACGAAACTGAACTACATATAAGCACAATTCTAACTATGTTTATGGTTTGGGGTTTTTTTTTTGCTAACTAAACACAAGCTTTTCTAATGGATTGTCTTGCTTTTGGCTGGGATAGAGTTAATTTTCTTTCTAGTAGCTGGTATAGTGTCATGTTTTGGAGTTAGTATGAGAAGAATGTTGATAACACACTGATGTTTTCAGTTGTTGCTAAATAGTGTTTAGACTAAGTCAAGGGTATTTCAGCTTCTCATGCCCAGCCAGCGAGAAGGCTGGAGGGGCACAAGAACCTGGGAGGGGACACAGCCAGGACACCTGACCCAAAGTGGCCAAAGCAATATTCCACACCCAGTATATAAACCAGGTGGGGTTGGCCAGGAGGGCACAGGTCACTGCTTGGGAACTAACTGGGCATCAGTCAGTGAGTGGTGAGCAATTGCATTGTGCATCACTTGTTTTGTATATT
>JANHGO010000038.1:30860941-30885478 GCA_024606505.1 Aquila spilogaster
GAGAGGTTGTGGATGCCCCATCCCTGGCAGTGTTCAAGGCCAGGTTGGATGGGGCTTTGAGCAACCTGGTCTGGTGGCAGGTGTCCCTGCCCATGGCAGGGGGGCTGGAACTAGATGATCTTTCAGGTTCCTTCCAACCCATTCTATGATTCTCTAAAATTTCAGAATCTTGGGTTCAAACTACCAGATAACAAGCAGTATTTACATACCGCTTTGCAACACACATACAATTCATACAAAGTTACACAACTAGGCTTTTCAAAATGAATACATGTCTAGAGTATGGTGCTATTTCTTTGGAGTAGATCTACTCATTATCAGTCTGAGGAGGTACCAGTGCCTAGGAACACCCCCTACCACTAGACAACTGAAAACGTACTTGCAGATGCTGAAACGTCTCAGGAAACGCTGTTCTTCATAACTCAGTCTCAGCAACTACAACAAGGGGAGTTTCCCAGCAATTCAGCGGCAAGATGGCAAATGTGACCCAAGAGCTGGCAGCTGGACTTGTAAGCTGAAGAGCCCACCAAGGCTCGCGAGGACCCACGGGGCACACGAGACGGCGTTTCAGAGCTGATAAGTCTGTCGGGGTGCTGAGCACAGCCCTGGGCTCACAACCTGGGGCCCGAATGCTGGGAAGGAGCCGCACGAGGCCTCATCGAGGGCATGGCCCAGCCGGCACAGCATCACCCCAGCTCCTGTGCCCCATGGGAGAGCCCTCCTGCGCCTCTCTGGCAGTGGCCCTCCTCATACTGCGCGATCACTGGGTATGTCATCTGTTTGTGTTTTGCTCGATTTCTGCACAAAGTACCATAAAAATGAACTGGGAGTATGATCCATTTAGAATAAGAGCTTTCTATTTTCAGGTTGAAGGTTTCACACTTCAAAAAAAGAAAAATTGAGAATACATACACCCCCTCACCGCAGGTGCCTGAAAGGGAAAATACTTTTTATGCTCTCTATAAAAATAACTGTCTGCTTGTAATGAAATGTCGTATTTCCTACATAATATAGAACAATATAGGTTTATACAGTAATCTTCAGTGAAACATCGCTTCACACTTGAATGATAATGCAATCTCAGCAAAATAAATAAATAAATAAACATAGATACGACTTTCACATGCCCTTCTATGTGATTATATTTTCTTAATTTGAAATACTGACTGTCTGGAGAGGGTTTTTAAACATACCAAAGTGTTTCTAAAATTAAACAAGCAAAAAAAGCAAGCATACACAGTTATTTGAAAGTACAACAGATACAAATCATCTCAGAGCATCAAGTCAAGGCAACTTTCCACCTTCAGCAAAACAGAGAAGCAGAAGACACACCTATGTCAGAGTGAGACCATATTTGTTGCTTGATTTTAATTCCTTTTTTTAGACCGCACGTCCAAAGAAGAAGGACCAAACACAAAGCAACGGTGCAGTTTCCCAGGACGGCCAAACCCATTTAGCCGCTGCCATCCCACATTTCCCTGCCCGGCGCCATCTCCCCCATCCCCAGGGATGCCACCTTGCCTTCTCCCGGCTGCCTTGTCCCGCGTGAGCCCATTCAGCCCCCGACCAGCACAGCCCTACTGAGCCGAGCTACAAGAGGAGCCAGCACCCAGGGCTACACCACGCAGGGGCTCAGCAGCCGCAGCGTGTCTGGCCAGGATCTGCAGAGGAAGCACACAGCACCCTGCTTAGCTGCAGCAAGCTCTTACACGCTCAGCCACCTTGATAAATCTTACCCGCAACTGCGATTACTCACGATATCCGCTTTCAGCACCTTCAAAATAAGTCTCAAATTTTTATTTTAGCATGGGTTGGTTTTCACTTCATTGTAACACCGGTCCAGATGAACGGTAACGCCGCTCTGGGGCCAACGACGTCAGGGCAAGCTTTACCTCGTACGTATTAAATGTACAGGTATTTCGGTACGCAGTAACCCTACATGACAAATGGAATTAAGAGGGTACAATAACTCAGGATTAGTATCAATCCTTACAAATTTGATTTAGGCCCTCAAGACACGTCTTCCTGTGTGGATCCACTGCTCTGTGCATCAGCAGCTCTGGCAACTAAAAATTAAAACCTCAGGCTTTTGCCACTCGTAGCCCAGAACACATTAGAAGCACCAAATAAGAGAAAGGGAGAAGTTGGCTTCAGCTGCATTAGAGACAGAGTGAGAAAATTATCACCACACAGAAGCAGACAAAATGAGTTAGAGAAAGAAAAGGATAATGCTAGGAAAGCAGGCAAAGTTCTTGCCAAACTTACTTTGATGACAGTGTCAACAATCCACGGTACAAAGGGAAGTACATGACCATTTGGGCTGGAATTTTAAGCAATGAAAAATGTGCACCGGTTCTTACAAGCTGAATCCCAATCCATCTGGGCAATCATTTTTCTTTAACAGATGCTTCCACTAGAGGAAAAATACTAAAATTCAGTTCCAAATCAACCCGTGTTTTCTAAAGCAACAGGTATGTTTCATCATTCACTAGCCTGCTTGAATACCTTTTCCTTTTACTTCCTTACTTTGGCAGAGAACGTACTGCAGAACACATTGCTTCATTGGTACCTTCAATCATTTTAAAGCTATTTGTTTCAACGTGCTTTCAGGAGAACCTTTGCACCGTCACTCTGGACAAGCAAGTGGAAATTAACCCTGCGACAACAGAGAATCTGGATTTCAGCTACAGCAATTAAAGAATCGAATATTGCAGCATATCGGCTTTTACCTTGCTGTAGGCAAAATCCAATAAAACTGAAATCTCTATTAAAAAACAAACAAAAAAAACACCACCAAAAAACAGTGCCACATTTTTTTAAGTTGTCAGCTTTCCAGAAATGGAACCAAGAGTAGAAGTATCTGAAACTAGCAACTCTCAGGGTAGACAGTTTCTAAAGTTGCTCAGGATGAAAACACACAACAGCACCACAAAACCCTTCTTGCGCACTGAAGGCAGGTGCTTCATCAAAGCCTCTGAGTCCAAATGGGATCCAGTGCACAGACCCCTTTCTGCACATTGGTCCCACGAATCACCTTTTGAAGAACTGGTCAAAAAAAAAAAAAAACCTACCACAAAACAACAACCCAAAACACTACCGATGATAGATGCCCACTCCTTCCTGCTCCTCTAAAACCACTCCTCAGTCCACACAAGTCACAAACAGCTCCAAAAGTTCACACAAGGATGCTAACACCAACCGTGGGAATAGTCGCCAAAAAGAAGTCATTTCACTGCCAAGCAGGGAAACACTTCAGGTAGTTGTCCCTCCCTGCCTAGCGAGGGCAAAATGCAGTTATCTGCAGATAGCACCAATTTTTTACCTTAAGCTGCGGGGAGAAAATTCACACAAATTTCTCCTTATAAGCAAACAACACGCTCCTGTCACAGGAATAGGCACAGAGCCACGTATATCCCTCAGAGCACTCTGGGTGCTCAATTTGGCTATCAGCACCAAGGCTCGAGACAGCCCACACCGCGCTGCAGAGACGCGCCAGCCAAGTAGCAGCATACCTAGACATCCCCTAAGCGCAGACCCAAATTCATTCACCGTGCCTGGCACTCGCCTACACTGCTGCCAAGCCGCGCTAAACATGGGGTTTAGCGAGCCGTGGGGGTACCGCCAAGGGAAAACAAGCGCAAGCTTACATTAAGGTGTTGAGCCGGCCTCATTCTGCTCTCTGTGGCCCCCTGCGCTGGAACAGAGGGGAGCAGCACCGCCTGTCATACCTGCCAGAAACCCAGAGAGAGGGGGGAAAACGCCTCAACCTTCTCTTAAAAACTACGCTACCAGGGAGGACTAAAGAGGGCACGATGTTTTCTCACAAGCACATCTCTGCTTCTAGGTATTCTCACCGGTACGAAAAGGCATTGTAAATGCTCTTGCCTTGCTAGCTCCACTCGGAGTCAGTAATAAACAGTAGGAAATCATGTTCAACAGCACAGCTTTCTAAATGACGATTATTCATTATAAATCACTTTTTACATGTTGCTTCAAACACCGTTTCTCAAGAATAAGATCCGTCTGCAGTGAAATGCTCGGTGATTTTAATATGCAAGCCTCCTACAGAGATGATGTCTCATTTTAATTATTGTTTCGGTTTAATGGGTTTTCATTAAATTAGAGGATAGAGCAATTACCAGGGTGAATAGCTAATGTTACAAAGGTAAGTTCCCATGACTATACAGCAAAAGCAGTTCTGCTAGAGAAGGTGGAAAAATAGTGTAATTCAATGTAAACTCTCCTTTTGTATGATGCAAAACTACCCTGGCAATACGCGTTCATATATTGCTGTCATTTTGATATACATGTTTGTAAACTAGTTTACAACTAGGTCTCTCCTAACAAAATTAATCTAGCATTTAAAATTATATATATATTTCATTCCTTTCAAGAAGCTATTGCAAACCCAATCCTAAAACTCCAGATGCCAAGGGCAGCAGAATTTTGAGTCACTAAAGAAATCAAACAGAGACTACTTATCAAATCACAGTTTCTCCCCAACCAATAATTTAGTTGATTTAGTGGCTTAATGTCGGACTCTTCACTTCTTGAAAATTGGCCTGACTTGAGCACTAGCTAGAATGACCACACTCATGTTAATTAAGTTGTTGTTGGGAGTCTAAGTCCTTTGTTTGCTTTATCAGCATTTCAAACTGAACCAAATGGAAATCGAGTACTCCGGAACAGAGCAGCAGATATCGCACAAGACTTGGAAACGAATACGTGCCAAGACAGAAGGCGGCCACCTACACTTCTCAAGCCCCAGCGAGCAAAAGGTGCCCTCGGTGACAGAGAAAGCACAGCGGCGTAAAGCTGCAGCAAAGCCTACATTGAGACACTGCCCCTCTTTCGTTGCATATGGGTTTCGTATCTCCAGGGCCCTTCCTTGTCTCTTCCACCCAAATGGACAGAATGCCCAAGGAAAGCACCGGAGTCATCCCTCCAGCAGCAGAAAGACGAGTGGCAGGCGTGGGCGCACGCATAGCGCAGCAACCGATGCCATCTTCAAACCATGCGGCCATTATGGAGCAAAATCGGAAAACCGGAGTAAGCCAAACGGCTTTGCAACAGGCTTCCTGCCGAGAACAACGGCGATCGCCCTGCTGAGGCTGTTACTCACCCTGTTACTCAAGGCAGCCATTTTAATGTGTTTCAAATATTTTAAGCGGCTACTGAGCTCAGGCTTGCCTTCTCAAGTAGGCTCTGCTGTTTCCTCAAGGGACTCGTGCTGAAATCAAGACTGTTGACAAACGCTTGATCCCTTAAATTAAATGCTTGGTAGAAATGCTCCAGAAGGTATGCTACCACTAAAAGCACATAATCTACTCTTAAATCATGTGAGTTAATCAAATTACATGTGTTGTTAGTTAATTAGTTCAGGAGTCACTGATTATAACATCTTTTCCACTGTTTATCTTTATTAGATAAGGTATCACATCACTGTGACTATAAAGATTGCTATTTGCCAATTTGGAAAGTAACAACAACATTTTAACAGAAAGAGCAGGGACTACAGTAGTAACGCTGTCATGTTTGAACAGAGCCAGCGGCAATGTACGCAACATTGGGAAAAAGCAGTAATTGCTGAGAATCGTTACCGATATGCTGTCCGTTTTGCAGGAGTATTGTCCACTTCAGGGATCTATTTTAAGAGTGTATTAAATGCTAATGTCACACAAAATAATGAGCCACCCAAAAATACTGTCTGTGTTCTGGCTTCATGCAAACCCAAGCTAAGCAATTTTTTCCTCCCCTTCTACAAAACATTTTCAGGTATGCTCAAAGTCACAGACCCAAAGAATTTGAAATTACTTTTAAAGAACGATAACATACATTGAATTTGACAAAACATGTTCTCGAGCCGCATTTGTTTAAAAGAAACTTAAGATGGTACCAGAAGGCAAGGAACATCTAGAACCAAAAATCAGATACAGAAGCCAAGTTTTGCCAATTACTGCTAATTGTAGTTTGGACTTATTTGGACTTAATTGTAGTGTCCCACTACAACCCTTAGCGTGCTTGTAATCTCGCAACAAAATTTAAGCTTCTTCAATAGAGCATGCAGAGAGATCGATCCATTTGTATTTTTAAGCACTGTGTCATAATTCTGATTTTGCATTTAGCGCTCTTCCTTCTTACGGGTAATAATAAATGCTGCTTATACTTTATGGCAAGAGTATTAAAAATAAACAGTAACACCAAATACTTCTGAAGTGCTTTAGGATTCCTAAGTTTAACATGAAAATGACAGATAGAGTCAAAAAGTAACCCATAACCTGGATTTTCAAAGCAATTTTAAGTACTAGATCCCACTGAAGCAGGAGAGAAGCTGAATGCCTCAATTACTTTGACTCTGTTGGAAATCCCAGTCTAACTTCAGCAAGGTCACACAGAAATCAGAATTTGCCTGCCTAGTGAAAACCTGCATTCTTAAACGTGTAAATCAAAATACTAGTTTTAAATAGTTCATTAACAGGGAACTTTCAGCAAAACAGAAGCCTCTGACTCGGTTTCTTCACTTGCAGAGAGAGGTTACAACGCCTAATGCTACTTATGGCAGCTAACAGACCCGGCTACACCTACACAACGGTTTTAATTTCCAGTCCAGTAAAGCCTTTTATCACATGAATAATCCAAGTGAAGGCAATGAAATTATCTGTAAAGTTCAAAGTAAGCATATGCTGAAGTGCTCTTGGTTCAAAAACTCCCAATGACTTGACACTCTAAATAGGTTTTTTTTAATTAC
This sequence comes from Aquila spilogaster, assembly GCA_024606505.1. Taxonomy (NCBI): domain Eukaryota; kingdom Metazoa; phylum Chordata; class Aves; order Accipitriformes; family Accipitridae; genus Aquila; species Aquila spilogaster. Next base: position 30,867,690 of record JANHGO010000038.1, read on the forward strand.
TTTTAAAGCATTTAGCTCATTTATTACTAAAATCTTATGTTTTTTCTTTATTCTCTATATACAATTTGTACAAGCATTAAACAAACGCGTTTCATAAACTAATTCTTCCTTCTGTTTTCTTTCCCTCAGAAATATCACTTCCATTTATTGCTAAAGCAAATTAAATCCTGGGTGTCTGTTTTATTTATTAACTGCATGATAATAGCATAAGGCATAATACATTTGTCAAAGCCCTTCTCTACTGAAGTATAATTTCTGCTGTCAGCCTCTTTACGTTTATATTCAATATTCTAGTTGTCTTTGCTTCTTGGAACACACATAAGCACGCATTTATATATTCTCCCCAAATATGTATAAATTCTATTCGTGAAGTGTTCCACGCACCCCCAACAAAGAATCATAAATACAGCTAGCATACTTAGTCATTCTCCTCAAGTTTTAGATGAATTATTTGAGAGATTTACGAATTCTCAAAAAATGTCACAATAATAACTGTTTTATCTTTTTACACCATAATTATGATTTGGAGCATTGCTTTTCTTATTTCACCCAAGCATACCACAACTCATGAATAAAATATGACAACTTTGATAGCATCCATTGCTGTGGGTTCATCCGTAACAGCAAACGTGCTTGGGGTACTAAGAGCTCCCTTTTGCTCCATAAGCCTTTGTTTCTGAAAATAAGCTTTTATTTAAATAGAATGCCACATGTGTCCCTCTTTTTCGCATTTCTTGCCGTTAGCAGTAACACCAGCAATAATGTTTACTTTTTTTTTTTTAATGACTACATTCTGAAACAATTAGGATGGCATAAAGCTAGAAACGCAGAATATCCCATCTGAAAGCTGGTACTCGCAAGACATCTAAAAACATTAAAAGCACTGCCCGCATCAGAGAACAAAAGGCTAACACAGAGGACCATGACTTTTAAATGTGTGGGCAATACTATTATAAAAAAGAAACTTAATTTTCTTCTGGCTTCAGAATTAATTATGATGAAGTAAACCTAAACAACTTCCACCATTTCCCTAATAAGATTACTGTAACTAATACTGCACAGAGTCCTCCTACCACAACTTGCCAGTAGATTCCCTTTAAAGGAAGACTTGTGCTAAAATGCGGTACGTGTGGTTTCCAAATCATCGGCATTTACCAAATTATTCTACAAATATCGTGTTTTAAGGCCATGCCGCTTCATTTTCCAAACAGCATGTTGAACATCCGTAGAGACCTCCACAGACCAAGAAAAATCATGACGCACACATACAAACCCCACTCTCCTCCCACACATCTTGGCTTTGTTATTTTCCCCAGTCCCCACGAATAGGCTTTAAAATTTCAACATTGTTATGCACAATGAGCCAAAGTGGAGAGAGAGAAGCAGAGGCAGGTCTGAATGCCATCTGTAGATAGTCTTTCATCATAGAAGCAATGAGTATTTAACCTCCAAGACCCAGTTTTATACGTGCTGTGCTCTCGGAGCATCTTTGCTAGCTTCCAGTTTACAAAAGCTAAAAAAATGAGAAGAAAAAAAAAAGAAAAGAAAAAGGAAAAAAGAAAAGAAGGGGGGAGACGACACAGAACTAAGCTTTACAACCCAAACTTGTCCGCTGTAGGAGGTGTCTGTTCCCACTGATGCCAAATGGAAAACTCTCAGCTTCAGAGGGAGGAGTCACCCGTATGTGCAAGGGGAGGACAGACTCAGTAAAATAATCCATGCAGCTGCAGTGATCCTATATTATTTTTTCCTATTTATAGCACAGAGGACCAATGGGAAACTCAGCTTTAACTATGTAAGAAATGTTATCACGCAAGGAGGGAGGATGCGGGGACAGAAAGCCTGTATGAGAGGTTTTTAGGAGGCCAAAACATCAGCACTCAGCTACAGTATTTATCGCTCTAAAGTAGTGAGTCACAGATCCCGGTTGTCAGAATTACAGAACCAACTTTGCTCTTTTAGCAGATATGCAACCTACATAACTAAGGATTTAAATCAATGTTTTAGTGGACATCAGGTGCCAGAAACAATTTTTTTGTCCATTCTATTAAAAAAAAAAAAAAAAAATCTACTGTTCTGTATTTTGTATCATTGAATAGGCCACAAAGGCAAGGCAATCACATGATAATAATGCCATAAACCAGCACAGTATGACATGATTACTCCACACCATTTATGTGGCAAAAATGAAAACTAAGAGAAAAAATGTCCCCCTCGTGTCATTTATACATCCACACTGCAGGTGGCAAGATTAATCTAGAATTTGGCATAGAAGAAGTAGGTTGAGGCCTCAAGTAGCATCTAATTTTTATTCTTGATAGGTAGTTCAAGACAGCAGGGTTTTTCACCACAGGAAATGGTCCATGCCTGCCTCTTGTATTAGGTATGATTATATCTGCCTTTGTGTACTTTTCAAAGGTACAAAATCTCAAAAAAAATTTTCAAAAAAAAAATCATTGTATGTGTTTAAATTCATGTGACAGTAATTTCAAATAATAACACCATTTCCTTTTAGGCAAAAGATGTAGCTCTGTTTAGAAGTAATTTAATCAAGGAGGATGAGTGTAAATATTCTTATCAAATGGATATTAACACATTTCTACTAAAATTGCTTTAAAAATTAAGAGATCCCTCTTGGAGTCAAAATCAACCCCAATGGACCGCTTTGTTTCACTGCCTACAGTGAGAACCCAGGTCTTCAGCATCGCTTTTCCCTCCCTCTGCATTTCAAGCAGTTTTAACTCAGCAGTGCCAAGTAACGCTCCGATTCTCCTCTCTTTTACCCCAGCATCTGTCCAGCGACCTGGACCTGCAGTATCGGGTGCAGGGACTTCCCTGACCTTGGGCAGGATTCTCCGCCCAGGGATACTCAGCGCTGCTGCGCAGGGACTCGCCTCAAGGCGGCACAACTCAGGTGCCGACTCTGCTTCACCTCAACTTCCCGGGGCTCTGACTAGCACACGGGCCTGTTTGACGAGATGTTACAGAACAATATTCTTACTCCAGTTCAATACTCATTTACTAAACAAGTAGTTAAAACCTGATCACTTGCAGTATGATATGTCTTAACAGTATCAGTTTGCTAAAATCCTTTGCAGGAAACAGACAATTTTTGTCCTATTTCTGTTCTGATGAAGATACGAGAAGCTCAAACAGTTATTCTTACTTTTATCTAAATGGATTTACTTTCATTGTAAGGGCCTAGATGCTCACGCGGTGTGGGAGCATGCAACACTTAATAGCGGTATCAGAAACTAATTTCTGCATCCCACTCTCTGCCCACTGAAGAGCAGAGACCTTTTGTTTCCTTTCTGCTTATCTTCATTACAGGACTTTGTCAACAGGTTGCCAGAAGCATTCGAGGCTTTTAGTATACTACAGAAATACTGAAGTGCTTATCCCGCTTCCCCTCTGTACTTACCACCCTGGCAATGAAGATAGACAAGTAGCACAATTATTGTCTCCCAGGAAAGCAAAAATAACTGCCAAGGACAGAGGTAATGTGTGCTCAGAATTCTTTCCTAATCATTACAGACATGATGGGAAACCCAAAAAATGTCAAGTAACAGAAGACAGCATGACAACATTCAGGATGAAAAAAAAAAAAAAAAAAAGAAAAGTAGAAATTGGTCACTGTCATTTAATGTGACTAGGTTTCTATTTTAGTCTACACTTACTCAGGAGAGGAGGGGCAGCGGTGTTGGAAACAAGAGGATATGCAATAAGAAACTCTGCAAGGATTTACAAGTTATACCTTCATATCAATATGCTGGATAATTTTACTCCTAGACAGGTTTCTAACATAATTCAAACATCAAACGAGAGTGGAAACAGCCAACATTGGATAGGTATATATGAGTATTTTAAAAACTAATTCTGGAAACTGACAAAGTTAACAGTAGTTTATGTATCTTCAAAGCCTCGAAGCATTGTGCAATAATTATGTCCCAAGTGATCGTTAATTTCCTCCACTGAAGATGATTCATCTCACTCATCCCCTCCTAGCTCATTGTATTCCAACTCCAGATCATTTCTCTCTTCTGAAAATGGTCAGTTTTGCAAAGGAAAAAAAAAAACCACTTAACCTAACGATTTCATTGCCAAAAAAAAAAAAATCTACCTTGTGTATACAAAACACATTAAAACATCAGCTATATTTAAAAAACAAATATAAATGAGAAGTTAGACAGATGTTAGGGTTAAAGTCTCAGAGGCAAACCTTGCTCAACCCTCCGGGGATGCGCATTCCAACACCAGTTCTTAATTACAGGATCACACCCCAGCTTTCCAGAGGGCCCCTGTCTCAGTCAGTGCACAAAGTAAAGAACAAAGAGCAAAAAATATTTATTGAACAAACAAGGATCCAAAGTTTTGCTTGATTTTTATTGTTCAAGGCTCCCCTTGAACAGTAAATCTACCGTATTCAAATCCTTCTCTGAAGACAGAACAGACCATGACCAAGTTAATTATTCCAGCACAGTATCCGAGACCTCTACAAATATTAATGAATTCTTTTCACACCACTGTTGTTACAGGAAAGGGCATTAGTACCTCAGCTTTACAGGTGAACAACCAAAGCACAGCAGAATTAAGGTTCTAATAAAAAAACCTAATAAAACCCCCCCACATTATCCAAGTTGTATCCTGCAAAAACATTTGTTAAAAATTAGCACGCATCACAGGTACTTTACAGCACTACCCAACCTGAACTTTCAGTGCTTTTCCCTATTACGCTGCCCTAACGCAAACCTACCATAAGCAAACCTTTACCCGCTCCTCCCCACCTAGTCTAAGACTGCAGCCCTCGCGTTCCCCGTTGAGGCCCTCGCTCCTTGCCCCTCTCTCCAGGCTCCTTCTCCCAACGGCTGTCCGTGGCTCCCCTTACCGTGCTCTTCATCCCTGCGCCTCGCTCCCTTCCCCTCGAGTCTGAGTCCGTGTGGTGTCCTCGTCCCAGCTTCTCCGCCCGGCCGTCACCCGCTCCCTTCTCGGCCTCCAGCTCCTCACCCCAGCTGTTTCGCCTCTCTCCCCTCCACCTGAGGCCCAGTTTCTTTGCCCTGCCTGTCACAGCTCATCTCACCCGACTGCTGCTCACCACCCACTGCCCAGCACCAGCCTGCATCCTCTCAGGGGAGCCCGTTCACCCCAACTGTATTATTGTCACTTTACATACCCAGTCCTTGCCCTTAAATTTCCGGCCTTATTTCCCTCTCCTTTCCAGCTTTCAGAGAGGTCTGGGAAGGAAAGGGGGAAAGCAGGAGAAGCACCAGAAATCCCAAAAAGAGATCAAGACCTTGCTCTCCGTCCTGCTGATGGACACAAGCACGGAAACCTTCCCCGTCAGAGAAGTCACGCTTCCCTCCACCCTCTTGGGTGCAGCCAGCCCAGCTGTCGATATCTTATTTTAACTTTTATTTTAGCAGTGCTTTCAAAAGCAGCTTTGACAAAGGGCTGAAAGCAGTGAGGGAACTCTAGGATGGCGGGCAGCTGCCACAGCTCCTAAGGGCCAGGCTGGAGCTCGTAAAAGCAGGGGGACCATCCCAAGGGATGAGTGCGGAGGACGGGTGAGGATCCCGCTCTCCCGAGGGCTGGGCTGGGCCCTATTTCTCACCGCCCCATAAACCTCCATCACAGTGGAAGACACGTGCTGGGCTGGTCCCCACCATCTCCGTGCAGCCGCAGGTCGTGAGCCACCGCTACGAGCGAGCAGAGGTGTCCGCCGCTGCCTTCAGAGCCAGCCAGCCCTGAAAGCGGATCAGCTTTGAGTAACGCGTCAATCCTGCCGTCCTCCGGTGAGAGGAGGATCTCAGAAGGGAGAGCTCAGCGGGAAGAGAAGGGAAACAGGTCAAAATTTAGCACCGAGGAAGCAGCAATGCCTGAAATGTCACCACATGATCGGGGCGAAAGGCTGACCCACACCTCGGAGGTAGGTGCTATTTTTGTTTACACATACACAGGCTTTTTATTTGACAGCATATTTATTTATCCTGGGACCTCTCCCTCCTGAGGTCCCAGGAACCCGGGACAGGCGCCCCACAGGCAAACATGGGGTAAAACCCTAAATTCACCCTGCCCCTGTGGAAACCAGCACGGGCCTTCATGACAGGGCACGTAACCGGGGAAAAAAAACCCTCGCTCTTCCCTTTTAAAAAAAAGAAAGTTCACAAGTTCAAGGAGCTTGCAGAGTTTCCACGAAGATATACCTGGAGCGTGCGGTGAGGCGCAGGGCGTCTCTGTGAGGAGAGGCGGGGACTGCCCCGGGCCGGACACGGCCGGTTCCAGCTGGTTCCAACCGCCGGAACACCTCAGGGCACAGCCCAGCCCCTCGTCCCGGCTGGTGGCACCTCAGGGAAAGCGTATTTTAAAAGGGCAAAAAACTGAGCCGGCTGGAGGGAAGCGGCAAGTGGCTGCGCAGGCACTCGGCTGCGAGCCCAGGCGGGCGGCCGGCAATCCCTGGTTTTAAAAAAAAAAAAAAAAAAAAAAAAATTCCTTTCCAACAGCACAAGGGTCACCGTCTGCTTTGCCGACTGTGCCTAAGCGCGCGGAGGAGCGGGACACCGGCAGCCCGGGGAGGTGTACCCAGCGGCTCTGCATCACCGCTGCCCCAAAACCTCCCAGCACGCCAGCAAGACAGGATCTTCAGATATCAGCGGGCACGGAAAAGGCACTGGAGCTACTCTCTTTTAAAACAGCTGAAGGCAGCACAAAGATTTCGACCCACCCGTGTCGTGCTGTCCTCATTTTTCTGCTACCGTAAGATTTCTGCTCCGTAAAAACGATACTGCTTATACTTACTATTTGCTATAAACATACCAGGAGAGATCACACAGAGAGCGACGACTCTCGTTGCGTTATCTCATGTAAAGAGGGACCGACACCCTGAACTCCAAAATTAAAGTTTATCTCTCCTACTCACTGCAGACCTCCCTGCTGTCCACCCCAGGAAGAGTAATTGCAAGTTTCATCTCGGAGCCATCATCTGCTGCCCCTCATTCAGTCCCTGGCTCTTCTCTGGGCTCTGCAGCTCGCACACCTTGCACCTTACGCTGGCGTAACTGAGCTTTAACACTTGAAGTGGATTAAAACCTTAGCCGTAGCACACAGGTCACTGAGACTCGGGTGAGAAGATGTTCACACACGGATGAACGACGGCAGCAGCCTACTCACCTGGCCTTTGAATTTATTGAGCGCACCTCAGTGCTGAGCTCCTGCCCCACACACGTAGCCAGGGCATAATGAGCGTATCCTGAAGACCGTCCTAGCAGCAGCAGAGCTAAAGTTCCCGATATAAAGGGTACGTGCCCACTCCCGACCGCAAGATCAACTTCTGCACTTTTCCTTATCCACCAATCTCAAAGCGTAGCAAAGCTGGCTAGCGATCAAAGCCCTTCAACTTTGGCACCGCAAAAGCTGACTTTTAGGACTCAGACTCCTCGAGTGGGATCTGGAAACACCTCTACTCTCTAAGTGAGGAGTTACCAAGTCAAGGAGGAAGGTGTTGAAAAAAAATCAGGACCCGTAACACGCTGAGAGGAAACACCGACAGGGAGGGTTGTACGGCATCTGGAAGCTCAAGTGAGTCTGCTGGGAGGCACCTCTACCCGCCTTGGGACGGCAGCTTTGCTCTCTCTTTTGACCTGAAGCAGGACAGCCCTTTTGTTTCAGGAATCAACAGGATTCACTCCTTTCTCACAAAACCATTGCCTTTCTCTGTGCTTTAAGATACTTGTTAGTCTTTCACCTTTCCTGTCGGAGCCACAACTGTACAGAAGACAACTCGGCAGTCACTATCACAAAGTGGGAAGAAGGAGCACGACTGAACTCTATGCTGCAGGAGGTGCGGGCCAGGTGTTTCTCTTCTAAACCCAGCAGTGGTTTAATAAAAGTAAAGAAGCGGTCAAGGAAGAAAGGACTATATATAGCGAGACTTTTAACAGTATGTGGTGGTTTATTTTACTGAGTGCTATACATAGTATACATAGTAAAAAGACCATTACTAATTTAAAGACTAAGTTGAAAAATACTGCCAGATTGCCAGGAAAGGAAACAGCAAAGCCTTAATAAACTTCTTGGGGGAACTGCTTTATATGTAAAGGTTTTAAGCCTCTGTTAGCTCAAAGGAGGTGTTGAGAGAAGAAGAATTAAAAAGAAATGGGCATAGCTGATAGGTTGTAAAAGGAATAAAATTTTACTTCCCCAACGAGAACTGAGCACAGAACAGAAGTCAGACTGGTTAAAGTAATCACATCATGTAACAGCTAGGCTAAAAATTGGCCTCGGTCTATCTAGAAACAGGACGACCAGTTAAGCGCCTCCTGTTACCTTATTTATAACGAGAGCCTTTCTCTGCCACTGAACTCAAGATCCTGCTGAGGTTTCCACCTACAGGGTCAAAACAAGACCTGCCTCCCTGCCATCTGAAACATAGAAGAGGACTGAGCCCCATGAAGTGAGCCATGGCTCAGTGTTTCTTCAAGTGCTAAAATTTATACTACAATCCTGTTCGAGAAATTTCAGTATCATTCTGTCACGTTTGTAAGATACTATTTACAGATGTCTTTCGCTCAACGTTTGCAAGATGTTATTGTAATGCATTAGGTGGACGATTAATATTTTCAATACATCTCTTTCAGGTAGATTTCCCACCCACCCCCAGAACTTTTTCCTCGAATTCTTTGGACTCCTGGTTGGAGGCGAGGAGATGTGGGGTCAGACACCAGGATCTTGGGTGCCCCGTTCCCCAAGAGCACTCTAGTCAAGCATCTCCACTCTCCCTCCTTAGTCCCTTCGTGCTAGAACAACCCATCTGGACACAGAGACTTTTTTCCGCTCTCTTGTTCATATAAATAAAAGACAACTAATTAAGACACCATAATGTTAGGGATCTTAAGAGTCAGACTGTTTGCAGAATTGCAATTACGAGTTATGTATCTACATTTCATCTAATTCACGCTGTCAGCACTTACACTGCTTTTTGGATTCCCTCATCCCCATTTCACAGAGAACGGAACTGAAACACACAAATAATGGAACTGATCAATCAAAAATCCAGCTGAAATACTCTAATAATCAAAGTCCATGCCCAACAGGACCACTCAGATGACTACACTTAATTACAGGTTTCTGTGCTTTTCTGCATTAAGAAGAGATTTGCTTGCCCAAAGGCAACCCACATCTCTCAATCGCCACTTCGGTTCTATCACGCTGTCACACAATTTGCAACAGAGCTGAATTTGTTTCTCTGCCTGTAAAGCTGCTTCACACGGAAATCGGAGTTTCAGCTGTTACTACCAATATTATTACAAAATCAGAATACTCCACTGACTTCACTGAGCTTGTCTTGGACTGAAATCGCTAACTCTCCAGGGAAAAGAGTCTTTCTACATTTTGGCTAGGATAAAATCAAATCATGGCATCACTCCCCAGAAACTTTGTAACAAACACTATGTCACTTACTCTAAGAGAGCTAACACCACTGATCAAAAAGCTAATTAAAAATAATAGTTTCTCTTTCTTTTGTGCACGTCTTCCCATCACGCCCCCTCCTTCATTTCTTCTTTTTGCCTCTAAATGCAATGGAAAAAATGCTCAAACTTACAAAGCTTTGCGTTTCAAAGAGTTTCATTCACAGAAAAAGAATCTTGCTTAGGAGAACATATCCATATTTTCACTACAGCTCTACACAGAACTGTCTGGGTTGAGGAAAAATTACCATTTCTCTACCTCAAAGATGTAGACTTCCAGTGACACACAAAGGAACACTCTCACTTTGAACAGCTCTAGCAAAGCCATTTTAGGAAATACGTCTTACAAGACAGAAAATGATCCACGGGGAACCTTTGTGTAAGCCCAGAGCCCTGTTACCCTGCTGTAAGGACACCGCCAAAGGCGGCAGGCAAAACTGTCCCTATGAAAAACGCACGCCAGAGAACACGCTCACAAACTCTTCTCACTTCCTAAACTAGGAAATCCCCAGCAGTGAAAGCCTATGAGTGAAGACGTCTTCTAACGTGGCTCCGTGTTCAGCAATCAGCCTGCCAGGTGAAGCAGCTCCTCCCCTGCCCAGAACCCCAGAGACAACACTGGAGCAGCGCGGCACAGCATGCATTAACTATTCACATATGGTAAGAACTAATCAAAGCAAAGCTTTGCTGAAAGGACCGCATCTTGGCGACTGGAATAGCTAGTCCAAGAGGATACAGTAATTTTGAAACCAAGTACTAACTTCCAGTCTTTTCTCTCCTCTGGGAGCGTCACGTTGGCTGGGGGTTTTTGTGAATCTCTGTGGGAAAACTTAGACATAGCAGCTGCCCACACATTGCCCTGCATTCTATATCGGTTTTACTGTATGGCGAGATAAAAATCAAAATTAAGTATCTCCTGGTTCCAGCCAAAGGACCTGGCACACAGCCAAACGGTAGTTGTAAAGACACCTCTGTTAGTAAAAGCGAATTCGTACAGCTGCCGACATACTGCTGACATTTAGCAAATAACAGATACGAACGAGAAGGGAAGCAGCCAACGGGGCGGCCTCGGACCTCCGTCCCGTCTGACAGCAGCAGCAAAAGACCCCTCGCAGACAGACCTCTCTCAGGATGGAGTAAAAGACGAAAGGTCTTCAAGTCTTCTCCCAGCCCAAGGGCTCACAAGCCTAACTGAAGAGAGTAATTTTCCCAAGCCATCTTCCAAGAAGTTTTATACTAGAGGCGATATCCAAGCACAGAGCTATTTCTGTGTGTGTTAGCAAGAACAATTCCCATTGTGGAAATTAAAAAAAGCTTTATTTACCTAACTACGGACTTCAAATTCTTTATTCGCTTTGTACAGTGAATTTTTGTTCATTGCTTCCCATGAACATCTATCCTCCAATTTATCTGCTCATGTGAATTTTACAAGCTCTACCTTTTTTACACTAGTCCTCTCTAAGTTGGTAAACTACAGGTGGGGTCCTCCAAGGCAAAAAGAACTGAATATCCATAACATCCTCACCATTAGCCTTTCAAAGCTACTTTCAGTATCAATGGTTTCAATAGCTGTCCTGAAAAACACATCTCAGTCTTCTTCCCTGCAGCTCTGACCACCAGTCTGTGAAAACTCACCATGACAGTTTGTCAGTGTGCTTGCGATTAGCTGCATGGAATAGCAATTGGAAATACTAAAATATTTTAAGTCAGTTAGGCCATTGCAGTCCTTAGAGAATGACTGTGCTTTAATGTGGTTTGTCCATAATACACAAACCCGGAGTCACGATACCAGAAGAAAACAATTGACATCTTTAAAGTAATGTCCTGGTTTCAGCTGGGATGGAGTTAATTTTCTTCCTAGTAGCTGCCACAGTGGTTTTGGATTTAGTGTGAGAATGATGTTGGTAACACACCGCTGTTTTAGTTGTTGCTAAGTAGCGCTTAACATAAGTCAAGGATTTTTCAGTGTCCCATGCTCTGGCAGCAAGCAGGTGTACAAGAAGCTGGGAGGGAGCACGGCCAGGACAGCTGACCCGCACGAGCCAAAGGGATATTCCATACCACAGGACGTCATGCCCAGTGTATAAACTGGGGGCAGTTGGCCAGGAGGGGCGGATCGCTGCTGGGGCATCGGTCGGCACGTGGTCAGCAACTGCGTTGTGCATCGCTTGTCTTTTCTTGGGTCTAATTTCTCTCTTTCTTTTATATTCCTTTTCATTACAATTATTGTTATTATATTGTATAATTATTATTTTCTTTTCGTTATTAAACTGTTCTTATGTCATCCTACAAGTTTTACTTTTTTTTCCCGCTGATTCTCCTCCCCATCCCACTAGGAGTGGGGAGGAGTGAGCGAGCGGCTGCGTGGTGCTTAGTTGCTGGCTGGGGTTAAACCGTGACAATGAATAAATTAATGCTCTTCTTCTGGACATTAATCTGGGAATCTGTGAAAATTACGCTACTCGTATCACACAAGATTGGAGATATGACTAACAAAGTCTGAGAAGGTCTCCAGAAGTCTCTCTGCTCTGGCTCCTAAACTGGCCTTGGCCAGGTAAAGGATGAACTAAGATTATAGACCCGCTTCTTGTATTACTTACAATAAAGTCAGTTAGCCCTGCAGATCCAGAACTAAAGCTAAATGAGATCATAATCGTTTGCCTCTAAAAACAGCTACAGAGGGCAGATATCCAAAAGTGAGACTCTAACATGCACACTTCAACACAGAGTAAAGCGCAGCAAAGAAAAAACAAACATAGGAAGTCTTAAAATAAAAACGTTCCCAACCGTGCTTCAATGTGCATGTTAATCTCAACTGATATAAATGTCTTTCTGGCCTAATAAACACGTTGTGGCAACTCAGTGCTTCCACACCATGGGACGTTGTCTCTTAATCTGGACCTTACTTAAGTCCGTGGTAAAACTTGTTAATTCATCCACAATTTCACTCGCCACAAATACTTATTAATTCACCCAGAATTTCACTCGCTACAAATAAAAAAAAAAAAAAAAACAAACAACAAACCACCACCACCACCATTAGAAAACACTTCACAAGCATTATCTTAGAATATTGAATGAAAAAAAAGCACAAAGTGACTTATCCTGCACCTGGTACTCAGCTTGGACAGTTAAATATAATACTGTTTAGTTTTCTCACTTTAACAGTTTCCACAAAGTTGATGAGAGACTTGCTACATGTTAGTAATCAGTGTCAACACATTAAATGCTTTCTCATAGTTACAGAGCTTCAGCTGTATGTGTCTCTGCATGTACAATCACAGAAAGAAAGTACACAAGAGTACAACCGAGTCCGTGTCTTGGAACCGCTCTGACACATTTAGTTAGAAATAAATATTGGGGAATATTGAAAACCTACCCAAAAATACTTCCCTAAAGATCTCTAACCTCAACTACCTGACAGCACAGTTAAAAAAAAAAAAAAAAAAAAAAAAAAAAAAAGGAAAAAAAAAGCCATCTGTATTTCAGGAAAGTAACAAGGACTATTTCCAAAAAATAAAAATAAAAGAAAGCAACAGTTAAGTAAGACCACGATTAGAGGGAATGAGGCATCAAAAAAGCTCTTATGAGCTCATACAGACAGAAGTGAGATAAGAGAATTGAGGATGTTTGTCTTACCTTGGAACAAAAATGCTTTGCTGGCATTGTGTAGTCCCGACACTTGTGTTACCCCAAGGGTTGTATTCACAAGATCCAGTTCTGTGATGATATCAATTTGTAAGTCAGGATCCATTCCAAATCCTACAGCTGTTGGGGGCAGGGGGGAGAGAGAGAGAGACAGTGAGATCAATTTTTATTTCAAATCAGGTAATGAAAAGAATGGAGAAGAATATCTAGTGCAGGCATTTCTAGTACTTTCACACTCACACACGCGCTGTGTACAGTAATTACTTATAAGACAGTAACTCTGCGGCAGGAAAGAGAAGATATTCTTTTCCGATTCTTTCAATTAAACTATTTCCGCAGATTTTACTACACACAAGTTAAAACGTTCTAAAACTGATATATTAATCCAGTCGCTTCATAAGGCTAAAGCAATAAGCAAACAAAAGCATAACCACCTATACAAAAAGATGAAAGAGATTTGCAGCATTCGTCTTTTGGCCACACTATTTCCAGGGAGACGTGAGGACTGAAGATTCCTCTCACATTTCATACCTAGCTGCGACTAACCTATCGGGCCCCACAGCTTAGAGTCTAAACGTTTTCCCAACTGGACAAAATGACCCTGGAGGAGATACGGTAGAGGGCAAAGAACACCATCGTGTAACGCAAGAGCCCTGGCTGACTCCCAAAACTGTTTGGTGCTGCTTCGGAAGCGCACCTCCGTATTTCAGCACAGCCGGTGCCTGTGAAGCATGCCAAAGCCTACCTACAAACAGCAGACATTCATTCACCTAAACCAGCAGTAGCACCTTCTGGTCTGCAGGAGCACCTACTGGAGAAGCACAAATCTAAACCGAAACTTTAGAAATGGCTTATGCCCAGGAAAAGACTTGGCATTCCTTGAACTGGTAGGGACCTGATGGGATTGACAGAAAAGACACGCACTCAAGCAGTTTGAAGTTGCTGTGTTCAAAGGTTCAGGACAACTTGATGGTTATGGCACACCAAGTTCCTTAAACATACCTCCTTTTTCGAGGGATGGGAAGAGGCCAGCCTGACCACGGTGTCTCTCTCAACACAGCAGTAAGTGTGGCATGAGATCTGTGCCAGAGACATGGGTCAAATATCTCGTGTGGGATCCAAGCACCTTCCTAACGAAATTTTTCCACTGGCTTCGCTAGTAACGGGAACAGGCTCCAAGAATGAAATCCTGACACAGCTGAAGTCAATGGTGAAAGTCCCACTGACTACCGTGGAGCAAGGACGTTACCTGTAAAGCACATCCAGATTGATTTCCACCGAGTGGACTTCATGTTCAGGTCTAAATTGATTCATTTGTTATTCCAGGACTGTGCTTCTGGATCAGTTAAGCAGCAAATATTCTAGTTTGAGTCTTTGAAAGGCTCTAAGAAATTACTGAGGTATACAGACCGAACAAGAAGTTATGTGTTCTACTCGTAAATCACCTGTACCACAGCACTTTCTCCTTTCCTTTACTCAAGGATTAAAACTTGTTGGAATAACGTGCTGTGCTAATGCAGAGGATTCTGCTGCTGCACAAGAGGCAGAGTAGTAGAAAATACTGAAAAGGCAGAAGCTTTAGGAGGTCTTTCGTAACCTTACTCTACAAGGAAAATTAAGACCTAGAGGCATCTGGCAGAACCGAAGCTCCAAGAGTGCCGACATATCCGAGTGAGTACATACACAGTGCTTTCATAAGGATGTGGGAATAAGCACCTTTTTGTAGAAAATTAAAATTAGAGAATATGAACCCAGATAAAACTTCTCCAAAGGTAAGTACTTCCCAGATAATCAGCAACATCATCAGGCTTTTAGTACTAGTTCACCCCCCCCCCAGACGCTCAGGCACTGAACGGCCACAACTGACACCGTGCACGCTGACGGACCAAGAACACCTTCCGTTTCTGGAACAAACACCAGCATCAAAACCACAGCCAGCCAGCTCTTCTGGTCCCAAACCAGTCGCACACAGTCAAGATGCTGCTGAAGAAATGTACCCATCCTGCTCTAGCCAATATTTGCCAGCAGCTGCTTTCCTTCAGTGTACCTGCCTCTGATCAACAGGAGAGAACTTATTGACCTATCGATTCCCAACCTACAGCAACTCTTCCAGCGCAAGGGCTGCAACCTACAAACTCCAGACTCAAACACCTATATAAATACAGGGCGCAGCCTTTCTGGGGAAAAAAAAAAAAAACAAAACCATAAAAGCAAAGATTGTTTTAGAAGAAAAACAGAAGGACTTATTACTTCTCCTAAGATTTTCACTCAGAAGAAAAGCAGCACACTGTCAATTGTGTGAACTTACCTATCAGGAAAGACAGCGCCTGCTGTCCCTGCCAAGGACAGAGTATGCTGTTCCTCATTTGAAAGGGGTTAAATCTATTCAGATCGGCAAAATCCTCCTAAAATGAAGGGAGGTCGAGTAGGGACTAAAACTTGCTCAACAGAAAGGACAAACTACGTCCAGCAAGACAAATCTTGACCCCATTAAAGTCAGTGAAAGCTCTGCCACAGACATCAACCGGGTGAGGACAGAAACACATCTAGCAAGTATAGGCACTCCCATAAATCACAGTAGCTCCACTGCTCTATTAAAGCTGTTTATTCCAGCCTGAATACCCAAGGCTCAACAAGTATAGATCACTGTAGCTCCGCAGGCTTCGATTTATGCCAGTGAAGGATCTCGTGTGACAACTTCAGTGTGCCCCCTTCCAGCTTTTAAAATGCTTTCAGAAACAGAGACTATTTCTAATGTCACAGCAACTATTTAGCAAGAGCCTACGCTGCTTTAAATACCTAGTCGTTTTCCTGTGCTGGCTCTTCAAACTGCAGCAGGCGCTCAAAAGCCTAGTTAATAATTAATAAACAACAAATCAGCAGCTTCAGTATGATAACCAAGTCTCCTTTTCCCCTGTGGTCTCCCACAGACTATCGGAAAGATACCACAGGCATATCAACCGCACCTGCATCTAGTATTTTATGCCACCTCTCTTCAGCGGAACAAGAAGCTGGAAACACCGTTTCTTTCTGAAGTCAAAATTAACCATCAACCCGTCTGCTCTCACTGGAGAACCGTGCAAAGCTTGAGCCCGATTCTGACCGATACTGCTTTCAATTCCTATTTAAAGTAATTGGGCCATTCCCCTTAGATCAGTGGCTTACACAAGCAAAACTCCAAACGATTCAGTCAGGTGGGCGGGAGTAGAAATCACCTCGGGACTCGGTGGATTTGGCCCAACGTGAACTGAAGGCACTACAGTAGATTAGAGGATTAAGCCATATAATTATGAATGATGTCACCAGGAAATCCCTAAAAGAAATTAATTCTGCCTTACAGCTCCGACAGCTTGTATTCTCTGCTTGCGCCTTTATCACCTCCACGCAAGCACCAGCAATCGTGCCACGCTCCATCTAGCTAACGTGCAGCCATGCAACGTATGCAGCGCATTTATAATTTCCTCGACGTGTGTAACGTGCTATTCGGGGATGGAAAAACTTTAAGCAAAAGCCCACTCAACACAACCGAGTCACTTCCACGTACCCGTGCGCAATCGTTCAAACGGTAAAGAGTAGGCTCTAGGAGAGGCATTTTGCTCTCTCCTCTCGCAGCTTCAGCAGCAATTGTTGCACACAAAGAACTTTCCGAGCAGCTTCGCGATTCCGAGTAGTGGAGTTTCGGGTCCTACCGACCCTTTCAAACGTCGGTGTGCGCTACCGGTGGTAAGACCGCTACAAAAGGGACAGGCGCTATTTTCTTCCAACTATTTTTATGTCACGCCTCTCGAGATCTGTAGATTTTGATGAGGTAATAACGACCCTCGGAATAATTACAATTTTAAAACACGGGTTCCTTCGAGCTTCTGATAATCGTGCTGGGTAATCTCCTTGAAAATAGCTACAAGCACCATCGAAAAACGTGTCGTCCCCCCCCCGGGGGGAGCTCCAAGCCCCGGAGAAAGAGCGGTACCCGGGGGCACGGGGCCAGAGAACAAAGCCTCCACAAGCAACGAGAAACGGTCGGAATACCGGAGCGGGCACAGCACCGGCAGCAATAACTCGCCTTCCCCCCAGCCCGCTACCGCGGGCAGCACCCCCGCCCCGCCCGGCCGGAGCCCCGGCGCTGCCAGCCCGCTCCGCCCGCACGCCGTTCGGCCGGTCCTTCGGCGTCCCACGCCGCTTGCGAAAAAACTTTCCCTCGCCTACCAGCCACGGCACCCGGGGTTAGGGAAACGAGCCGGGCTGAGCCCCGCGGAACCCCCCGCGCCCCGAGGGACGCCCGGTCCCCTTCACCGCGGCGGCCACCGGCACAACCGGGGCCGCTTCCCCCGGCCCCGCCGCCTTCCCAAACTTTCCCCCCCCGCCCCGACCCTCGCTTCCCCGGGGCGGGGAGGGGGGTGGGGGGGGGAGGAAGGCGACAAGGGCTGCCCCCGACCCCCGCGGCCCCTCACCTGCCCCGGCGGCGACCGCACACGCCCAGAGGAACGGGAGAAGACCCATCGGCTCGGAATCGGCGGCACCCGCCTCCCTCTCCACCCTTCCCTCCGCTCCCGGCAGCTACCGCGGAGCCGCCGCCGAGCCCTCAGCGGAACCGAGCGCAGCCTCCGACGCGCGGAGCGGCTCCGACAAGCGGCGGCGGCGGCTCCGCCCGCTGCCCAGGCGCGGCCAGATCGGAAGAGC
>JANHGO010000038.1:30885578-30907895 GCA_024606505.1 Aquila spilogaster
CTGTGAAAACAAAGGGACAAAGCCTTGCCTTGACAAGTCCCATCAGGACTTAAACTTCCAAATCACAACAAAATCTTAACCCCACTCCACCCCACTCCACCCCACCCCGTGGGCCTCGCCAGCGCCGCCGCCCGGTCACGGAGCGGAGCGCGGCACCCCTCCATCTCCATCTCCATCTCCTTCTCCTTCTCCTCCTCCATCCTCCTCCCGGGTTTACGCGGAGCGTAACTCTCCCCGAGTAACGGGGCTTCTCCCCCAGAACGGTGAATTCCCCCGGCCGCGGGTGGGTGCGCGGTGCGGCCACGCGGCTCTCGGCGCCTCCTCGTCGCTCTCCGGCATAAAAATAGGAAGCGTCAACCCTTATTAACTATTTAGGCTTAGTAATAATTCATGCCCGGGATGAATAAACAAAAAGAAGTTCTGAGACGGAGTATGGAAGGCCGTAGCGTTCACTCGGGCTTCTTGCGTGTCCTTGCTCGACTCGCTTAACTGCTCTTTCGTGCCTCTAAAGTGTAAAAGAGAGGTAAAGTATTTAAAGATACTTGTGAGTCATCTGAGAAGCTGCTCTGATGGCGGTTTTAAAACCTGTCTTCAAATATTTCTTCCCTCCAGCCTTTAATGTGGCTGCATCCTTAGCAAGGAACAGACCGCCACACGCGTGGATTATATGCAATCACTCTCCCTGTAGAACACCTGATTTCAAGTCATGGTAGAACACCTGATTTAAATTTGAAGCAGAGATTACAGGCCCCAGATCACGTTCCCATCCCGCTGAACAGGAGCAGAGTGAGGTTTCCAGCTGATCTAGCTTTGCTACAGTTCCAATCAAGCCGTTTCAGCTGTAAAGTGGGAGGATCCTCCTCTCTGCTGCCTCCCCTCATCACATCGTGGTTTGGTTCTGCACCACGCAAATTCCAGCCATCTTAAATGTAAAATAATAAGCTGTACGTTTGGATAAAGTAAATGTGACACCAAAAAACTCATGCCCATCTCAGGGGGCAGTTGCATTCGCACACCTTTAGATTAGCAAGAGCAAAGAGTATAACTCGGTTGCCTAACTACTTAATTAGTAAGAACTCCGAAAACAGCTGTTCCTGGCTGCAAGCAAGGTAATGCACTCCAGGAAATCTCTGGGGTGGTCATTCCAAAAGCATCTCAGTAATTTATCTCCAGTGTACCAAAAGAGCTTTTACTCAAATACATCTTTGTATCTTCTTACTTTTGTTTAGGGTGCCATGCTGTTAGCACCGCTCTCACCCCTGGGGCATGGGGAGAAGTATACACATGGTATACAAGTATGTGTGTGTGTATACATGGAGCTATATCCATGGCAACAAGAAAAAGAGGCAATGGTACATCAGCAGGTGAAGACGCACCCTTCTATCCCATCGTGATAAAATCATTTTTCTGCATAGTATTTACTCTCTGATTTAAGAGGAGATTTCTTTCTGGGAAATAGGTCTTTACATCCAATTCATGTTAGCTTAGCTATGTTTGTGCTTATCTGGTAGTAAAAGCAGGGTCTATCTACACACAGAATTGAATGTAATTCAACTCATGTTTTCCATTTTCCACCTGGTGGAAGTCTTTTGTGGATATACAATTTAAACTGGTCATAGATAGATTCTTAAACAGACCGGTTATTAGCTTAACCTAAATCTGTATTAAATGCTACTTTAAAAAATTACTGTGGGTACATACAAAAATTTGCACCCGGTTATCGGCTTTAAAGCCCAGCTTCAAACGCATCTTGAACAACCTCACGGATAAAGAATGCTCCAGTCATTCCGACGTGTTCTTCCATTGATCAGAAACATCCAAAGAGCCCACAGGTACTGCAAAAAGTCACACGAGCGACTTGGTAGGAAACGCTCTCAACAGAGCTGGTCCCACAAACGCGGATCCTCCTATAGCCCAGCTCAGTGCCCAAATGATCGCACATTGGGAGAGCATTAGTAATCTTACAAGCGTTTTCAGCTGTTCATATTAGAAAAGGATAGGACAAATGGATGAACAAAAAAAAACTAAAAAATCACATTCTCCCAGTCAATACTGTTCTTACACCTCCTCTAATGGCAACAAATCATCCTCCTTTATCACCAAAAAATCCAATACTCTGATATGATCTTGTTGGAAGTATAAATAGCTGAAAGGCATGACATTGAGATAAGAATTAAAACTGTGTTCCTGAACATTCTTAGCAATTAAAAAAAAAAAAAAAAATCTGATGGCACTTTTGCAAGACTAAAGCATTAGTCCTGGCAAGCTAGCTGGATTTCAGCTCAGATAGTATTCCTGCGAAAGATTGTTCTTGCACTCTCGATTGGACCTTGAATGCTTCTTGATTTTGACCTAAATTATGGCAATGTTGCTAACTGTGTGGTGTTAAACCGTTAGTCCTGCCAGCCGCAAAGCCTGTGGCATTTTGTAGTTCGATGAAGTATTTTTGACTAGGCCCAGTAGCTCTCAGAGCAGTTGTAAGGTTGTTTGCGTGCCTTGGATAAAAAGCAATTAAAAGTGTTAAGTATTACTTTAAGCGTAGCTGAATGTGTGGACTCGGTTGTCAGCTGAACTGTAAAAGCTGGAAAACAGCAGTGCTTCCACCTGGAGGAAAAAAAAAAAAAAAACAAACCCGCCTCCTAGCTCATGGGATAGAAAAATCTCCTCAATTCACAGCTAAGGCTGGCATCCCTGGAAAGCCTGGCTCCGAAGGGATGCTCATAATCCATACGGGCAAAGTTTACTTTGCAGCCAGTAGAGGGCAAGGATTAACAGCAGCACTTACACCCAAACACTAAGAAAAAAAATTGATGTAAAGGGAGGGGGAGGATACTGTATGCCATACCTGTCCTACCAACTGATACGTAGTCATAAAGGACTATATAATATCAGTCCAATAGGCTGAAAGTATCCGCGTTAAGGCTTATAATTACATAAATACCTAAAAAATGCACCAGAACGAGGCCTTACAAAGAAAAATCCTTTGCCTACTTCTGTACTCAGTCATGGAGCAATACCTACTGCTTTTTTTTTCATTCCCAAATGCATGGTTAGCTCACGTTTGAAGACTGCAAAGTCTAAATTAAATTTTACAACTGATTAATCTATGAGGTTGGTATAAAATGCGCCCTTCGGTCTACACCCTGACCATAGGAATTTCGGTACCTGAAAGAGTAAAACTATTTCAAACTGAACACATCTGCTAGTGCTGCAATAGAAGATACCCATATCCTCTAGTCGTTTTAAGTAACGTACATCGGTTTAAAGCATGGCCCAGGTGAATCCATACAACCAAGCTAAAAGGACGTGGCTTTTTATATGTTCCCCCAAGTTTAAAGTTTTAAAGCAGCAGTGCCTAATGGTGACAGCAAAGGACTGTCTCTTACTCCAAAATCAATGTGTTGTGTCATCGACTCACATTGGTTGACCCTGGAGATTTGACAAATTCCACGTGCCTCGGTTTCTCCTCCTGAAAAGGGGACCTACGACACTTACCCATCTCTCAGGACTCTTACAGTGCTCGCTGGTAACTTCAGACTTCTCCAGGATGTAATCTGCCTTATACTTGCAAAAAATTACCGTAGTCCTCCATCACTGATTAGGTCGTGCCGTCTCCTTCATCTGCACATACACGTCGCAGAGAAATGCAAGATTACAGACAAAACAAAGTACTTTTTGCGGGGGGAACTGATTACCAGAACTGCTGAAACAGTCCTGCCACGTAGCTATTGGGCTGTCTTCAGGAGCAGGCCCTTGCCTGGAATCGCTGTCTCGCTCTTGGCACTACGCTAGTATCTCTTGCGTTACCGCATTTGATGCCACACTGTGATCGGACATCACACTTCAGCTACCGAGTTTGGGGAAAGCTTGTCAAAAGCTCTTGTCTGCCAACAGTGAAACAGCTTGGATGGGTCCCATTTCCATAGCAGGCTGCTGGGAAGGGAAGAGCCTGCTTACCACATCGGTACTGCGGCACATCGCCCTCACCACGCCGCAGGAATTCAGCTTTGAACGCAAGGTACGATAAGGTCAGGAACGGTGTCCTCACCCTTTCCTTCTTCGCTTGCTCCTCCCTTACATCTCTCACTTGCATCTCCAGCTGATAGGAACCTCTACCGTTTTTAACAGTTCAACAACATTTGGGATGATTGAATTGGTAGGATAAGGAGGATTTAAGCAAATTCAGTTGGCCCTCTGATAAGCAATCAATTATTCCGCAAGCTACAGAGCACTCAAATAGTTAAAAATCCAACCATTTAATTGATACTTGTTTCTGCAGCTGTGCAATTCCTCCATTTCCCAAGAGGGCTGTTTCCAGTTGCTGCTCAAGGTTTCTAACAATCAAATGGATCAATTCTGCAGGTACCTTAAGGCTGTGTGTTAAGTAAGAATGATGTTTGTGGTGTGTATTGGGTGGGGAAGGAGGCGGTGGAAAAAGAGACGTTTCATTCACCAGAAAAATGTTGACGTATTTTTCTGTTTTAAACACTGGACATTTATTTAGAGTCTTTAGAGCCCATACATTATTGAATAATTTTAATTTATCACATCCAAATATAATAGGCAAATATATAATACAATAAATTGCATTTGTACACATAAATACAAAATCTGAGGTAGGGCCTCAAGAATAATGGTTTCTTAAATGAATAACATACAGCATTGTAATATGCACTACATGAGATATATAAGATGCATCCTTTGTAACATAATATATCTTCTCCACGTACAGCTAATGAAAAAATTATAATGACCTGGTTAGGGTACAAATCTTTATCCATAGGCAGCAGTACCCCATAGAATGCCTGTAAATATATATATATATATTTATATATATGACATTACGCAAGTAATTAAGATTTAACCCATCAGCGATGGGTCCGTAATAAAGTGCCATAGGACACAGGGCGCAAATTCTCAGCTGGTCTAAATTGTCACAGCTCCAAACAAAGCTGTGACAATTTATACCAGCTAAGCATCTACCTTACAAGGTAATACTACATAATATAAATGACAGATAACAACATGTTTTAGTCGATCAATAGTTTTCTTAACAATGGAAGATAGCTATAAGGCAAATGGTTACCTGAAGATGTATTTAAATATTATGGGCAAATAATAATATTGCAAGCAATAAGGCCCAGCCCGGTTCTCGCATTACGTTAAACCCATCAGGAAAACCTTCTGTCTTTGGTGATAGGCTGCCTGAGGGTGACAAAGGCAGAAACCCCAAATACAATACCCCTACCCTCCCCCCCTCGAGTCATCAACCTGAGTCCCTCGGGAATATCAAGCTCTGACCATTTTACAGGTATCTTATGTGCACGCCATTTCACGACAAACTGAGAAACAAGTGTCTCTTACAACAGCGTTACTAGCAAAACAGAGCGGCTTTCTGGGATGCCACTTGCCGAAGCTCTGCAGCCTGCAACCCACAATCCCTACAAGTCTCTCTTTGATTGCAAGAAGTGGAGCTGCAGAGTAAGAAACCAATAGGAAACCAATGTCTGCCATAAATAAGCAATTGCTTTAACACAGGCAACAAGAAATCATATTATCCATACAACTGTACATATATTCAAAAAGACCAAAGGCATTTAAAATAAATCAGGCGTTGGAATTTCATGGTAAGAGATAGCCACACAGTGTATCGGAAACAATGATCTTCAGTGCTGAGGCACATCTACTGCGGTCAGTGGAGCAGAACCTAATCAAAAAACTACTTTGACCCAATTGAAACATCATATAAAGACAATCCAAGTCTTTCTCAATTAAAGGTCATTTTGTTAAACCCTTCTTTTGGAAACAAAAGTGCTGCCATGTCTAGCTGAAACACAGGTTTTGAACATTGCATATTAAAAGCACTAGGAAGACCCCAAAGAATTTGAAGATGGCAAGCATTTGCATTTAGGTATCATCTTTAATGCATACAATAATGCATCTCAGCTCACCCAGAAATTCAATTTCATTTCAAAGAAAAATATATGCAACATAACTAATTTCACCAAATTTGAACATTTTTTACTCACAAGATAGATAGATCTGCAAATACGTACATCACATTTTTACTAATATGGCTTTTTCCCCTCCTTTTTTTTTTTTTTTTTTTAAAGATCTTTACTGGTATTTAATTAGTTACTAAATTTATTTTTAGAAAATTATCAAAGTACATGCAAACTTTTCCTAGAACGTGGTAAATGAAGTGCATTCTCAAACTTCAAGGTTACTTCTCATTTAAAGAAGACACTGCTGGTTAATTTAATCTCAACATTCAGATTTGGCCAGTAAAATACTTCAAAAAAGTCTAATGTGGGAAAAAAAAAAAAATCTGCTTTTAGCATACAGTGAAAACTTCGTATCTTCTGTAATTTTTGTATGCATTTCTGCCCCCTCTCCTAATGGTTTTGCAAGCCTAGTAATGGAGGTCAAAGCTGAAGACGAATACCAGCTAGAACAAAACCACTATCACCTGTTTTCAGAGTTTCAAAGTTACACCTAATCCTGTGCTAATGACTTAGCAGGCACAGGAACAACATCTAAATTAAAAGCAAGCAGATTAATTACATAAATCATGGAAAGCAATTCAATTTTTCATATGTGTTCTGCTTTGGTAATCCAAGCCAAAGAAGAGATACCATAACCTCGCAGTATTCCTTCAAACGATATCTCTTTTGTACTTAAGGTAGACAGTAACTGACATCCTTACACTGAGGTAATTTTATTGCAATTAGTTAATCCCAGTTCCAATGCATGTCCTGAGACAAGTTAGTAAGTGAAAGGATTCAGAACTGTTAAGCGATTTGAGCGTGGAGGTTTTTTTTAAGAGAGAAACAAACCTATGGATATTTTTGTTGTTGTTTTTAATCACAGTAGCAGTGAATTAAAACTGGCCTGGACTCCAAAAATCAAACCAAGATACTAAGTAATATTGGTAAAGAGAGGCCTAAAGCCATTTCTCCTGACAAAAATACCTAATTCCCACTAGAGGTGCTGACTTCAGTTCCTTTCTTCACCCAGAGAAAGGCCCCTCAGCCCCATGTAGATGTGGCGGCCAAATTTCCAGCTCGTCTTTACGGACCTTCGTCACATCAAACAGAGCACGGCTTCTCAAACCTGCCTCTGCCAGGAAAATAAAAGCCAGAAGTAAGAACAGCAAGCCCCTTATTGGAATAGCGGGCGAAGCTGAAAGAAGGGGGCACAGCTTTAAGGCAGAGAAGCTCAC
Organism: Aquila spilogaster; assembly: GCA_024606505.1. Classification (NCBI taxonomy): domain Eukaryota; kingdom Metazoa; phylum Chordata; class Aves; order Accipitriformes; family Accipitridae; genus Aquila; species Aquila spilogaster. The sequence goes on from JANHGO010000038.1 coordinate 30,892,801, forward strand.
GGAAGGGTCCCTGCGAGACGGGGACCGACAGAGCCCGTGGAGTGGGGATTCACAGGGGCCAGCACAAAATGTTGCAAAATCTGCCCTCGCTTCGCTCAGTGACAACCCCTGATGGCGCTTCGCTTGTCCTGCGTGAGGATTAAAGGTCTCCAGCAGTGCCTAGAACTGGCAACACTAATTGCCCCGTGAAAGAGGACGTTCAGCAAAATGATTAATATATTTAATATACATATATATATACGCACACACACACAGAGATTGAAAATAAGTTAACAGTTTGTGGAAGTGTCACATTAAGGTTTAGGTTTTGTTTTGTTTTCTTCGACAGGATGAAACAACACATCTACTGATCTACGGACACGCATTAACTGAAGGTTTACCTGAGACCCTGTAATATGAAGACAGACAGACAAAAGAAGGGGCTAGAAACCGTCCCCTGAAAGGAAAGAACATTTACTGGCTACTACAGTAGTGTGTGTGGGGAGGGAAAAAACAGGCTAAACTACTCTAAGCTCACCATCTCTACACTGATTGATAAGATATTTATAGGGACATAAAACATCACTAGTACACACTACATGAACACTGGTCACTGTTAAAAAATATCATATATGTATGTATAGGATATAACAAGAGAGTAAAGGTTACAGTTTTGCCAATTATTGAAGATATATTTTTCTCCCTCATTCTAGTGCATTTACAGTAAGTCGGGCTAATTTTCTATTCAGGTAAATAAATGTACTCTTATTAAAAAGCTCTATTTTTACTCTGCCCAATAGGTAACAAAACTATGTAAGTCTAGAATTCATATCACCACTTATATCCGATTTCTAAAATGTAATGATTTAGAATGTCCTATTGCTACGCAATGTTATAACGGCCATCTACCAAATTGCCCTCTCCCCGCAACCCTCGCGTTTTGTATATCTAACGTTGCATCCGTGTGGATGACTGCAGTGGTTAATTGTTGCGGTTTTGGGGTTTTTTTTATTTAATGGAAATGATTTAAATGCACAAAAAAAAAAAAAAAAAAAAACCACAAAACCAAAAACAACCCCTATGTACATTTCAGAGAGAACACTGCTTTGAAGAATTTCCGTGCTATATATATAATATATAGACAAGTGGGGTTCTGCTATTTCCCCATTGGTTGAAAGAGAAGAATACATCATCTAAAGGTTATATAAAGATGTTTATAGGAGAATGAATGGGGAGTCACAAAGTTGAACAACACATCTAGCTTCTAATAACTGTTGTCAGGTGGTAACTAGACTACACTTACCACTGTAAGAATACAAAGTTAGGCACAAATTATATGATGGCTTCTTGAGGAGATACTGTAAACAAAAGCAGAGAAACAAGGAAAACCATGTTCAGAGTATTGGAGTGAAGCGAATAAAGCCACAGCTGCACTTAGTGTGGAGCAAGGTTTCAGACACTCCCTATAACTGAGGCATTTTTAATTTAAATGACAGGTATCAAATTATCAAAAGAAACATATGACAGTACTTTAAACAGTGATGCCCATACACCTCAGCCTGGCACCATTTCCAAACTACTTCTAGACTCAAACGCAGTTTAGTCCCAGTCTCAAATGATTAGTTCTTTAATTTTTGCTTTTCTTTTTCTACTTGAAAAGATCAAACGCATTACTGTCTTTCTGTTCCGATCTCACGTGTTGCTTCCTGGTGTGCCGTTTAAAGGGTCTCTGCTTGTTTAGGTAACAAGTCCTCAAAGTTAGTATAATTCATACTCATAAAAGAAGCGCGCAGACACAACGGGTCAAGGTCTGCTGTCAGCGTAGACAAAGCGACCCTGCTTGCTGCAAGAGCCTTATGCTGGATTTATGCCAGGACTACAGGAGATCCCCTTCTTTGCTTACTTCCACCCCATCTGAGGGCTGAACTCCCCTTCGATTACAGCACTAACGAAATCCTAATCCCATCATAGCTGCCGGTTACAAGGACGCTCGTGTGAAACAGCTCAAATTCCGCACAGAAGTTCCTTCAAAGGATTTTTCCATTGTGTTTTGTTTATTCCTACGCCACCTGGCAAAACCTGGTATGTCACCTGTTGCACGATATGCTTTTGCTGTTTCAGCGGGTACAGAACACGTCATGGGCATCACCTACACCTGGAAGTGGTCTAGCTAGGTCTTCCCTATGGCATGCAACAGTAAGTCCTACTTCCCTAAGCAACCACTTTCAGGCACTGCAGAAAGGAAACGAAGAAACAGCGGGGAAGCAAAATGAAAAGAAATATCAGAAAAGGCTGACAATGTTATTGCCACCCACGTAATAATCATTAGCATTGGGTCCCCAGTTCTATATCCTTCACTGGCAGTTTAAGTCCCAGGGAAGAGGTTCCCAGTGGATCAATCATATTCATGTAACGTTCACCACGGTGCTTGGCCAAAAACGGACCCCAGTCAGGCTGTGGAGAGCACACCAACTTGAGTCGCTGCAATGTGGGGGAGAGAAAAGAGAGTCTCACTTGAAGTTACGGAGCAGAATTACAATGCAGAAGAAATGAGGATAGGCTCATTTAAGGTTATTGATGATGGGCCTGCAATGCTCCACTGCTCAGTGTTTGTTTTGCACAAAGTTTGCAAGATTAATAGAGGATAAAGTGCCCAGATTTTAATTATACAGTCTCCCCCGCACCATATGAGGGGGGCTCAGAACCACCGCTACAGATTCCAAGGCTCACTGAAGGACATGTGCACAATTACTTAGTCCAATGGTCTAAGCAGTGGGTAACTGCATAAAAAAACTGGATTTCCATTTAGCATAGTTCCCAAAAGTATACAAATGACCAAAAAGAAGTATATTGCTACGAATGAACAAAGATTTTAATTTTGAGGTGACAAAATGTTTCATTTCCATCTGCAGGAAGAAAAGAAAGAAGAGAACGTTAACCTGACAAACAACAAAAATCTTCTAATCTTTCCGCTGATTTCTTTATTGAATATGCGATTTGATTGGCGCATTTACAGGTAAAAAGGAAAGAAAACATATTTCTGATGACTTAAGAGGGAACAATTATAAGTTTATTACCTAATAAAGTGAATCAGACCTCTATATCCGTTATTTTAATCTCTGCTTAATTACCAGTTTGCAACTGTTACCTCCCAAATCAACCATAATAATTTTATGCAGCAGACTCAATCTTCAGGAAATACCGGGCTACAGCTGAAATAGCTCCAGCAAAAGCCCCTTCAAAACAGATCCAACTTTGGGGTGTTTCTTTGGGTGCACCGCTAGAGGGACAGTAAGGAGAGCACCCTATTTTTGCCGCAATATATATGCCAGTACTACACCCATAAATTAGGGGATTTGGAGCAGAACAATTTGTCTCAAGGAGAGAAACTTAGATGACGATGACCAAGTAAGTCTAATTTCACATTAGCTCATTTCCAGTAGAAGCAGTTGTCTCCTGACCTAGGCACTCCAACGTGTTCTACGCAAGGGCTAAATGGCCCTTTAGACAAGCGGCCTCGTTGCCTAGTCCCAACTGTCTACTTGGATGCTCTCCCTAGGGTGTCCCACCACTCAATATTAAATTCCTTTGCTCTATGTGAAGCAAAAAATCACGGTCTTTTCCCTTAGGCGTGTGTAGTGTGACATATTGAGAGACCAAAAAGATTATTCTATTTTAGTACATTTTCTCTCCTTCTCATTTTTGAGGCATGTAACAGCCCCGATGGGTTTTGCAGGAGAATTGAACTGCAAAAGCGGCTACGAAAAGGGGAGGCGAGTGTCTGTTCCTTATCCTGAAGAGAGAACAGCACAAGCGGCATGCAGTGACAAGAAGGCAGAACCGAGAAAGCCTCAAAGGCCAAAAATAGGAGCATTGAACTTCTTCAGAAGACAAGGCGAAGGCAACGAAGGAATGAAACGCTGACATGAGAAAGACGTTGCTGTACTATGCCCCGCGAGGAACTGAGGAGCCAGCGGGATGGGACCAGCCGGGGAGCCGAGGCAGGACCCCAGCACGGGGACAGGGAGCAGAAGGGGACTGCCACGTTTCTGGCGTGGTGGGGGGAAGCGGCAGGAATCTGACTGGCAAAATAAAGAAAAGCAGCGTGAAAAATAAAGCGCCACCTGGAATTTTTTTTAAGCTCAGGTGCCAGAGAGGATCAGCTTATTCAAGAAAAAATAAAGAAATGAAGAAAGGGGCCGGGGGGGAAGATTGCCAGCTAAGTTTTATAACGAGTAGTTTGAGCTGTAGAGAACGAGTTCTTTTCATATGTCTTATTCCTGAACTTCATCAAGTGGCACAACCTCCTGGAGCGCATCCCGGATGACGCGGGTACCCAACCATCTCGCATTTTGCGAACGGGCGACCCCGGATTGACATCTCCTAGAGCTGACTGCTGAGCTCGCTGCGACGCGATACGCACCAGCAGCTGATGCTTCCTACGTCCGCGTGCTGCTTTTGCAAAAAGGCCGACAAAGCTAGAACGTTCCCTCAGCAACGCCATACCGGGGCTCGTGAAATTTGTAACTCCTTCTAGTTCTCATGAAAGTAATCACTTGACAATTTAGGAGCATTTTGTTGAGGAACAGGGAATGGAAGGTCTGCATTTTAAATCAAGCGAGCATCTCTTTGCCACACAATAACTAGCTTACCAGAAAGTAATCTTAGCACTATTAGACATTCAATATCACAAAAATCAATGTAAAATAAACCAGACAGTCTCCTGTGACCGTATTTTTAAGCAGCAAAAAAAGACAGAAGAATTACCTCAATAAATTTGCCTGGGGCTAGATGCATTTTTATCACAAACATAACTGGGATCCAGATAACTGAGCAGGCCAGCATCAACCATCCAAGCACCATGGACCAGCCTGGATAGTGGTAAGCTCCGTAAGTCATTGGTTCCCACTGGTAAAAACTGAAGCAAAGAATAAACTGGAAACAAGGAAGGAAAACAAATATGTTTGAATAAGCAAAACAAGCCTGCTATGCAACAAACGGTGGGTATCCACACACACAGCTGGTATATATGGAATACAGATAAAAGTACACACACCTAAGGCAGGGCGCTCACACAAGCTGCAACACACAGGTCAGAGTCAGAATCTAATGAGTCGCCTGGAAATTTTGCAAAATCCCACAAAAATCGCTGTATTTATGCCAGAAGAATTGAAATTAGAATCTTGTCCCTAGAGTAACATGCTTTATTACATGGTCTATTGGCAGTTTTACCTAATGTGATTATGCCAAGTTACTCCATTTTGCTTACTGTATGAATAGCAATACATCTGCTCACATTTGTGCATAATTCAGTAACTTTTGGGAAATGCCTGTGCTCGCAATAATTGCACTCAGAAGATTTATAGCAGTATAACTAGGTGAAGGCACGTATAAAAATGATCATTTTATTTCCAGAGATGTGGAGTAATTGAAAGTCTAATATTAGACTATCCAAATGTATCAAATATTAGCTTTACAGAGGCAATAATAGAAAAGAATGTATTGCCTGGTTTTGCTTTGTCTTTTTCCATCGCATAAAAATAGAATTACGACTGATCAGCATCAATTTATTTCTCACCGTAAGTTCACTAAGTATTACATTTGGAGGGAACAACAACAGAACACGCAAGTTTGAACTGAGCTTGTTTGCTTCCCAAATTTGCTTTCCTTAAGAGACAACAAAATTTCCTATTCCCTGGTTGTGATTACTGGCAGTAGCTAAGAGTGCAAGTCTGATCAGTAAAGGAATCGAGCAATTTGCAGAAAAGCCTTATCATTCCCTTCAGAAGGGTAACAATGGGTCTAAGGCAGCATCTTGAAAACAACCATTGGAAGAAAAAAAAAAAAAAGAGATAAAACACCCATGCACACACACCTTTGTTTGTAACAAGGCCCTCAAGAGAGAAAAAACAAATTGCCGTTGATGTTATCCTAATACTACGAACTGGGCTGTGTCTTCGAACTTTTAAAAAGGGATTTGCGAACTATATACTGTTACAATCAAACAACAGTTGCCACTGGATAGGTAAGATAGATCTACCTGGTTTTCATGCATGGCAGTACTATACTTCAGCGAAGACAATCAGTAAAGAAAATCTATGCGGGAAAGTAGAACATCTTCGTTACGGCCGTTGGAGAAATTGTTTTCATCGTAGAAAATTACTTTTCCTCACGACACAGGGTTTTGTTGAGCTCACCAAAACTCACTAGTCCCTTCACACATGCATCCCTGTCTGCAAAAACTAAACCTTTTTCAGTTTTCAGAAAAAAAATTACCGTATTCCTGAATTAATACCAAAGTTACTAACTTTGGCCAGGGCTTCCCCCCCCAGAAATAAAAAGATTTACCAACATTCACACTGCACTAAAGAACAGCACAAATAGGAACTTCCCAGCACAGAAGCCGAAATACAACTTTTCTGGAAGAAGTGACTGCTGAGGACTGCGGAGTCCCCATTTTGCTTCTTCACCCCACCCGACAGACACCACACTTACTGTTCGAAAACGCGTGTCTTTTCAGAAATTCTAATAACTTTTCTTATCTTGTACCTAAACAGCGATGAATACTCGTAGGAACTATTTAGGACTGCTGTGAAACGATAAGTTTTTAAAACCCTACACAAATACTGATAATCTTGCCGCACCTGCGGTCCAGGCCTGAGGACTTTGAGGCTGAAGTACGTGCTCTCAAACATAAAATACCGGTAAAAGAAGGCTCGGTTGTTTTATACTGACTTATCAAGCCGAAGGCTTTTGAAATGGCTGAAGGAATTATTTCATTCTTGTGCCAAAACATGAGATGCAATTAAAGATTTTATCTGTACTCAGGTTAAAATGCAAAGGAAGCGTTGCATTAGAGAGCTAGAGAGTAAATATAGATACAGTTATTATACATTGGCTCTTGGACTCGACAAAACATGCGTAGCAACGGTAACATTGAGAACTTGCCATCTTTTAGATTCAACAGAGATTTAAATTCGAAGTAAAGAATCATTCCGGGTTTGGGAGTAGAAATAAAAATAAAATACAGGAAAAAAGAGAAAAAAAAAAAAAACCACAAAAATAAACAAAACGCAACCTGCCTTTAAATTTAAACCCCTATTTATTCTTTTGAAATGAAACCCACGCAGGTCAATACCGTTCCCAGCAGCCCCGGGACCCCCCCAAGGTCCCGCCCCCCCCGGACCGGGAGGCGCGCGGCCAGCCGCTGTCGCACAGCGCCACCTGGTGGTGGCGGCGGGAAGCGCCGGGAGGGGCGGGGCCGGGAGGGGCGGGGCGGGGCGGGAGAGCCCCAGGTCGGCTGGGTGGGGAAATGAATGAACGGAATGGGTGGAATGGAAGAATTAAAATAAAATTCCACGGAATGAAATAAACGAAATGGAATAAATAAGGAAATAAAAAATAAAATAAAATAATAAAATAAAATGGAAGAGGCTGAGTTAGGAGGGAAGAGAAGCACCCAGCTTCCATCTTCACACCACAGTTATCGCTTATTGGCTGCTTTCAGTCCCTCTAGGCATAGGGTGGGAGTGCAGGCCAAGGGCTGGAGGGGTGCGGGCACAGGGGAGCAGGCGGCGGCACGGCGTCCCCTTCCCCATTGCCATCCCTCCGCTCGCACCCAGCGTTGCCTGCACCCCGCTGCTCCCCGCAGTGCTGCTGGGCGGGTGGATGGATGCGCCCAAGCAGGGAGGACCGGGCTTTCATAAGGAGCATTCAAATCTGACATCATTAATGCAGGTGTTCCTGCAGTTTCTCCATCCGCTTTTACACCTTCCTGGAGGACTGCATCCAGGCCTGGGCCCCCCGGCACAAGAGAGACGTGGAGCTGTGGGAGCGGGTGCAGAGGGGGCCATGAGGATGCTCGGAGGCCGGAGCACCTCTCCTACGGGGACCAGCTGAGAACTGGGGGAGTCCAGCATGGGGAGGAGAAGGCTCCGGGGAGATCTCACTGTGGCCTTTCAGCACCTACAGGGGCTTATGAACAGGAGGGAGACTGACTCTGCACGCAGCCTGATAGTGACATGACACGGGGAATGGTGAATTTCGCTGTTGCTGTGTATAGCTGTGCCCGGTGCTGGCACTGGACGTGGACAGAACAAGTGTCCTTTCTGTGTGCGTTATGGCACTGATGCACACACATCGTAATGCATAACTTACAGATTAATGTGTTGTTGTGTTAAGGCAGAGCTGAAGTGGGAACGGAGTGTCCATCATTCATCACTCTGCTGTCATAAAGAACTTCTATTACTGTCAAAGAGCTGTTCTTTCATGGCTCTGACGAATAGGGCAAGCCATGGACAAGCACGCCGTACTGGATGCTGTGCAGAGAACAAGAAGTTGTGCTTGCACTCGCTCAGAAACACCATCTTATAGGTGTTGGAACAGAGCTTCTTTCTGGAACCCAACAAATTATTTTAAAAGGGAAAAAAAAAAGCCAAAGTGATGGTATCAGCACAGGATTGGACAGGAGGTGCTGGTGGTGCTCTGCAGCCACACAGTGAAGTGCCAATGTGTTCCTCAGTGGCAATGGTGTGGCTGGATGCTGCCAGGACACCTGCACTTGTCCCACTGCAGCGGCACAATGCCTTGTGCTGCACGATGTCTCATGCTGCATGGTGCCTTCTGCTGCACGGTGCCTTCTGCTGCACGGTGCCTTCTGCTGCATTATGCCTTCTGCTGCATGGTGCCTTCTGCTGCATTATGCCTTCTGCTGCATGGTGCCTTCTGCTGCATGGTGCCTTCTGCTGCACGGTACCCTCTGCTGCAACCTGAGCAAAATATGGATCATTTTATAGTACTGTGCAGTGGTGCATCACAACGAAATCTATTTCCTTGTCAACACTGCATGCACCTGCTTTATCTACAGACCTGCTCAAAGGAGATTGGTATGAATGGTGAGAAGTGTTTGGTTACTGGGAATCCACGTCTGGCATCCTGTCACAGGCTGAACAACACCAGTTGTAAGTGCAGACTGAACAGCTTAGGTTGCTTTTTGGATGAAGAAGCGATTAAAATGTCTTATTGGAATTTCATCAAAAGGGAGTAGATCTGACTGGATACAAACATCCCCAGTTCAAAAAGGAAGTGTTTTGGCCATCAGATTTCATGAGGTGGTCGATGTGCAAACCCCCCATAGATCACAATATCTGGGACTCCATCTACGTACATCAAGAGCGTGTTAGGAGAGCACTTCCTATTGTAGTCATCACCATTTGCAGTCTATGCTGGGATGACATCCCTCTGTGTGCTTTGCTAGGTGCTGTCCTTCCCACCTCCAGCCGCCCCGCTGCACGCTGCCGCAGCCATCGCTGGCCTCTTGCTGTTTTAAAATAACAGAAGTTTGGCTTGATGCGTCGTGCATCTACACTTGTGCAAAATCTTCCCCCACTTTCTTTTTGCTCATGAAGCCTATGCTACAATTTTCAGCAGCAGAAGTGTCCTTCTCCCCGCTGGCCCTGCCCGCGTCCCACTGCTTCCGCGCTCATTCCCCCTCTGCTTGCGCCGGGCTTCGTGCTTCCTTTTCCCACTGCTGGTGTACGGTCCTTGAGACAGGCAGATGGACAGAAAGGAACGCCGACTGCACACACGTTTCACCCTCTGGGGCGCGGTGCAGGATGCCACCAGCATACCTGTGTCCTGTTAAAACTCCGCTTAAGTGGAAAATTCAGGAAGTGCGGCGGTGGGGATGAAACGATGCGGTTAAATCAGCCGCTGACCCCGGTCTCTCAAAACATGTATCTGCCCAAGGCAAATATCCTCAGCCATATTTTAACTTTAACAGCAGCCTCACCGCTGCCTTCTGGGGCCACCACTGGGGAGAAAGAGGCCTCACTATTTTCCCTGCCCCAGTGCTCGCGCTCGGCATAGGCCTGGCTAGACTTTATTTTGGCTTGCGCACTGCTCTCAGGGCAGGCTGACCTCCCTGCCAGATGCCGGCTCGTCACAACCTGTAACACTCGAGCACTTTGCTACCGCTGCCCTTCACCTCCTGCTCGGAGCACACACCACCTCCCTTTTCCACCTCTCCATTTGGCCAACCTTTTCCAGGCTCTGTTTTGGGTTGAACGTCTCCTTGTGCTCCGCCCAGCGTGTGCTATGCACCTGTGCATGGACGCATGCATTGTTCCTTTTCCTTGCCAAACTTCCATTTACAAACTGCATGAGTCTGACAAGAAACCCTTCCATGCTATGCAAAATGCGTGTTGCCGATTTATTTCTTTATTTGCCACTTTTTTGCGCTGCTGTGAATTGCATTAAGCACCGACGATCTCCACAGGTTCCCATCTGCATGAAAATGTGGCCTCCCATCTGCACAGGGACAGGGATGGGGACAAGGACAGGGACAGGAACAGGGTGACTGCGATGCCCGAGGTGTCTGTAGAGCCCCTCCATCACCAGTTGCTACTTCAGATCTGCAGCACAGGGCAGGACACGGGCAGATCACACAGCAGAGATTTCTGATTCTCCTGGCCCTGATACGACTGCAAACAGTGGTCCAAAATTGGTCCCTTCTGGACTAAATAAAAAGCAAATGGAATAAAGGACATTGTTTATCGCTTCTTTCCCACACACCTCCCTCCTTCAAACAAGGAGGTATGCCATTACGTGGACGATTTAGGGGCAGCAGCCGAGCAGGCATAACTCTAAAATTCACGTTTTAATAACAACAACAATAATAAGCACACAACAGCATTTATAACCCTAGTTACAGACCTGGGATATCATATCCATAGCAACTGCAGCGAGTGCTGGATGCCATATATTTAGAGTTCCCATGCACCTGCCTAAAATAGCCACTTATAAATTATGCTGATGTTTGTGCCTTTCTGACAGCATTCTAACAGGCTGCCGGTGCGCTGCGAAACCACTTTGCGAGGGGACTCTCACTTTGGTACCAAGCATCTCACAGTGGCCTCCTCTTTCGTGCTTCCCAACGCACCAAGTGAGTCCCATTACCAGCACGGAGGGGAGCGTGGTGTTAGCAGGGAGCAAGCAGAGCTCCACCAGCACAGGGGGAGCAGGATCAGACTTTAACCATGGGCCTTGTGCATCCCACCTGGTGCCCCATTCATTCATTGGAGGGCAGATTCTGCAGTGTCGGTGATGGGAAGGAAGAATAATGAGCTCAGGGGAGTTCAAGCTCATCCCTTCTACCTGCAGGAGAATTGTGAGGACCACGGGAGCCGCTGGGGTTCGGATTGTTTTTAACCTCAGGTATACAGTCATTTCTTGCCAATAGATTTCAGAATGAACTTGTTTCTCTGTGTACTTGTTTGACTCCAGGTGGAACGGGAGCTTTTGTTCCCATTCAACAGAACTTAGAATGGAACCCAAAACAAAGTCAATAGTGGTTTATATGGGCTGTAACTCTTCACTGGTCCCAAGTTTTTGATAGACTCCTATGCAGAATGAAAATACCTATAGATTACATGCACACGATGCATACAGTATACAACTTTAAGTTTTCATTCCTTCAGGTTTCCAATAGTTTGATGACATGCAAGCATCAATACTCCTTCAAGTCTAATGAAACTCTCTTGCATTTGCAAGAAGAAAGAAAAATGGTTTTGTTCTCTTGTGCCTTTTCTTTAAGATGATTGTGGAAAAACACAGCCTTACAATGAATAAACTGGATCCTCAGCACAAGGAGCCCTTCCACAAGTTGCTGAAGGAGAAGATCCTGACGTCCTGTTGGAACAGGAATGTGGTCCTCCGGTAAAAGACAGGGCTGTGCCTACCTTTTTTTTTTCTCCTGAGGTAATTAAACTATCATTAGATTTTAGGGTAAAATAATATTCATCTCTGAAAGGCCGAATGTACATTTAATAATACTAAAAGTGCTTTAAAGCAGTCGGAACATATTTCCAGATGGTTTGGGAATGTGTAAATATTAGCACATTCTGAGGGCTGGTTTTAAAAGGCCCTTCAAACTTGGTAGGCTGTGACATCAGCTTTCCCCTAACTCACCCTCTGCGCGTTAGTTACTGCGTGAGCACCGCATGCGGTGAAATGGATGCCCCGTGGAGGTTCAATGGCAGCAGAAGGAATATGGCTCTGAAGACGGAGGAGGCAGAGAGAAGGAAGTTAATCACAAGGGGCTTGGGAAAGAAATTTCCAAGCAGTCACTTCCAGGCCGTGCCAAACACGAGGAACTTCAGCTTTCCTTTCGGAGCCGCCTCTCCCCGGCGCCGAGCTGCTCTGCCCCTTTGTCCCGCTCCCTGCCCTCGTTCTTCGCACCACATATCAGTGCCCGGAGCGGGCGCGCTGCCCACACTGCGACGCGGGGATGTCCTTCCCAGCACGTTGCTTGGAGAACCGCTGCCCTTACCGAGGCAGGGGGATGGAGGGCTTCTGTGTCATGTGGCCCTGAGAGGGATTCATGCCACAAATACCGACATCAAGCAGAACATCAAGCATTTTCACACCAGGTCAAATCAGAGTGCAGCACATGGATCTAGTGCCGCTTTGCATTGTCTTTGAGAAATTAAAAAGCATTAAGTTTCTTTTCTTTCTTTTTTAATGTGAGAGCTCCAAGATTATATTTTTTGTTGCAGTCTTCGTTTTCTCTTTTTGCACCTACAAATCTCCTGCAAAGAATACATGTGCTGTGTGACCGGGATGGCTCTGTAACAGAGAAATCACTCAAGAGAAGGACTTTGAATCGCACTTGTTTAAATCCCAGTTAACAGCAGCTCACAGCCCCAACAGAGACAAACTGTCTCCTTCACATAATGCTTTTGTTAACTCCTCGGTATTCAACGCCACGTGGATACATTCAAGCTACTGCCTTTTTCTGGATGGACTCCCCAAGCTCTGTCTGTGCTCCCATTCCCCCGGAGACCACCACAGCCAAATTTCAGCCCAAACCGGGAAGAAGGAGCACAGCAGCTGCTGAGACCAGCCACCAAATAGCCAGGAGACGTGCAACGTACCTCCCCCAGCCACCACAGACCACTGTTCCTGCAGGTTAACAAGCGCCCTGGGCAATTAAAACATTTGTTCCAATGCCTTGGACAAACCAATCAAAGCGTTTTCCTTAATAACTCCCTCAATTTTCTTCTCTCAGAGTGTTTCTAAACCAAAAGTGGTATTCATGCCAACGAACTGGGGGAACACTGAGATTTTGTCCCTCAGCATCGTGTGGGCTTCTGGGTTTGTGCTGTGAGAGAGAGTTGTCGTTTGCCTGGAAGTTCCCATAGTGAATTTATTGGTCTTCTGACGTTCCTGGCGCCAGGTCTGCATTCCCATAAAACAAGCCAGAAGAAACTTTGGAAACAGAACCTTTATAGTATCCACATATTGGGCCATATTCAACTCCAAAGTCAGCAGGTGCAACTCCCATTGATTTCAGTGGGAATTCTGTCTGCTTACGCGGGAGCTGAACTTGGTCCATGGTATCTGGGCATCTTTCCCAAAAACTCTCTTCACTGAATACTGGGAATGAACCAAAGCTTAACACGCTTCTCTGCTGTCCCTCAGAAAGGAATCCGTCTGTCTTTTCAAGAGACTGCAGGGAAAAAATACCTGCTAGGCTTGCGGAGCTGCCTTTGCTATTGCACCCTGGTGCGAGTGTCTGATACGTCCTCGTGGACTCACACTTTCCCTTGTTTAAAGACCATCTGTCCAAAATCACCCTCTTTTTTTTTGAGGCTTTAAGGGAAGGATTCATTTAGTCTCCTTTTTTTTTACCCATGCCATAATTATTTGTTCTGCAATGATTTTTAAACGTCATTGAAAAAAACGTATAATGTAAATAATGTAAGAAAGAGTTCTCTTGAAAAGGAAAGCGATTTTGTCTGCAGAACTGCTCTTTCTGCTAAGTCATCTTGCATAGAAAAAAGAGCGCAGTTGCATTAGACAATGTTCTTCTAAAATCCCTCGGAGGCAAAGGAAAGCTCTCCGATGCATTTTTGAGACCCTCATTCTTTAGGATGTGTCAGTGAAGCTGAGCATGTGCTTAAGCATGTTCTTTAATAAGACAGTTTTGAATGAGGTCTTACATAAGTGTATCTTCATACAAGAGGACTGCGTTTTGTAGTATTGGTTACAGTAAGGGTGGATGAATTTAAATCCTGTTGTAATCTACAGTGTGGGCTAAGGCATGGGATTCCAGTGTGTTATCAGAATGCGGTGAGACCAGATTTTGAGGGAATGTCCATCACTGTGAGCCAGGATCTTATCAGGAAAGGCTGTTCTCACAAGAGTTTGGCATAGATTCATTTATGTAAATTTGAGAGAAACTGCTGAGTGAGATACAAGGGTGCCTGGCTACCTCCCCCACCTTCCAGATCCTGGCAGAAATAACTGAGACGGGGCCACATCATTACCTGCTCAAGTTGAGCTGTCAAAGTGCTTGGATCATTCAGCCACACCGTACTAGCTGCCAGACCCACCCTTGAAAATCCTCTCCCAGGCTTCTAGCTGCTTTGAGCCTGCCTGCCTGCCTGTGTGTGTTTTGGAATGCTGTTTTCTCTTTCCAGCACCCAAACGTGCAGGGTTTTCCTGGGGAGGTGGCGCACATCATTCCATCCCAGAGATCCATCCTAGGAAGGAAGCCAGCTGCCAGTGAGAGCGTGGGACATCCAAGCTATTGCCTCCTTTCCCTCCCTTCTAGATGGTGGCTTTCCCTTTGCTCCACTCGCAGCAGCAGCTCTTACTCACAAATGAACCAACACCATGCCATAACTGTGGCATCTTTTAAATAGCTCTTAATCCAAATGATTGTCTTCTGCAGGTGGACGCCTCGGATCAGGTTTCTGGTGCAATATTAGCTTTGCAACGTCAAAGATCAACAAGAAGGGAGAAGCACATCAGCTGTCAGGAAGGTGCCGTTGCTCCTGAAGAACCTGCACTGTCACCTTTTGCCCTGGGCCCCACGCGTTATTTAATCTCAGCACCCAACTGCGAAGCACCCAGCACGCCCACACATATCCCTGCAGGACACAGCACCAGCAGCTCTGGCTGCAGCTGTGACGCGGTTGTTTTATCACATGTACTGTAATATTGTCCCTAGTAAAACCTAACACTCTTGAGTAGGCATAGTAAACTGAAGACAATCAAGATCTTAAAGGGTAATATGTTTTTATGTGTTTAGTAGCTTATGGTGCTGTATAACT
>JANHGO010000038.1:30907995-30940007 GCA_024606505.1 Aquila spilogaster
AGGGGCTGGGAACAAGCAGAAGACTGGGAGGGAAGAGTACGATCACTGCTTTTGTCAACAGCTTGGATTCATGGTGGCCTCGCTCGAGTCGCTTAACCGCTCTCTCCTCCGCGTCCTCCAAGCGTAAAAAGGGGAAAGCGCTCCAGCATACTTGCAAGTCATCAGAGAAGCTGCTCCAATGGCTGTTCTAAAGCATCATCTCTTCGCCGACTTTTTTTCTCCTCAGCCTCAAGCTCGGCTCACTCACTCGCAGAGAAGAAATCGGTTCTACCCCCCAACCCCACCCCTGACCGCCTGATTTAAAGTTGAGTTAGAGATGATGGGCCCCAGCTGGAGCTGCCGTCCCACGCAAGGCCGTCCCAGCTGCCCCAACTTCGTTACAGTTCCAATCAAGCCTCACCTGTGGTTTCACCTCATCACGCCGTGGTTCGGCTCTGCTTAACACGAAGCTAGGCCGGCTTGCACGCAACCAAACATTCAAGTGTACATTTAGAGAAAGCTACGATGACACAAACAACAAAATAAAAATTAGGCCAGGTATCAGGAAGAAGTATTTTACAATGAGGGCAGTGAGGCACGGCTGGCCCAGAGATGCAGTGGAAACCCCAGCCCTGGAGACATGCAAGGTCAGCTGGACGGGGCTCTGCACACCCGATGGAGCTGCGGGCGGCCCTGTTCACTGCAGGGGAGTTGGACCAGGTGGCCTTAAAGGGTCCCTTCCAACTCAAACCATTCTATGAAAAAATAAAAAGCAGGAAAAAAAAAAAGCTGTTCCCATCTTAGGGGGCAGTTGTGCTCATGCACATTTATAACAGCACGATGAGAACACAGCGTGGCTGCGTCATCGTTACTTTGGTAAGGTCACTGGAACCAGCTGTTCCTGGCTGCTAGCAGGGTGTGCGCTCCAGGAAACCTCGTGGTGGCCATCCCAGCAGCACCTCAGCCATTCACCTCCAGTCTCACTCACCAAGCAGCTTTTGCTCCAGTGTAGCTTTGCACGTTCTTGCTTTTGTTTAGCGTGTGGCGTTATCAGCGCTGCTGCCAGCCCCGAGGCATGGAGAGGTGCACATCCTATACACATACATGTGTGTATGTTAGGTAGCCATAGCAACAAGAAAACAAGGCAATGGCACATCCTCAGGTGAAGGCACACCTTTCTATCGCATCCTCATACCGACAGAGATTTCTTTCTAGGAAATACAGCCATACGTCCAATTCATGGTAGCACAGCTGCATTTGTGCTTGTGAAATAACAAAACCAGGGTCTATCTACACACAAAATCGAATTGAATCCAACTAAAGCTTCACTGCGGTTTTCATTTCTAAGCAGAACAGGTGCAGAGCATTTAGCGGCTACGCAGTTCAAACTGGCATTGCAGAGATTTGTAAGAAACGAAATTAGCTTTAACCTGAATCTGGATTAAATGATATTTTAAAAATTACCATGAATGCCCTGGCACATTCTCACCTCTGTTGTGAACAGACGGTCATGGAATCATCAAGGTTGGAGAAGACCTCTAAGATCCCGAGGTCCAACCCCAGCCCACCCCACCGTGCCCACTGACCACAGCCCTCAGTGCCACATCTCCACGCTCCTTAAACACCTCCAGGGACAGCGACTCCACCACTTCCCTTCTCACCATCCCTGGCTTGTTCTGCTGGCCAGAGCCCACAAGCAGCACAGCAAACAGCCCGCCACGTGGGCAGAAGCTCTCTGAACAGAGGTCCCACCACGTGGGTCCTCCCCCAGCGCTGTGCCCAGTGATCACGCATTGGCTGAGCACCGGTTATTTTACACTTGCTTATATGGCAGAAGAGTAGAAAGGAAGGACAAAAAATACCAAAACAGCTTTCTCCCCACCAACACTGTCCCCACACCTACTCTAATGGCAACAAATTGCCTTCGTCGTCAAAAAAAAATCTGATATTCTGGTATGATCTAGCTGGAAATATAAATAGCCACAAGGCGTGACATTCAAATAAGACTTAGTGCTGTGTTCCTGAGCATTCATAGCAATTAAAAAAAAAACAAACGATGGCACTTTAGCAAGAACGAAGTGTTATTCCTGGCAATCTAGCTGGATTTCAGCTCAGATAATACTCCCGTGAAAGACTGTTTTTGCACTGCCAGTTGGACATTGAATGCTTCTTGATTTTGACCTACATTGCTGTGACGCTGCTAGCTGTGTGGTGTTAAGCTGCTCGTTCTCCCAGCCACAAAGCTTGCGGCACTCTGTCGTTTGACGGAGTGCTCCTGACTAGGCCTGGCCTCTCACCGAGCGGCTGCGACGCTGTTTGCAGCCCTTGGACAGCAGACAATTACAAGCGCTAAGCAGTGCTTACAGCGCTGCCGAGCGTGGGCTCAGTTGCAGTGGATGTGCAGATGCTGGAGAGGTGACAGTGCTCACACCTGGAAAAATCTCCTACTTCACAGAGTAGGAAACCTCCTCGTTTCATTAGTGCTGAGGCTCACAGCCCCCAGAAGCCTGGCGATTCATACAGCAAAGTTTACTTTGCAGGCAGCAGAGGGCAACAACGTACAGCAGCACTGATACCGAAATACCAAGTGGGTTTAAGGGGGATGTAGCTACCAAATCCTCCAGCACGAGGCCTGGCAAGGAGAAATCCTTTGTCAGTGTCAGTGCTCGGCCACGGAGGAACACCTCCTGCTCTTTTAATTCCTAAGTGCGCAGTCAGATGATGTTTGAAGAGCATCAAGTCTAAATCAAGCTTTGAAACAGATAAACCCATTAGGTTGATGCAGGATGTGCCGTCGGGTCTGCAGTTTTAAAGCAGCAGAGCCTAGCAGTGACAGCAAAGGACTGCCTTCTTCTTCCCCAAATCAATGTGTTGTACCACTGACTCCTATTGTTTGACTGTGGGGATCTGACCAACTCCCAGTGCCTCGGTGTTTCCTCCTAACAAGGAGACCAGTGACACTCACCTGCCTCTCAGGGCTCCTGTGGTGCTCGCTGGTAACTGCAGCCCTCCCCAAGATGAAATCTGTCTTATGTGCACAAAGAATTCCTGCAGTCCTCCGTCATTAGGTCCTGCCACCTCCTCTGTCTGCACGCACACTGCTCAGAGAAAGTTAAGTTTTCAGGTAAAAAAAAAAAAACAAACAAAACACATTTTTCTGGGGGGAACCGACGACCAGAACAGCTGGAGCAGTCCGCACGGCTGTTGGGTCACCCTCAGGATGAGGCTTTGCTTGGAACTGCCATCAAATTCTAGGCAAAGCACTCGTGTATCATTTGTCACTATATCTGATGCCACGTTACGATCAGATATCACACTTCAACTATTGTATGATGGGAATGCTTATTAAAAGCCCTTGTTTCCCATCAGAGGAATAGGTCAGATTAGTATCATTAATGTCATTAAGTATCATTAGTACAGCAGTGCTGCGGCGCACACTGCTTTGCATTGCACTCACCACACTGCAGGAATTCAGCTTTAAACAAAAGGTGCGATAAGATCGGGAAACATGGGCTTACGCCTTCACTCTTCTCTCGCCTCTGTCCCCTTTCACCTTCCGTTTGTGCCTCCATCTGATACGGACCTCCATTGTAACAATTCAACAATCTTTGGGGCGACTTAATTGATGGGATAAAAAGGATTTAAACAAAGCCAGTTGGTCCTCTGATAAGCAATCAATTATTCCACAAGCTCCCGAGCACGCAAACAGTTACAAACCCAGCCATTTAATTGATTCTTGTTTCTGCAGCTGTGCAATATCTCCCCTTCCCAAGAGGGCTGTTTCCAGTTGCTGCTCATGGTTTCTAACAATCAAATGGATCAATTCTGCAGATACCTTAAGGCTGTGCGTTAAGTAAGAATGATGTTCGTAGTGTGTGTTGGGTGGGGAAAGAGAGCGGAAAAGAATATCTGTTCACCAGGAAATGTTAAGTAATTTTGTTTTCAACACTGGACATTTATTTAGAGTCTTTAGAGCCCATACATTATTGAATAATTTTAATTTATCACATCCAAATATAATAGGCAAATATATAATACAATAAATTGCATTTGTAGACATAAATACAAAATTTGAGGTAGGGCCTCAAGAATAATGACTTCTTAAATGAATAACATACAGCATTATATTATGCGCTACATGAGATACGTATGATGCAACCTCAGTAACACAATACATCTCCACGTACAGCTAATGAAAAAAAAAAAATCAATGACCTGGTTAGGGTACATATCTTTATCCATAGGCAGTAGTACCCCATAGAACGCCTGTAAATATATATATATATATATTTATATATGACATTACGCAAGTAATTAAGATTTAACCCATCAGCGATGGGTCTGTAGTAAAGTGCCATAGGACACAGGAAGCAAATTCTCAGCTGGTGTAAATTGTCACAGGTCCAAACAAAGCTGTGACAATTTGTACCACCTAAGCATCCACCTCACAAGGTAATACTACATAATATAAAGGACAGAGAACATGTTTTAGTCAATCTATAATTTCCCTAACAATGGAAGATAGCTATAAGGCAAATGGTTACCTGAAGATGCATTTAGGTATTATGGGCAAATAATAATATTGCAAGCGATAAGGTCCAGCCTGGTTCTCCCCTGAAGTTAAACCCATCAGGAAAACCTTCCCTCTTTGGTGATAGGCTGCCTGAAGGCAGAAACCATAAATAACCCACCCACTCCCCTCAAAGTCATCAACCCGAGTCCCTCTGGAATACCAAGATCTGCCACTTTACGAGTATCTGACGTGCAAACAGCTGAACTACCAGCTAACAAACACAGGCCTGGTCATCACACCAGACACAGCAGCGTTCACGGCGAAACGGAGACGCCTTCTGGGAGGCCTCCTGCCAAAAGCCCTGCAGCCTGCAACCCACGCTCCATACCAGTCTTCCTCTGATTGCAAGAAAAAGTGGCGTTGCAGAAGAAGAAAACAACAGGAAATCAATCTCTGTCATAAATATGCAATTGCTTTTGTCACAGGCAGCAAGAAATCATATGATCCGTATAACTTTACATATATTCTAAAAAGACCAAAAGGAATCTAAAATAAATCAGCGTTTTGAATTTCATGGATAGCCACAGTGCATTGGAAGCGATGACCTTCAGTGCTGAGGCACATCTAATGCGGATATCAAAGCGGAGCAGAACCTAATGAAAACAAATACTTTGACCCAATTGAATGTCACGTGAAGACAATCCAAGCCTCTCAGTTAAAGGTCATTTTGTTAAACCCTTTTCTTGGGAACAAAGTGCTGCCATGTCTAGTTGAAACACAAGTTTGGAACGTTGCGTACTGAAAACACTAGCAGGAAGACCCCAAAGAATCTGAAGATGGCGAACATTTGCATCGTGATCTTTAATGCATACAACAGTGCATTTCGGCTCATTCAGAAGTTCAGTTTCATTTCAAAGAAAATATGTGCAACAAAACTAATCCTCATCAAATTTGAACATTTTTACTCACAAGAATAGATAGATCTGCAAGTACGCACATCACATTTTTACTAATATGGCTTTTTCCCCTCTTTTTTTTTTTCTTTTTTAATCTTTAAAGACCTTTACTGGTACTTAATTAGTTACTACATTTGTTTTTAGAAAATTATCAAAGTACATGCAAACTCCTCTAGAACATACTGAACCAAGTGCATTCCCAAACCGCAAGGTTACTTCTCATTGAAAGAGGACACTGCTGGTTCATTTAATCTCAACATTCAGACTTGGCCAGTGAAATACTTTTTTTTTAAGAAGCCTAGCACGAAAACCTTCTGCTTTTCATATGCAGTGAAAATTTCACATCTTTGGCAACTGCAGTACTCTTTTCTCCACCCTCTCCAGGTGTTTTTGCACGCCTAGTATTGAAGGTCAAAGCCAAAGACAAAAATCAGCTCGAAGAACATCACTCCCTATTACGTGTCTTCAGTTTCGAAGTCAGGCCTAATCCTGTGATAAGGACTGCACAAGCACAGGAACAGCACAAATTAAAACTGCGCGGATTAATTACAGAATCCATGGAAGGCAATGTTTCGTACGTATTTCACTTTGGCAATCCAAGCCAAAGGACAGATATCATCACCTAGCAGCACTCCTTCAAATGATATCTCTTATTCTTAAGGTAGACGACAGCAACCGACTTCCTCATACCGAGACAATTTTATTGCAATTCATTAATTCTGGTTCCAATGCATGTCCTGAGACAAAGATAGGACGTGAAAGGATTCAGAACTATTACGTGATTTGAGTGTGGTTTGTTTTTTTCTTTAAGAGGAACAAGCCTATAGATTTATTATTTTCTGTCACAACAGTAACAAAAGCAAACTGGACTGGACTCCAAAAATCAAACCAAGAAGCTACGTACTACTGGCAGAGAGAGGCCTAGAGCTATTTGTCCTGACCAAAATGCATAAGTCTCACTGACTTAGCTTCCTTTCTTCACCCAGAAAAGTGCACTCAGCCCCAAGAAGATGTAGGGGCCAAACTTCCCTTGCATCAGCGTGGCTTCTCACACCCACCTCCACCAAGAAAATAAAAGCCAGAAGTAAGAATAGAAACCCCCTTAAGAAATAGCTGGCGAAGCCGAAAAGGAGGGGCAAAGCTTTAAGGCAGAGAAGCTCGCAGCGGGGTCCCATCCTGCTGCCCCATGAGATGGGGACCGGCAGAGCCTACGGAGCAGAGATTCAGGGGCCAGCACAGATTGTAGCTAAATCCATCCTCAGTGACAACCCTGATGGCGTTTCGCTTGTCCTGCATGAGGATTAAAGGTCTCCAGCAGCGCCTACAATTGGCAACACTAATTGCCCCGTGGAAGAGGAAGTTCAGCAAAATGATTAATATATTTCATATACATATATATATACACACACAGAGAAAACAAGTTAACACGTAGAAGTGTTATGTCAAGGTTTAGGTTTTGCCTTGTTTTCTTCTACAGGAATGGAACGACACATCTACTGATCTACGGACACACAGTAACTGAGGATTTACCTGAGACCCTGTAATATGAAGACAGACAGACAAAAGAACCGGAGAGAAACAGTCCCCTGAAAGGAAAGAACATTGACTGGCTACTACAAGAGTGTGTGTGGGGAGGGAAAACAGGCTAAACTACTCTAAGCTCACCACCTCTACACTGGTCGATAAGATATTCATAGGGACGTAAAACATCACTAGTACACGCTACATGAACACTGATCACTCTTAAAAAATATCATATAAGTATGTATAGGATATTAACAAGATCATAAAGGTTATTATGTTTTTGCCAATTAGTGAAGATATATTTTTCTCCCTCGTTCTAGTGCATTTACAATAAAACGGGCTAATTTTCTATTCAGTTAAATAAATGTACTCCTAAAAAGCTCTATTTTTACTCTGCCCAATAAGTAACAATTATTTAAGTCTAACATTCATATTGCCACACAGAACTGATGCCTAAAATGTAATGATTTAGAATGCCCTATCACTCCCCCCACCCAGCCCTCGTGTTTTGTACATCTGTTGTCGCATCCCTGAGGATGACTGCAGTGGTTGATTGTTGCTTTTTGTCTTTTGTTTCTATGTAATGAAAACGTTCTAAACAGGAAAAAAAAAAACAAAACTATGTAAACTATGTACATTCCAGAGAATACCACTTTGAAGAACTGATGTGCTATATATATAATATATAGACAGCTGGGGTTTTGCTGTTCCCCATTGGCTGAAAGAGAAGAATACATCTAAAAGTTGTATAAAGAAGGAGAGTGAAGGGGGACTCACAAGGCTGAGCAGCACATCTAACTTCTAATAAATGTTGTTGAGTGATAACCAGACTACACTTACCACCGTAAGAATACAAAGTTAGGCACAAAATTATATGATGGCTTCTTGAGGAGATACTGTAAACAAAAGCAGAGAAACAAGGAAACCATATTCAGAGTACTGAAGAGAGTAAAACCGCAGTGAGGAGGAATGTATGTGCCACTGGCCAGAGCAGCCACGTTTCAGATGCGTGGCATAACTGAGTTATTTTCAATGGAAATGACAGAGAGCAAATTACAGAAAGAAACGTATGGCAGCACTCTCATTGTGATGCCCATGCATCTCAGTCTGGCACTGTTTCCCAGCCTCCTCTTGACTCACACACAATTCAGCTCCAATCTCAAATGGCGTTTTCTTTTTTTCCTAAACTGACCTAAAAGCTTTACTTTTTCTACTCGAAAACATCAAATGGACACAGATCTGTGTTTCTGCTCTGATCCCCCATGTCGCTTACTGGCACGCTGTTTCAAGGGTCTCTGCTTGTTTAGATAGCAAGTCCTCAAAGTTAGCATAATTTGTACTTGTACAAGAACTGTGTGACAACGAGGTGGGATCTGCTGTCAGTGTAGACAAAATGACTCCACTTCTCATGAGAGCCTCGTGCCGGACTGATACCAGGGCTGCAGGAGATCCCCTCCTATGTTCACACCCATCCTTCCCTTTGATTACGTTGGTAACAGAATCCTAGTCCCATCTTTGGCTGTTACAAGGGATCTTCTGCTTATTCCTACACAACCCAACAAAACCTGGGATGTAACCCATTGTGCAACATGCTTTTGCTGTCTCAGCCAAAACACGATACATCGTGGGCATCACCTATCCCTGGAAATGGTCTAGCTAGGACTCCCCTGTGGCATGCAACAGTAAATCCTATTTCTCTAAGCAACCAATTTCAGGCACTGCAGGGAGGAAAAAAAAAAATGGTGGGGAAACAACTCTGACAAAATAGCTGAAAAGGCTGACAACGTTATCGTCACCAAGGTAAGAATCATCAGCATTGGGTCCCCAGTTCTATATCCTTCACTGGCAGTTTAAGTCCCAGGGAAGAGGTTCCCAGCGGATCAATCATATTCATGTAACGTTCGCCACGGTGCTTGGCCAAAAACGGACCCCAGTCTGGCTGTGGAGAGCACACCAACTTGAGTCGCTGCAACGCAGGGGAGAGAAAAGAGAGTCTCATTTGGAGTCACGGAGCAGAACACAGTGCAGAAGAAAGAAGAGCAGGCTCATTTGAGGTTATTGGCAATGGCCCTGCAATGCTCCACTGCCCAGTGTTTGTTTTGCACAAAGTTTGCAAGATTAATAGAGGATAAAGTGCTCGGATTTTAATTATACATTCTCCCTTGCACCATATGAGGGGAGCTCAGACCTACTGCTACAGATTGCCAGGCTCGCTTACTGAAGGACACGTGCACAATTACTTAGCCCAATCGCCTAAGCAGTGGGTAACTGCATTAAAATAATTGGATTTCTGTTTAGCATATTTCCCCAAAGTATACAGATGACCAAAAAGTAATACATCGCTAGGAATGAACCAAGATTCTCATTTTGAGACGACAAAATATTTCACTTCTATCCGCAGCAAAAAGAAAGAGGAGAACGTTAACGTGGCAAACAACAAACTTATCTTTCTGCTGATTTCCTTATTGAAAATATAATATGATTGGCTATTTACAGATAAAAAGGAAAGAAAACATATTTCTGATGACTTAAGAGGGAGCAATTACATGTTTATTACCCAATAAAGTGAATCAGGCCTCTATATCAGTTATTTTAATCTCTGCTTAATTACCAGTTTGCAACACTTACCTCCCAGATCAACCATAATAATTTTATGAAGCAGACCCAACGTTCAGAAAATACCGGGTTAGGGATGAAATAACTTCAACGAAAGCCCCTTCAAAGCAGGTCCAACTTTCTGGCGTTTCTTTGGGTGCACTACCAGAAGGACAGTAAGGGTAGCACCCTACTTTTTCAGGCCACATACTCGAGCAAAATACAGGTGAGTGACAAGATTGGAAGCACAGCTATTTGTCTCAACGAGAAACTTACAAAGCGATGAAGAAGCAAATCTAATTTCATGTTAACTCATCTCCAGTAGGAGCAGTTCCCTCTCCTGACCTCTGCGCTCCAACATGCACTACACAAGGGCTGAACAGCCCTTTAGACAAGTGGCTTTGCTGCCTCGTGCCAGCTGTGTACTTGGATGCTCTCCCTGGGGTGTCTCGCCGCTTCATGTTAAATTCTTTTGCTCTTTATGAAATGTAAAAACATGATCTTTTCCCTCGGGCACGTGCAGTGCGACATATTGAGAGACCGAGTGAATATTTTACCTTAGGAAATTTTGCTTGTCTTCATTTTTTTTTTTTTTAAGGCATATAACAGACCCGATGGATTTTGCGGGACAGCCAAACTGACAAAACTGCTATAAAAAGGGGAGACGAGTGCCCGCTCTGTATCCCAAGGAGGGAATGGCACAAGCAGTAACAGCGAGGACGGGGCAGAACTGAGACAGACACAGAACAGACGGGGACTGCCACATGTCCAGAGCGGTGCGGGGAAGCAGCAGGTATCTGATTTACAAAATAAAGCCTAAAAAAGCAGCCTAGAAATCAAGTGCCACCTGATATTTTTTAAGCTCAGATGCCACAGTGGGGGAGTTTATTCAGTCAGCTAAGGTTTACACAAAGTAGGTTGAGCTGTAGAGCACGATGTCTTTCCGTCTCTTACATTTAGCTTTCGTGGATGGGCATAACCTTCTGGAACATGTCCATGAAACTCAGTTATGGTAGCCTATCGCTCTGCAACCTGGCACGTTGTGATGCCATCCCCTAGAGCCCATGGGGCTCTCCGCAGTGCAGCACGCACCAGTGGTTGGGTGAAGCTTACTGCTTTGATGCACCACAAACAACTTTCTTCCACCGACGCCATGTCCAGGGCTTATGAAATTTGTAACACCTTCTACTGCTCATAAAAGCCATCACTTAACAGTTTAGGAGCATTTTGTTGAGGAATGGGGAATAGAAGCTCTGCATTTCAAATCAACTGAGCGTCTCTTTGAGACACAATGACTAGCTTACCAGCAAGTAAGTCTTAGCAACGTTAGCCATTCAATATTACAAAAATCAATGTAAAATGAAACAGCCAGCCTCCTGCGACCACATTTTTAAGCAGCAAAAAGACAGCAGAGTTACCTCAATAAATTTGCCTGGGGCTAGGTGCATTTTTATCACAAACATCACTGGGATCCAAATAACTGAGCAGGCCAGCATCAGCCACCCAAGCACCATCGACCAGCCGGGGTAGTGGTAAGCTCCGTAAGTCATCGGTTCCCATTGGTAAAAACTAAAGCAAAGAATAAACTGGAAACAAGGGAGGAAAAAGTGTGAATAAGCAAAACGAGCCTGCTATGCAGCCAAGGGCACACAGTTGGTCTGCATGGGATATAGATACAAGTATATGCTGCTAGGCAGGGGGCTCTCACAAAACGTAACAAACAGGTCAGAGCCTGAATCTAATGAGTTTCATGGAAATCTTGCAAAATCCCACCAAAATCTCTGCATTTATGCCAGAAGAATTGAAATTAGAATCTTGCCCCTAGAGTAACAGGCTTTATTACATGGTCTATTGGCAGTTTTACCTAATGTGATTATGCTAAGTTACTCCATTTCATTTACGGTATGAATAGCAATACGTCTGCTTACATTTGTGCATAATTCAGTAACTTTTGGGAAATGCCTGTGCTTACAATAATTGCACACAGAAGATTTATAGCAGCATAACTAGGTGAAGGCGCATATAAAACGATTGGTTTTATTTCCAGAGATGTGGAGGAGCTGCAAGTCCAATATTAGACTATTCAAATGTATCAAATATTAGTTTTAAAGGAGCCATAATAGGAAAAAAAAAATGTTTTGCTTGGTTTCGCTTCGTCCATTTCCAAAGCACAAAAACTGAATTATGACTGATCAGTCTTCAATTATTTCTCACTCTAAGTTCACTAAATATTACAATTGGAGGGAACTGCAGCAGAACGTGAAAGCCTGAACTGACCTCGCTTGCTTTCCAACTTTGCTTCTCATAAGAGACAACATAATTTCCTATTCCCTCGTTGTGATTACCGGCAGCAGCTAAGCGTGCAAGTCTGATCAGTAAAGCAACCAAGCAATTTGCAGAAATTGCCTTACAGTTCCCTTCAGAAGCCTAAAACGGTTCTGAAACAGGGTCTTGAAAACAGCCATTGGAAGAAATAGGCGAAAAAGGAAAGAAAACATGTGCGCACATCTTTTTGAACAAGACCCACGAGGAAATGTACGTTCACACTGATACGGTCCTAATATTGTTGATTACACTGGGCTACGCTTTCAAACTTTTCAAACATGGAAGTCCAAACTATGCCCGTGTATTGCCACCATCAAACCACAGCTGCCCCCAGGCAGGTGAGCCAGACCTACATGTTTTGCAGGCATGGCAGCCCTGTGCTTCGGTGAAGATAGTCAAGAAAATCGATGTGGGACGGCAGAACGCTTCCACCTCAAATGACTCTGTGAACATCTGCAATGTGCCTGCTGGAAAGATGGTTCTCAGCATGGGCTCACAGCTCAGGGTTCCGTTAACTGAAACCAAGCAGTCCCTTCACACCCGTATTCCTCTATGCTAATGCAAACAGTTTTCAGAAGAACCTACCTAATTCCTGAACTTGCATCACTTGGAAGAAGTAACCCAACTACGGAAGAAGCCTTCTATCCCCTCTCCAACCCAAAATCAAAGAACTTCCCAACATTATCTGCTAAAGAACTGCACACATAGGAACTTCCCAGCACATAGGCTGAACAAAGTGGCTGCGAATCACTCTCAAGTCACCATTTTGCCTCTCTGCCTCACCCAGGTGACATTTCCCAACGTGAGCCCTTTCAGAAATTATAACAGAAATCTATGAATCCTTGTACGGAATATTTAGCTCCACCAGAAGATACTGAGGTTTGTGAAACTGCTGAGAGTGTGATTTCATTCTGGTGCCAAAACACGGCATGCACTCAAAGAGTGTAATTGCATTTCAGGCAAAATGTAAAGGAAATATAGCATTAGAGGGTCAGACGGTCAACAGAGCTGCTATACGCTGAGCCCTGGACTTGAAAAAAAGACCAAAAAAAGCATGCTTCCTAATGGTAAAATGAAGAACACGTCCTCTTTTAGACTAAACAGAGACGCTGCTTTGAAGTAAGGAATTTTTTAGGTATCGGTGTGGCAATGTTCATCTTTAAACATCATCGTTACAGGTGGGTGGGCAGCAGCGCTCGCAGCCCAAGGGAGGAGGAAGAGGAGGAGGAGCAGGAGCCCAGAGAAGGAGGCACTCCTGCTTCCCGCAGGGCGCTGCCGCCACCTGCTGTCCTGCGTTGTCAGCAGCACGGCGTGCATCGGGGGAGCCCGAGTTCCTTGTCATAGAGAGGGGGAAACGCCAAATGGGGGTTATATTTGATATTAAGGACATGCATATTTCAGCCTCTGCAAAAATAGCTCCGTCTTTGCAGAGAGGTTGTCACCGAGATCTCCATGAAACTCTTTCCAAAGCATATAACATGCCAAAAACACGTTTTTCCCTAACACAGCCTGAGAAGAGAAAGGGATTATGTCATTCTCTCTGCATATATACACACACATCAAATACATATGCCTAGAATCACCAAACCATGCTGCTACGCCATGGTATGCTGTGCCAGCATTTGGTACAAGCAGGGAGAGGCTTCAACAGCATCACTGGGAGACCCACCAGCCCAAGAAGAAACAACAAAAAACCATAGGAAAAGGCACAAGCAATTCTTGCTTACTGTTAAGATAGTCGGGGTCACAAAGGCCCAACAGACTCGCCAGAATTTACTTGGCTGGAATCCAATCATCATTTCTATGTCTTCACAAAACCTCTGCAATCCTGTAAGGTAAATGCAATTAGGGGTGAAAGAAACCAACTGCAATTTGCGACATAGCTTTTGTGATCCTCCTTATGTCTAATCACAGTAATGAACTGTGATGTGTTAGATGAAAGCCTCAACTGAAGGACCCTAACCACAAGGTGACACCGATTCCAACGAACAACTCCTAAGGATTAAAAACAAAAACAGAGCTTTCAGGCAGAGATTAAATGTTGAGCTTAGAACCTTTCAGACGGATACACAACGAGCACGTGCTGATTAACTGCAATTCTGTGTGTATTGGTTACACTTTGTGGGAAAAAACCTTATTTTATATTTTATATTTTAAATGAACTATTTTAGTTAAGACATGTCCTTAGGTAAGGCAGCCACTAAAACCAGTCAGCTGCATACTTGTATCGGCACAGATAATATCTGAGCCTCTGTATACCTACTGTGCTGCCTGGGTGTGATTAAATCACCCAACTTTGACACTGATCATGTCCTGTTATTTTTCAACCAATACGTAGGCAATGCTTACAACTATTAAAGAGCACCAGTAAACCTTTAAAATTCTATTTAGTGGCATTCAATTGAACAGACTGACTGACACGTTGATCCTTCAGATTATTGTATCAATCGCATCTATATGGTTACTTGAGTTAATAAAATGCAGAAGATTGGGAAATGCTATTTCAGTCATTTCCACAGTTATCTCCGTGGCAATGCCATCCAATCAAAGCCACTCTGCATTTCAGCCTGGCTCCGCACTGCTGTTCACGTCAATGGTCCCTCCTCACTTCCACAGCTATTTGAGACTCAACCACAAATAATAAAAGAAAAAAAATCAAGACCGAAACGTGTTCCAGCTTGTCTAATGGTGATGAGAAGAAGGAAGTCTGGGGTCCTCCATTATGCGGACATTCCAAACCTGGGCCAATTTGATTTGATAGAGCAGGTGACTGTCTCTGCCATTTACATTGTATAAAGCATTATTCTACACCATTTAGTCTCATTTCTATGATGTGGAGGCAGGGATGGAGCTTAAATATTGCAGGAAAGTCGTTCGGCGAAGGAGGAAATTCTCAGAAGAAAAGCAATGAAGTGCTTTATGTTCTTAATGCCCTTATAGCCAGCCACTGCAGCTGCTGAACGTAAGAAGGGATAATCCCCAGGTTTTATCCCCCTAATTTTGAAGCTTTTCTGCTGTTATCGAGGAGAAATTAATCTATCCACCTGACTTCTAACAATTAAGAATGGATGGCCTGGCATATAAAAAATAGCAGTGGCTCAGTGTTCAGCATCTTCTGATGCACCTCCAGGAAAGCAGCAGGAGCTAGGGCAGCCCTAGAGCTGAGCTTAGCAGTGAGCCCGGTGTAAGGAAGCACAGGCAGACAGCCATGCAAGAGAAAAGCTGAAAACTGTGTTATTGTAAGAAACAGATGAAAATCCAGAAATTAAACAAGAGATCTGCACCTATCTTATTCATTATTATTATTATTCATCGTGTGCTTCTCCTTTTTGTAACACAAACCTTTGTGTGCCCGGACTGAACGTAACGCCCAGGACTGCTCTGTGATGGACCTGAAAGCAATCTCTGCAGCAGCAGCTGGATGATTTGCCCCTCTGCTGTGTCTTCCTGCTTATTCCAGCTCAGTGAACCACCTGCAGCAAGCTACTCGGGAGATGTTCACGCAGCAGCCATCCCTGCAGCACACTGCAGTAGCAACCAAACTGGTTAAACTGGTTGCAGCAATAGGAAGTATAGGCTGAAGCGTCCACGCAATTTAGAGCTAGTTTGAGTGTCCCTCCTTTGGCCACAATTGGAACTGCAATAGAGGTTTACCTGATGACAAAGTTACCATAGGATTCTGCCTCCAAAATCTGGGCAAACTTCATGCAGATTTGAACAGATTTATTTAAAGCTTTAATTAAAAAGAAAGAAGAAAATGAGCTCCTTCTTGGAATTGTTGGCAAAAAATTCAGCTTCAGGTGCTTTCAGGTACTTACAGTTCAGGAGCCAATGCACGTAAACAGATGCAGAGATGACACAGAAGGCATCTCGCAGTGAATGATAGGAAACAGGTTCAAATGTAAAGGACGCTCTAGTTAGTAAAGCACTGCTTCAATCTTAGTGCACCTGGGTTCTCTCTCAGATCAGTCAGGCCTGCTGCATGACTTTGGGAAATAAACAGTATATCATATTCCGTATTTCAGTTTCCACTCTCTAAAGTAGGATGATGTATTCAAAGCGCTGCAGGCATAAAATCCATTACAAAGTGCAGTGCAAGCTGAAGACAGAATCTGCTTCAAACTTCTGCAGGTAAAATGTTTGGAATGAGTGACACGCTTCCTACCAACACACCGCAGCAGCTCCCACTCGCTCTGACGATGAACCTTCCTGACAGCAGAATGCCAAAAAAGCTGGTCTAGAAGGAGCTTGAATCAAGTTAAGGTAATGCACTTTCAATTCCAAGCTATTTCCTACAGTGTTTCGCTCAAGCACAAAGATCTTTGTGCTTAGCTCTGCGTTACAATACGCAACACTGGGAATAATGCCGATGATTAAGTTAATACCCACAGCTTTAAGTTATTCTTCACCAATCATGCGTCATCATCTAAACAAGTGGGAACAAACATCTATGCTGGCAAGTGAAATAAAAACCTGCACTTGACAGGATAATGTAGCACGGGCTCTCCTGAAAAAAAATAAGCGATTGCAAGGAAATAACCAAGTGTGCCTCTTTTTAATTTAAAAATCTCAACAAGCTCAGCAAGCAGAACATGTAACAAGAGCTAAAGAAAGATTTATTCCATCATAAAAGCACCTGCCACTGTTCTGCCAGCCCGCTTGCCATGAAGAGTACAAGTGTACAGAGAAAGGTGTCACTGGAGTGTAAAACAAGTAATTGTCAGAGCTTGAAAATATATTATGCCAATTTTAAGCACTGCTTGAAGGAATTTAACAAGGGCAGCAGCCTCACTTGTATTTGCAAGATACAAATCATGAAGATACAAGCCGTATTTAGATTTAATGCAGTACAAGTAGTTATGGTGCATTAATGGAGTGAGTGATGAATGTAAAATTAATCCTCTGGTTTTTGTGATGAGAGTGGAAGATTTTCAGTGTAAAAAAAGGTTAATTCCAGGTAATAATCTTTGAAATTGTCATATGAAAGACACGAGTAACATCTGTTGATTAACAGTCAGTTGGTACGGAAAGCATGGAGCAAAGGATTCGCCATTTGTCAGATCTTCGCCACATCTGATTACTTTAGAGAAATACGGAGCTGAAAGATCTCCTCTACCCAAATCCTTTCTTAGCAGTGCTGTAGCTATTCTGCATTAACTTACATTTTCCATAAAAATCAGTATTTTAAGGGATACTGGATGCATTGAGTAAAGCCAAGCAAATCTAATGAAGTGCTGCACCACAAAGGCAGGCTTGTACTTCTGCCACTCAGTGTTCAAAGAAGAGATAGAGCTATATTCTTCCTATTTACCTTCATGCTTCTTTAAGAACACGCAGAGCAAAGGAATTCCACAGACTGAAACAGCTTTTGAGCTCTTGAAAAGTATTTTATACAAGGAATTTTTCTCTTTTGTACTGATGGCAATGGCTCAGAGGGCGCGCTCTTGGCACAGAGCAAGTGACGCTAGTCATAATGCTGGCAAAGAAGAGTGACATCAAGTGCTTTTAGCGTGGCATTGTTCAGGCACAGCCTCAGCAATCAGACAACGAGGAAGAAGAAAAAAAGACAGTTAAGTGCTAAACCCAGTGGTAAATGGGAGGACAGAATGTGCAAACTGTGCATGTCTTTATGGACACTGAAGCATGGAGAAATGTCAGCTTGCCAGCACTGATTTTCAGACATGGAGTTATGCTAAATAATCCCCCAAATCCATCTCTAAACTTGACCTCAGGGGGTATCTCAAAGCATTACTCTCGGGTCCTTTGAGAAGACTGTTTGCAAGTAAAGCTGACAGCAGTTACCAGTATCATCTCAGTCAGAGATGACACTTCTAAACCAGCTCTATCAACATACTTATACTTACATTTCAGGGACATTAAAAAAAAAAAAAAAGAAAAAAAAGCATTCTGAGCAATCAAAAACTTTTTACCTGTTGTTTTCAATATTTTTCATAATGTACTGTTAGACTTCAATAGATCGTACCTGACTTAGTTTACAACCACTTGAGCTCACTGCTCACTGCAGTGGACACCACCGGAGCTGAAATACACTGCTCTATTCTCATGAAATTAGAGAGAACAGGGCAGGATGGATTGCCTGTCCTTTCTATAGCATCCAATTCTCTTGTTTAAGAGTTTTGAGTTACGCCTGATTCTACATACATTTATTTTGGAGTGGACTCCATAACCTAAGTAGATCTAAGTACCCAGTGCACAACACTAGGCCCTGAGATCATCCTGCTACGTATACATCTTCAGAAGAAAACCTCAGGATTGTTGAAGACTAGCTGATAGAAAATAAATCGTTCACTTTTGGCTATGGCAACAGCAGAACCAGCCTTTACCTTGTTTTCTTTAACACCAAGACTCAGCACTCTCCTCGCTTTTGAAGACAAGTCTTAAGTGGCATCAACACGCTCCAGACATAAATTAAAAGCCGGTTACATAGCAAAATCATCACATTTCCTACTACAGTTATCTTAGATAACACATTCCCAAGAACCAGTTTCCTTGAAGTGGGCAAGTTTGGGAACAATCATCAGCTGATACCAACTGACAAAGCTATGGTGGCATCGAGGTAACTGCACTACTTTACAGTAACTGGTAATCTTTCCCATGACTTAAAGTATGGGTTGATGTAACTAGTGCTGCTGTTGTGCATAGGTAATCACCCTGAGTGGCAGCATATCTTCATTCTGTGTTATAGAGAGAGAGGCTAAAGGGAAAACTAGATGTGCATACAGAAAATAAATCCTTTAAAAGCTGGTAAATGCAGTTTTCTCATAGTCTAGCCTCACAGAGTTGGTGTGTGGAAGAATTCCTGGAAATCTGTCACTAAATGCTTTATCTATTCTTAGCATTGGCTAAGAATGCTCCCATGCTCTCAAAACATTGTCTTAAGCTGCTGATAGGAGAAGGACAGTAGGCTGTATAAAATAGTTTTAAATGTACGCACTTAAAGGAATCATAATAACGAAGTCCCATTATGTTTCTATTCAAAATAATGTTCCTGAATTCTTAGGTTTTTCTTTCTGTGTAAGTAAATAAACACGTTGCACCTTTTCTTAAGAACTTCACGAGATCATTTACTTTACCATTACTGAAACACTGCTTTGACACAGACTGTCCAACAGCAGCATTCTTACCGTAAATGTAGGAAACTCCAACAAGCTCAAATATGGCAATGATGACAAGAGAGTAGGAAGCTGCGTAAGTGTCCACAAGTTGTAACATATACATTCCACCCTGAAGAAAAAAAGAAAAGAGCAGTTACTTGTGACAAACGTGCCTCTCCACGTGTCTGGTGGCTGGTGAAGGGAGGCAAAGAAAGCCAAAGAGGTGAACAGGATGGATTAAGGGTAACTAACAGAGTAACACAGAGGTGTACACCACCTCTTGAAATTGCTCGGTTTACAGTGCTGGAGGAACTAGTGGAAAATAGACAGTGAGGATTACCTGTGGTAGGTGAGAATTTCATTATTAACTCCACAGTTTGCTAGGACTATCAGTGCATATCTATCCTATCCATGTGACGGAAGGCACCCCAAACTAATGCACAGGTTTAGATGGCATATGAATGTTTGGGGCTTTTTGTTTTGTTTCATTTTTTGTTTGGTTCTATTTTTTTAAGCAAATACCTTCTTTATATGACTACTTGGAGAGGTTTGGTTAGGAATTAATTTTAAGAGAGTCAGATTTTCAGGAAGATTTGAGCAACCGAGTCTCTCAAAACGCATCTCAGTCAGAGCATCCACGCACAAAGCTTTCAGACTCACCTGGTGTCTCTACTCATTTGCCAGAATTCTGCTTCCTACTTTGCAACTGTTTCTTGCAAGAGCAGAGAACGGCCACCAGAGGGGGACTGGGGGCAGAGAGTGATGCTCAAAGACAGTATCATTACCTGAGTGATCATAGGAAATCCCATGATGAAAAAGGAAATGCAGCACCCAAGAGTGAACAGCGCCTTGTGCGTACGTAAGTATTTGGGGAATTCATCCGAGACAGAGGTCACTATAGTCTCGATAGTGGCAAACTGAAAGACAAAATGAATATATTCGTTTTCATACACACAATGTACACAAAATGGTGCAAATGGACACACTGCAAAGTGAGACAGAGTATTCCGAATCTTTGGTGTTAAATGCTTGGATGCCAATGCCAAAGTTTTGCCCAAATCATTGCAGCACTGATGGCTTTAATTCTTCTCTCTCTTTGTAAGGCAGTACATGGACAATACGGAAAATAGCAAGCAATGTCCTGGCCCTCAGAACACACAAATAGGAAAAGCACCAAGAAAAGAATGGAAAATGAGAGCAGTTTACCATGGTGTCCAATCCAAGTGTCAGAAGCATCAAAAAGAATATGATAGCCCAGAACGGAGAGAGGGGAAGCCTAGTTAAGGCTTCTGGGTAAACAACAAAAGCAATTCCAGGACCTGGAAATGATAAAAACAAAGTTTGTGTTAAATTCATTGCATTAACTTTGTTGACTCTGTGGGGAAAAAAAGGGGGAGAAGCAAAAAGTAATGTTTCAAAGTACAATGCTATGTTACTATACTTGATATAAGTAAAAAACAATCCAAGTCAGTCTCTGCTGTATACAGAAGGATTTTACCATTGCAAGATTTAGCCTCACATGCTTAACTTCCATTTTAGCTCTAAGGTCCAAGACACTTACACACTCCTACCTTCCGAGCTGCAGAACACACTTCTAACCACTATGCTGATACACTGATCCAAATAAGGATAAACAAAGCCAGGTACTATGTCTGTTTCTTTCTCACATACTGGAAAAGATGTTGTGTTTTAGCAGCACATGAAATAATCTACATAGGTAACTCGTGAAGTGTTTCAAGCTCCTTCTGAACAAAGGACACACAAAATTTAACAGCAGTGTAAAAAAGTAACACTGTGCTTGACTCAGTATGCACTGTCTTTAAAACGTGCTGCAAAAAGATGGCTTTTTGGAATAGGATGGTGCATGTAGAAAAACTGTGTATTCACAAACATCTTTTCGTCTTTTGATTAAAGATTTCTTCTTGCCTTTCAGAGATAAGAGACCTGCTTGTGCCAGCTTCCTGCATTTACCAATCCAAACTGAGTCCTGGAACAACAATTTCCCATTGATCACACTTCCAGGAAAAAATAATTCAGAACATGAAAATATACCTTTCCAAGATATCGCATGCCTGGTAGCACCCAAGCACAGGCGAAGAACCAGAGGGAGGCAGGCTCCCATCCCATCCACCTTCAGGGACATAGGTGGGTATTTACGCCTTCTAAAAGGCTGTTAAAGCCAGGAACGCTCCAAAGGATTTGACTTCCTTCATTTCAACACATGCAAAAGACCTTGAACTTTCATTTTAAATTACTGAAGCCTTTCAGTAGTGGTGGTATGTTCTTAATCAAACCATGAGAGTAGAACCAAAATAGATTGCCACTCTCTTTGTGAAGAGAGTTTTACTTTTTCATCAGGAACACAAGTTTTTCCTGAAAGACATATTCTAACTGAGAATACATAGTACTTCAGATTAATATCTTGGCGAAATAAAGGTTCCTTCCCATTCCCACCAGCAACTTGCATTCAGGTTATTGCATGCTTTGAAGGCAGATCATGTAGCATCATGGCCGGCCATCTACTGTGCTAAGTGTTATGTCATCTCCAGGGAGGTGAACCAGCTGAACCAAGTGATTCCTCTACCATCCCTGCCACCCAGATCCTCTAGCCCTCTCCTCAGCTGTCCCTCTAGAGCTTCCACTGCAGCTTCATCCAAGGACGGTGCTCCTTACAATAATCTGACTGCACTGTGGTTTGGATTGCAGGCTGCTTGGTCTTGGTCTAAAATAAAAAGTTTAATGAAAACCCAATGGCTGCCCTTTAATTCTTCCTAACCAACAGCAACGTATACATCAGAGATGGATATACTTACGTCATGTCCCTTTCTCACCTCACCACTGAACCTATGGAATTTACTCCTGTGAAGAAGTTCTTCGTCTCACAACCAGAACCTTTACATAAGGACTGTGAAATGCAGATGTGCTATCCAGAAGGCACATATGATCACATACAGTGATAAAACCTGTCTTACTGCCCCGTTAATAGACTGGACTCAAATGACACCTAGCCAAGACAACTTTAACACAACTTGGAGATGAAGACTGACCCTCAGCTAAACTTACACAGTTTTTCCCACACACAATGGTCTAATTCATCCAGAAGATGGGGACTACAACAAAACTTTTCCATTCTTACTTAGCTGACTGGCAGAGCAAAAAGAAGAGATGAAGCACCAAAGAATTAACTGACACGGCACTAGCCTGCAAGTGTACTAACCCCTACTACTTCCTATCAAGAAACAGTTTGCCAGTTGGTCACCCTCTTTGGTCAGGTCAGAAGTACTGCAAAGTCTGTGCAATTATGCAGATTTCAGTTTCAAGTAGGAAAAAAACAGAAGGAAACTAAGAGCCTTTAAGTTTTTCGAATCGGCAAAGCACCTTGTTCCCTTCATTGTTATTCCCCTCCTACATTCAGTAGCAGGTTTCAAACAAGCAATGGGAAATATTAGGGTTCTGAGAAAAGGTATTTGTCAAGAAAAAATTAACAATCCATTTTACCAGTGCTTGTTCTGTCAACTGCAGGATTTCTGTTTCCCAACTAGCTCTGATAACACTATCAAATTTGTATTAACCTTAATACCTAATTTTTCCTATGAGTATGAATGTTACCATACATAAACGAGGGAGACTTTTCTTGGTTTCTATCCCCTACTATCAACTCACTGATACAATTTCCAAATCATGATTCTCAACCAGTCAAGCACCTTAGGCGATATGTAGTGCCTTGTGGCACTGCATTCATCTACACAACAAACCTGTCAGAAAAAATGTTTTATACCTTTGCATTACTGCAGACAGCGAGATGCTTCACCCATAGAAGTCACCAGCACGCAAAATTCACTTCTTGAACTCCTTAATCTTTCTCCAGTTCAGAGCCTCCTTTTACTCTATGCTATTGCAGGGTGAAGGGGGCATAGCATGGACAGCCTTCCCCAAAGCTCATGAAGAAACTATTAAATACATCATTTCAGTGCTCCAAGATAGCTCTGTGTTGAAGTTCGGTACAACACGCTTAGCACCCTCACACATACACAGAAACAGCTATGGTGGGGAAGTGTAAATCTGCATAAAAGTCATTGCAAAATGACTTCAGACTTGTCCTTTTAACACAGTTTGAAATGATCCTAAGGGTTGGCGTAGAGTTGAAGTACTGCATATGCCACAGGAAACAGAGCTGAACTACTGTAACACTTATCACTTTATAACTCAACCCTTTAAGCTTCTCTGAATAGTACCCCTTCCTACATCCTGCTGCTTCGCATCAACTCATACATGACAGCACCAGTTCCTCTGTCAGTCACACTCTTCTCATTCACATTCAGCTCTACCAATTAAGATGTTACAGATCCTCATTTCTAATCATCTCTCTCCATTACTCATGGCTTTCTTAATCTGTACCACTCTCACGCATTCCAGAGGAATTTTTTCATTTTGCTGTAGAAGCATCTCCTTACTCCCCACAGTTCAGAAGCTCAATCCACCTCTCAAGCTGTGTTTTTTCCACCCCCACGCTGCAAAGCCCACTGCTTCCCATCCAAGATCCCCACCATCAGGAACAACTTCTGCGTTGACCAGGACGTAACAAGGCAGCTGAAAATAAGATAGCAAGTGACTGCTTGGATTATGTGAAGGAGACATTCCAGTCACTCCTTTACATAGAGTTTTGAAATGAATTCCACCTTGCTTCTTCCTCTTACCAAACAAGTGAGATCTTCACTTCCCACCAATGAATACTGGACTTTTTTCTGTATCAAGGTGCACACAAGCAGACTACTAATCCACTCCAATTGGAAGCCACTCTTCCCACCTTCATCACCAACAGCATCATCAGAGCATCACAGAGATGAAGGTGTCACCAGAATTGTGTCTCATTAACAAAATGGCAGTGTACCCTACCTTGGTCTGCCACAGCTTCAATATTCACTTTGAGCTCGTTTGCCATGAAGCCAATAACTGAGAAGATGACAAAGCCCGCAAATATACTTGTGGCACTGTTGGTACATGTGACTATCAACGTGTCCCTGGAAAGAAAGCAGAGAAAGGGAGGGTTCTGTATGCGTTTCAAGACTCTCACATGACATACACACTCTGTAGGAACACTGACAAAGAGGAACTTTTACACTTATCCGGTATTTCTGACACTGGTCTGAGGTGCCAGAAGTCATCACAGCACAAGAAGCCAGCTGTGCAAGTTTCCGTAACTCTTACACCATGTAGGAAGCCATAGGCTAAACAGAAGGCTGAACATTTCTGCTTCTGGCACCTCTAAAGACTGCAGCAGTGGTGACACAAACTGTAACAGTGCTTTAACTCTGCCTAATGTGGCCATCTACTCACTACATTATACGTGGACTATTTACCAGAGCCAAGACAAGACCATTCGTGTCCTAAATATTACTCTACACCAACATACCCATTTGTGGAAGATTCTCCGCTACTGTCCTCATTTTTTGGTGCTGTAATGGGAATCTCGAGAAATCCATAATAATATGTTAATCATATAATAATAAGCTTATATTTACTGCTATTTCTTTGTCAGGAACAGAATGAAATACAAACTAAAAAGCTGCGTGAGTTGACACGTGGAAACGCTGACGGAGCATCATTAGGAAGAAGGGTTACGTTAATTATTTGGGCTTATGGAAAAAAGAAACATGACTTCTCTTTCAACCATTGTGGAATAATCTTCTCCCAAAAGCCAGGTATGTTTTAAGCAAATGTTTCATGTCTGTATCACCAGGTGCAGTCATGTAAATTTACTCCAATCCTAGCTTATCTAGTAATGTTCCAATTGTATATTTAACTGAAAACTAGGATTCTATCTGCATTACAATGTAAGGGATGTAAAAAATGAAAGGGAAAGAATGGTCAAGCTTCACTTCAGTACTCAAGATGCACTGTAAAATTAAACAGATTAGAACTAAATCTATCTTCTTATTTTTTCTTCAGTCTCCCTATCTCTAGCAGATGCATAAGAGCTATGTATTTTTTCCATTACCATGTATTACACTCAAATTTTTTGCTAATATTTTCAATTGATGCAGAACACTGCTAAATTAGTGCAGAAAAATAGCATGACACCAGAACTATTTTTTTCCCTTGCGCTCATAGTGTATTCATTCAACATCATAAAATTAAAGCACAGGATAAACGTATTCAAAAGCAGGACCCAAAGGGCAGGAATCAGTGTGGGTTTGCTTCAAGGGAAACAAGACTGACTCTAAAGACAACACAAAGCATCAGTGAAGCTTTCTGCTAATCCCCCTTGCTTTTGTTTTGTTCCTATCTGCAGGTATTTATCTTACACACTTCTTGATGAAAAAGCTCTACTATATCACTAAAACCAATTACTCCACTCGCAAAAGTAATTTTAAGTGTTGGAAGCTGAAATAACTTTATACAATAAGTGTAATTGGGGAAAAAATACTTAAGAGAGGTGAGAAGCAAATACAGAAATTGTATGTTAAACTCACACACATATGAACAACAGCAAACTTTAGCTTGTTCTATGCCCGGGTTGTTCTTCAGTCGACACTGACAATTGGCATGGTTTCACAAACATTGCTCACAGCTGTTGACAGCTGCTCAGATTGTCTTTCAACCTACAACTGCCCACTCTGAAAATGAAGTGTCAATAGGGACTATAATTAACCGACAATTCACCTTGAGACCTGGATCAGATTAGGACCTGGAGAGAAGAGGCAGCAAGACAAAAAGGGGACGGAATGAAAACAAAACACCGTGGAGCAGTAGGCATTTCAAAGCATACTTCTGCAAGTTGGAAAATAACAGTGTTTTTGGATAAGATCTTTTAATAAGTCTGATGGATTTCACTCTCACGTACCTGTAGCAGTTATTATGGAATTTGTTGTAAGAAGAGAGAGTAATTAGACCCCCCCATGCTGCAGATAAGGAGAAGAAAATCTGAGTGGCAGCATCCTTCCAAACCTAAATAAGATAGACAGGAGAGGAAATCACATTGGCTTCAGGAAAGCATTAGTAAGATCAATAACACTAAGAATTACTGCTGGGGATTAACAAGCAAGTAGTTCAAATAACCTTCGGAGCAGTGGACGTAAATAAAACAGTATTTACAAATAAAAACCTGCCCTGACATACAGTGCTCATTTTATTAGGAATACTCTTCTTGTCCAGTCCAACCAAAATGATAATATATCGTCTTTGCCACGTATGAAAGGCACAAGTACTCAGCACACTATGTTGCTGGGTACGTGTCAGCCTAAATACATTCAGCAAAGGAAACATAAATCAAGAGGAAAAAATCTGCATTGGGTACTGATGCGACAGTTATCTTCTTAATGACAGCAATGTGATTCTGTGATTCTGTACTGTTTGTGAATGACTTCATGCTACCATCATCAAAAGATTACAATACTCATTGTTTATAGAGATAAGGACATGAAGACCTGCGGAAGTCACACTGCTATTGACAGAAGGAGGTGCTCATGTGCCATTTCAGGCAATCCAAATCCATGTGTGAGTTCATGTCTACACAAATACAGAGCAGGCGTGTTTTTGCAGCATGTTTTACTGGTTTAATCAGCAACAAACAGCATCACAGAGATGAGCTGAAATTTAAGTGAGAAAGCAGAGCTGAAGCACTCAGACCAGCCCATCTTTTCTAAAGAGCAAAGCCAGGTACTGAGTCCTTTATTTCTGTCCTGTGCTAGATGGAAAATAACATTATTTCTTAGAAAGCAGCTACTGCAATGATCACGGCTGTTCTGCTTAAGCATAAATGTTGAGGGGGGAGGTGTTAGAGTAAGTTGTACGATTT
This sequence comes from Aquila spilogaster, assembly GCA_024606505.1. Taxonomy (NCBI): domain Eukaryota; kingdom Metazoa; phylum Chordata; class Aves; order Accipitriformes; family Accipitridae; genus Aquila; species Aquila spilogaster. Next base: position 30,934,801 of record JANHGO010000038.1, read on the forward strand.
GTTTCACGTCTCAGGTTCATTTTTCAGAACTGTTTTATCTGTACAGTGAGAAAAGTGCACGTATTCTCCGAATTTCTAAAGACAGTTTGTGTTACCTATTAAAGCCTCACGTGTTTGTTCAAGTCAAGGCAGCATCTACTCGGGCAGCAGCATACAAAAATCTCTATCTCCTTTTTAATTCCCCATTTTAAATGCACCTACTCTGAGAGATTCGGGTGAAACATTAAATGTGAAGTAAATACCTTCTGTATATACCTATGGAAGGTACGTGCACACAAATAACAAACATCCACAGTAAAATGTTCCCCATACGATGAATGGGATTCCACAGACAACAATACTGCCTCTGCGCACACAGAAAATGGTTGCAACAGCCGTTAAGTGAGAGATCTGTATGGATTATTCATCCTATCAGTTACAAGTGCAGCAAGAAGCCCACCATAGCATCAATGAGCTTCTCCCACTTGGGCGTGATGAAGTACCAGATCCCAGCTCCAGCCCCAGGTAGCGTCACGCCTCGTATAAGAAGGATGATGAGAACCACGTAGGGGAACGTCGCTGTGAAGTACACCACCTGAACAGACCAAAGAGACTGTTAGAAGGGATTCTTCGGACCTATGAGAAGAGGGGGAAAAAAACTGGAATCGTTATGCTATTGCCTTAAAACAGCAATTACTGGGGATCAGAGACAATAACCAGGGGATAAGATTAGGAAAGAAAAAGAGTTATTTCCCAGGAAATCTGACAGAGCTGTAATTTTTTTTTACATCCCTTCTTACTGCTGGAAACAGGAATAACCTTAATGATAACAATTGGGATTCCAGAGGGGAAGAAAACGGAGAAGAGAAAGCCTGGAGAGCAACAGTAATTTAAAGCTAAGTGGAAACACCATGTTTGATCCCTACCCAGAGAAAACTAATACAGCTCACTGGAATTCAAATGAGCAATGTCAATTCAATACCACCTAAAGATCCCAGCTTTTTCCTATGTATTCTGCATTTCTCCTGATTTAACTAAGCCTAAAAATGTGTTATTAGTTGGTACCTCTTAATAATTCCATATCAGCACGAAAATATCCATGGGCTCAAAGCAAAAAAAAAAAAGAAAAGTCAGTGGAATGATCCAGACAGACATAATAATCACTGGGTCTAAGCACACAGCAGAGGTTGTGCACTTAATGTCTTCATAATTACCTAGTACAGAGCGGAGCTCTCTCTAGTCAAATAAAATGGCGAAGTTACAACCCGTGAGGCCGTACTCTCTACCCAAAAGCATTTAAAATCCTTTTACACCTTAACCTCCGGATCCCACAGGGACTGGAATCCTCTGAGCTGAGGTGACTTTTGAAACTGCTTTTCCAGCTTTCTCCTTGCTGTTTCCAGGGGGATTTCAAGAAGTTGCACCTTGTGCAGTGAATGGAATTCCATTTAACTGTAGCGAGTGATAAAATCTATTTCCATCTAAGCAGTATTCCTGGGAAATAGCTACATCAACATATTTGCACTTGGCTTTTAAGGACACGTACGGGCAGATCACACTCCTGTTTTCACTGCATTTCAGAAGCAACCGAAAAAAATTACCCCAGAGGAAGAGAGAAACTGTCATGTAGAAGAGCCAGACCATATGGGGCATCCACACCACTTCAGCCACAAGGATGATGTTCTATCGACTCCATCCAGCTATTCCAGCTGAGTGTTGTTTCCACTTTTCATTTTAGAACAAATTTAATTGAGGTTTCTTAAGTAAACTGGAATATAATTAAGCTAGCCCAATGTATGTAATTTGGGGATTTTTGCCTGCTAAAGTAGTCTTTATGTTAAGCCTAGATGCAATTCCATCATTTAGATAGGACCTACACTTCATCAGGTTAGTAGTCCCCAGATCATACTACAGTAACCTGAGCACTGAGACCTTCCAAACCAGTTGACTTTACCAGCCTGGTCCCCAGCTCATTCAATAGACAGACCAACATGACTGCAGTTCACCACAGTGGGCACTTTGCTGGCAGCCAGACTCTGGAGCCAGGGACAAAACTGACGGATCTCACTGCTGTGAGAAGCCAGAGAAATGGAGCTGGGTTAAGGAAAGGTGTAATTTTAGAAAGCTGCCACCAATACTCAGGACAACAGGATACATACTGCCACTGCTCACATCCACCACAGAACAATGTAGGTTCAGTACTGATTTAAGACACATTGCATAGCATCTTCGTTTACATCATAGTTTCCCTAATTATAGCAACGGTTGAGGCGACTGCAGAATGTTCGATGAGCACCACACAGAACAGGGAAGGCACTGTTTCTGCCATCCAACCGCTAAGTACAGCGAAAGGGCTCATTTTAAATATAGTGCAGATTAGGGAACAAAGGGTGACCCAAACATCTCTTTTTAATATCACGGCCAGACAAGAAAACTTGGAAAGGAATAGGGCACTTCAACAGTACTTAGACATCCGTTGAAACCAGCTTTCAGAGCCCTAAAGAGGGACATGATTCCATCAAAGCAGTGCACTGCTTTCTTGGAAGTGTGTGATTGCAGATGATTTTCTTACTTTTCCTGATGACTTGATTCCTTTAGCAAGGGAGGCATACACAATCACCCAGGCTAGGAAAAGAGACAGCGCCAAGGGCCACCTAATCTCACCGGGGTATTCAATCCCTGCTGAAATCTTCAATACAAAGTACCTAAAATAATAATAATTAAAAAAAAAAAAAGGAAATTTAAATAAAATAGGAAAAAAAAACACAACTGCAGAGAGTAATTCAGTGCAAAATCCTACAGTACTCTGCTCTGCTTTAGCATCCTCAGGGGTTTCTCTAGAAGGTTCCAGCGAACCTCACCACGTATTATTTTATGTATCTGCATTGCAGTAGGAGATAAAAATGCCAAGCGTGGGCCAACACCCCAGCTGTGCTAAGCACCGCAGGAACAGGACAAAAATGATACCATCTTTACAAATGAGCTTTCCTTGTTATTAGACATAGAAGTGGGTATCACTGATCATCCCTAAGAGATGACATTTCCAGTCTTCCAAACAGTTTGTCCCTGCATTACTGAGTGACTATCTGTACTGCTGCAGATTTTAAAGTAAGCAACATAACATTCCTGAGGAAAGATCTTACTTGAAGTATTCTTCACTCCCGCTGACAAATGTCTTATTTCCTTCACTGGTGAAGTTCACCATAGTCAAGTTTGGATAGGCACTCATACAGAAAGTAGAGTTCTTGATTTGTATTTTCGGGTGGTCACCAACGATGCATGAATCTGGGGGGGGGAGGAGGGAGAAGAAGAAGGGAAAGAAGAAAAGCTGCATGGATTGTTTTACCATTTGAGCGTAAAACGACAATGAAAACATCACTTGACATTCAGTTGTGTGTGGTTTCTGTAATGCTTTGCTTGCAGAGGGAAAGGTCTCAATATCTCTGACGATTTTTCCCCTTATAGCCAAAAGCCCAAGGGATGAAAAGGGTCTGAACCGAACAAAGTTCAAGGGGAAGGCTTGCATCAAGCTCATCACAGGCCTGTTGCTGGCAGCAGGACAGGCTCAGATTTTACCCCTGAACCACATGCATCCGCAGGGATGCAGGGCCAGCAATGGAGCATGGGAAAAGGTGCAAGCCATCGCTGGTCGGTGTGGATTTTGGACCAAGAAAGCTCCATCAGCCCCCACTTACCCAATAAAAGTTTGTTTTTATCTTTACAGTCCGGTGTGTTCCAGGGGTTGTTACAGGAAGCCCAAGGGAGCACGGGTACAAAGGAGGCAAAAAGGTAGAAAAGAGTGTAGCACAGAATAATATTGTAGTATATGGCTATCAGAACGGAGATGATCAGCATCGCGATGCCGCAGCCTGAAAGAGAGAGAAAATAGTAATAATAACCAAAAGGGGGTACAACCCGGGGGGCTCCCAAAAGCAGCCCAGGGGGGCCCACTGCCCCGCTCACCTTGCAGGGCAGGGATGGCTTTCCACACCGAGACGGGGCCCTGGCTAGCGAACTGCCCCAGGGAGACCTCCAGGAAGAAGATGGGGATGCCGGCGAGAGCCAGCATCATCAGGTAGGGGATGAGGAACGCACCTTGGGGGAGAGAAGGGGGAAAGCAGAGCACAGTGTGAATCACGGGGGGGGCGGCACCGACCCGGGCAGCGCACAGCACCGGGAGGTGTTTTTTAATATATCTATATCTGAAAGATTCATCTCCTCTAAGCCGCTACCTCTGGCACAAAGCAGCCCTCACGGGGGCGATGCAGCTGTTTAACACCACCGCAGCACCAAGAGTCCCGTGCCATAGCGCCGCGCTGGCAGCTGCAGCGGGTGGGCAACGCGAACGCACGCCGGCTGCTGGGTTAGCTTCTGCTAATCAGCTTCTTCCTTTTGTGAACCGTTAACCCCTCCTTCCAAACCCTCCTCTCCCCTGCAATCATATTCTATGATTCCATTCGGCCGAGCAGCACTTCCAAAGATTATTTTTCAACCCGTGTCGTGTTAAGACCAATTCTCAAACAGCTCCAAACGAGACGAACGTCGACTCCGCTTCCACCTGCGTCCTGGAATCCTCTTCCTCCCCCCTCCCCTGTTGCTCTCCCGTCCCCCACTGCCCCCCCGTTGGGGACCACTGAGTGAAGGATGCGGCCGGAGCGACCCGTCTGCTCCTCGCTCCCCTCATTCTCCTGCTCAGCTTTCTTTTCTTTGCTTGTTTTTGTTATTTCTTCTTAAGAAAAACACCACATGCGAACGAAATCTCGTTGGAATTTCCCTGCTGACCACCGGCTCTTCAATAAGAACAACAACAACAGGAAACCCAACCAAACTGAAAGCACAGCGAGGACTTCCGCTCAATCTGATGCTGGGGGATACGTATGGGGCTGCCCGGCCCCAACCTCTGCTCCCCTCAGGTTTCTCCCCACCGAGGAACGGGGGCAGCTCCCAGCTCAGCCACGTACGGTACTGCAGGAAGAGAGACAGGAAAAAGCCATCCTACCTCCCCCATTCTTAAAGGCCAGGTACGGGAACCTCCAGACATTGCCCAGCCCCACTGCATAACCCACCATGGAGAGGATGAAATCCAGCTTGCTAGACCAGTTCCCTCGGGCTTTATTTTCATCCCCTACATCGTCTTCCTAAAGGGGAGAATCTTTGAGCTCATGGTCTTCAAGGTCTAGATCTCTTTAAATATTTTGTTTTATCTTTCATTGTAAGTGAATTGCCTC
>JANHGO010000038.1:30954211-31016214 GCA_024606505.1 Aquila spilogaster
CTTTGGCAGGGGGGTTGGACTACATGATCTCTGGAGGTCCCTTCCAACCCCTACAATTCTGTGATTCTGTGATTCTTTCCACCCAATTTGCTCATCCTCAAGAAACAAATCATTACTCAACTTCGAGTAATAACATTTAGACAGACAAAATTGATTTTGATGTCTGGAGACCTGAACCCAGAGAATTTCACAGAATTTGACCCGATATTTCTTCCTCCAGCTTCCTGCCGGGATTGACACAAAATTATTAGTGGTTGCACTTGAGATAAAGAAATGTTTGGTCTGTAGCAGACAGAGGCAAATTCCAGGTGTCACACAGCCCTGATGCTGAGGAAGAACAAAGAACCTCCAAAGAAAGTGAAGGAGCGTACAAGCACACACTTCAGTGTAATTTTGATGGAGACAGAAATTAAGTCTGGGAGCACATGTGAGAATACAGGGAAAAACAAAAGCCAGAGCAATACACAGGCTGGAAACAAATGTGCTGTGCAAGGAGGAAGAGGAGCAAAAAGATTTGCAAGACAACACCTCTTTTCTGAATAGATGTTCTGGGAACTACCAACAGCCCACTATGTCAGCTAGCAGTCAGCAGTGTTCAACCAGAGCATCTAGGATCTCTTAATCTGATTTTTAACTTAGCGAGGTAATAAAGAACAGTTGCAAACCTCAGACCTTGTGACAAGAGGCAACTGGACATTATACATAGCAAGAAAGTGACATCTACCTGCTTGGTATTTACACTGAATGCTGAGTTTAGAGAGCTTCTACGTGGAACTAGGGAACTATTAACACCTATGGCAACTTTTTATATCCCTTTCAAATCCCACAAAACTTGAAGAAGAGGAAAGCATGCTAGTGCAAAGCCCAGTCCAGAGAGAGTACTACAAAGATTAAGTGTGATCTGTACAATCTACAGCTGGCCTCTCATCAGATTCATGTGCAACTCCCTGTAGAAATCCTCCAGGTGATAACTCATATTTTCTCTTCTGTTTCTGTGCTGTTGATCATGAAAAATAGCTTCTTCACATACACTGCAAGAAGCTGCTAGGGAGTGGAAAGAAAAAGATATTGGACTTGGTAGAGGCATCTGTGAAGCAATGGAAAATGCAATAGGGTCTGGTGATGTTCTGGTAAACCATATTGAGTTCTAAGTTGAAAACATTACTATACCAAATTCCATGAGGGTGTTTTTGTTGTTGGTTTTTATTTGTTTGCTTTTTTAATATATATATATTTTTGCCTCCTATTAATTTTCCCTACTATCTATCCTACTATCTATGCTCCTGTTACCAGCTTGGCTTATGGACCCCTTTCCTTAATCCAACTTCAGTTCAAAAGAAAAGGTAAATCGCATTTGACCAACTCAACCTAGGACTTTATTCTATATGTAAAGCAGGGAAGAGCAAGCAGAGGAGAGGTAACTCTGGACAGAGGCTATTTATTGAAAATATATCACACACAAAAGCATGCAACAAATCTACCTAGTCCTCCAACCTTGCTCTTTCTCTGCACACAGTCCTTTCATCACCCTACCCAAGTCCAGCGTTCAAGAACCAGTTTTACCATCATTCCTGTTGGTTGATTAGTACGCTTTTGGCCTTTTCTACCTCTCTTTTCATTATATCCTTACGACTAAATATCCTCTTACGATCACTGTGTTTAGACACATTGATGAGGATGAGCAGTGATGTGCAGATTTAAGAAAAAAATTCTGACTCTTGCTGAATTATATAACTTAACATCAGCAACTCTGATTCTGTACCTCTGGACTAGGCTTTGCTGCGTGCTGCACAGGCCACATGTGACAGCTGGCCCTCATCTCAAATAGAGATGTAAGCTCTAGACCATACAATTGCCTGTTTCAGTGAATCTCACCACACTTTCACTCTACAGATGTCTTTGAATATGTCTGTAGTACATTATACACTTAATATTCACCTCAGGTACTGTGTCTCAGTCTCAGCTTAATGCTCAGATCACAACTACAGTTCGGGTACTGAAACTGATATGCCCCTATAAATTCAGATAGATTATTATAGCTTTCTCACACTTTTCTACGTCATAACCACAGAGCAGAAGGTTCTACTGTAAAACATTTCATCAGCTCAAATTTCTACTTGCTGAGAAACTCCTCAACAGCTTGAAGTTCTGCTACAATATTATATATGCATAAATAATCCTGAAAGGGAAGATGCTTAGATCCAGCAGTAGAATTTGAATTGACTTCACTGTTAATAGCAAGACGCCCACAAACTCCTACCTCAACACCTACCCTTCCACAGAACAAAGTGTTTCTTTAAAGACCACCCTCAGCAGTAACGAAGCTAACACAGTCTCCTGTATGGACTGGAATGTCCTCTGCTTCCCATTCATATCATAGAATGGTTTGGGTTGGAAGGGACCTTAGAGATCGCCTAGTTCCAAACCCCCGTGCTACGGGCAGGGACACCTCCCTCTAGCCCAGGTTGCTCACAGCCCCATCCAGTCTGGCCTTGAATGCCTCCAGGGAAGGGGCATCCACAGCCTCTCATCACTGAGGCTTAGTTTTGGATCCCGTCCCTGCTGCTGACAGCTGTGTCACTGCCATTCTGCAGTGGAGTGCCTGCCTGCTGCTTCATTATTCTGCACTGATTTCCTCAAAATACAGCAACCTGGGCTTGCTCACTTGCTCCCAGGAACAGGAACAGTTTACATCTGGATTTTCCTAATTCCGAATTCAGCAACCAAGCCATGGTAACAAGGGATTTGCCTCCACTACGTTTTCAAACAGATTGGTTAAATACTGCCTAACACAGAATAAATGCCCAACCAACAAATCAGTGTGACTACAGACAACTGCCTCCTCTTCCTCAAATAACATAAAGCTGCACATACCAAGTAGAGTGAATTCTGATGTGGAAGATCATTTGAAAATATGTACTTGTCCTTAATCCAAAACATCTGTACGCTCCAGTGCTTTAAAAATATCTCTGGCAATGACCAAACCTGCTGAAAAACAGATTGATCAGCAATGGCTTACTAAAAGCAAGGCTTTCAGTGCTGGTAATCTATTAGCTGGGCAGACTGACTAATGGGAACGACTTCCATTTTGTTCGCAGTGCTATAACAAGATGTACAAACGTGAAGTTCGTGAAAACATTCAAGCACAGAGTGGTCTCAGAGGAGCAACGGAAGAACTCAGGAAGAACAGCCAGATTGTGGCAGGCATATGAAAGAGTAAATTTTATCCAAACCTCATTAAACTCTCCTATAAGCTTACTGAATGCCTTTTCCCAACTCTGCAGACTACAAAGACGACTTCTTACTGGCAATAAATTCAAGTGGCACAGGGAAACGATGAGATGGCCGTAATAGTTCAACTACTGCTTACTTTTCCCACTAACTGAAGCAGAGATTTCAAACGGCAAACAAATAAGTTGACCATAAGATGGTCTTACAGGGTTGATTTCGCTAAGATTTTTCTGTTGACAGCTCTCTGCCTTCAATAACGTCTCAATTACTTCAGGAATAATTAACTGTCATATGGATGACTAAATCAGGCATGAAACATCCGATTCGGAAAAAAACAGCAACAGAAAAAAACCTGTGTGTGAACAACAAAATTCCATCAAAGAATGGTCTGAACCACAACCCTGACTTCACAACAGATTCCTTTGCCAGACAGGGCACCTAACTTTCAACTCAAAAGCGATCACTGAAATCTTGAATTAAAATGCACTGTAAAAGGCATCACAAATTCAGACTGTAATACAGCCATTACGTCACTTGTCACCTTGTCTGTATTTATGTATTTATTTTAATATAGGGAGATGAGAAGCAGCACAATGCCTTTACTGATTAAAGTACAGACCGCGTTACTCTTAAAAAATAATTTTCAGGAAATCTATTTTAAAGAAAACAATCCTAAATTGTATATAAAAACAAAGGCTTCCCTTTTCAATATCCTTGGAAGAATAAAAATATCTCTATTTTACCCCAGGAATTTCAGGTGTCATCTCACCTCATTCTCTCTTTTTAAAGCTGCCGGCAGCTTCATAACAACAGCAAACTGTTGTCACACACAGATTCCGGAGGAGCAAAAGAAGAGTCCAAAAATGATCAAAAATATTGAAAATTATTCACCTTGATTCTCAAAAAAGACCAATCGCTGTTATTCACTTAAGGCACCACCACAACAGGGTTTTCCTTTGGGCATTTCAGAAAGATCAGTTCTTGCAAAAAAACTGTTTCAGCAGAGCAATAAAAAATAAAATGAAATCACCATCCATTTCAGCTAGTTCAGCTGAACTGTCTCATACAGTTAAAGAGGTTGACATCTTTTTCCTTAATATTCTTTACTTCTGACATCATTAACTTTCCTGGCACGTGCATATTCTCATGAAACCATTCTCCTTCCATTTTCCTCAGATGGCAGCGTTCCCTGCTGCTCCTTGCTGTCATTGCCAAGAGATGCTTGTCTGCTCTAGGTGACAAGAGGGGAAAAAGAAACAAAGAGGCCACCAAGCTCCAACTAGCAGTGTCATCAGACTGTGCAACCTATCTGGTAACATGCGGGCGGCCAAAATTACATCCAAATCAATTTGCAAGAGCATTATTTCTCTCTCTGGGGACACCGCACAGTATTTATTACCATCTAAACTACATATACTTTAGGGCTCAAATAGATGAAACAGTTGTGAATGCTCTAAACACGTATTTCAAAATCAACAGCAATGCATGAGTGTTTCCTACTGCCTTCTCTTCTCAGTGTACGGCTTCATATTTATTCAAGCAGGCAAGCATAGTGCCACTATAACATGTGAGTTGCAGAGAAGTCCTTTTCCTCACATCCAATTTTCCAGTTGAGTAGACTGTTTCAACAATGTCCAGTGTTGTGACAGAAGTCAATATTACTAGGAAATTCCCTCTCTGCTGCTCCTCTCTTTGCATAACCCATCAGATGGTTTAATCAAAGTTCAATTCTACTTACTGAATCCTACTTGTATCTCAGGCTTAATTACCTAAGCCATCATTATCCAGACTGGAGCAACACTACTCCAAGGGAGCTCTCACTGGTACGTGCTACCCAGGGTCTGTAGATTCAGCGTGCCTCCCACCAGTGGATCTTGCACACCTCCAACACCTTTCACCCAAGCACACTGCAACACACTAGATAAGTAAAAACAGTCCTTTGTAAAATTAATATTTAATGACAACTATTGCTAACAGGAGTACTGGAGAACGATGGTACTACAGAGATACTGCAAATGTATAATAATAGGTTTGGACAGTACCAGAGAAACTTTCCCTATTTTGAAGATATTTTTTTAACATATTAATAGGTCATATATTTTATATAGTGTGAAAATCACCTGCTGATGTGGATACAATTTAAAGCCACGTGGGCAGATACAAAGAGAAGCCTACATAGCACAGATTACATTCTGGTAACACTGCATTATACCCAAGATGTGTGTTCACCCATGGAAATTTCTCAAATATGAACATTTTCTAGGTGCTGGAATCACTCGTATCATCGTTCTTTGTTATTCACTGCACACTGCTATAGCATAAAGATGCAATCTCTCAGTTAATACAAGCTGTTTTTGAAAGAATCTGTCAATCAGTTCATGTACGTTGTAACACACCTCAAGATGGAAGATGTAAGGAAAACAAAAATGGGCGCCCTCAGTTCTGCCCAGCTTTCTTTAGAAGGGAAAAAAAAAAGGAAGAAAAAACAATTTGGAAAAGTCTCCAAACTACCACGTAAACAGGATTATTTTAGCATCTGCCAACTGAATCCAAGGAGAATTGTTTTATTTGGGTTGTAGCTCTCACTTGTGGAAAGATGACTTCACTTGGCTTGCTTTCCATGGGACGTATTTGCTATCACTGTTTCCACTTATGTTTTGAGTAATACCCAAGTGGAAAATAGAATTAACATGTTGAGTAAGCTTTATTCCTCTTTAATTCGTAATTGCTGTCATTAGGAGTCTTTTATTTTAGTTCAGCTAATTGTTACAGGAACAAAATAGAAATGTTATAAATCTGTACGTTGATTGCTATATGGTACAGTTTTTTCATTGGGAGAGTCTGTTTCATTTATCATGGTGGAGTCCAGGGAGTACCAGAACCTAGAGGTATACTTAAAGAAACTGAGTAACACCCTTGCCATTTACAAAGGAATATAAGCAAAATCTGTTTCCATCTTGATATATGAGAGGTAGCCAAGTAAATAAATTATGAACCTGTTGGTGCACATCAAGTAACAGATTGCTACTTACAGATTCACACACGGAGAAAGGATGATCTTCTGAAATACTCCACTAACTGAACTTAATCTCCACGTTAACAGGACATGTACGCTCTTTGCCTCTCCTGTCTATGATGGTAAATAACACCATTAAAAACATTGCTTTTAATTGCAAAGTTAATCATCTACCTATGAATTTTATACAAGGTCAAATAACATATCTAACAGTAAATATTTAGATTCTTAAAGAACCTGGAAACAGAACCATACTCAGGTTCTTTTCCAGCCTGATTAAACAACCTTTTAAACCTTTTTAACTACATAAACCCTTCTGCAAACTCTGCCATGGTCATAGCATTGAACGTGAACTATTACCTGTGTTCTTCCTTGTCTCGTCATGCAATACAATGTTTGTCTTTTAACTGGATATTGCACTTTACTGGTTTTAATGCCTGTTATAGCCTGCAGAAAGAGAACAGAATAACATCTTCGTGATGTTTCTTTCAAAGCCTGTACACCAGGAGATGTGCATGGGACTTGAATTTATTTTTGGTTGCCTTCAAAAACCCTTCAATTCCACTGCTATGCAATGAGTGTTGTAAAAGCAGGAACAAGTCACACACAAAAACTGATTTCTAAAAAATAATTCACCATCACCTTCATCTTCATCCAAGCCTTTAGTTTCAACTTTTCATCTCCAACTTCCTTCCCAGTAAAGTCGTGGGCTCCTCCTACTTCTTCCAGAAAGTAAGTCACACTTAGGTTGTGACATTCAACTAAGCTTGATAAATACACAATTTTTTACTCGAAAAAAATTAAATCAGGGAGAGAAAACAGTACAAATAATTACAGGGAACTTCAGGCACTATTAAATAGATCACAGAAATTTTCCTGGAAGAAAAAAGGTCTTAAAAACTAACAGTCTACTCCTTTTTTAAGTTGGCAGGTGTATCTCCCAAACCAGTTCTCTGAATCCTCTGTAGACCTTTATCTACTTGCAGTTTAAGGTTTGCTTTTATCTGGATCACAGAAGCTGGAGCTATCTCATTGCAGCATGCTCCATCAAAGAGAATTTAGAGGGTCAAACTAAGGTGCACACAGAAAAATCCTATTAGAGACCCCAGCATGACATATACAGAAGAGACATTCGGTAATGAAGGACCAGGAGCTTTCACGTTCATCTTTCTTGCTTACCTGCTCTCTGATGGCTACAAACAGAAGGAGCTTTACACTGTAGTTCAATAAACATTTAAAAGCATTACAAAAAACAAGGAAGGTTAAACAACAAATCACCAAAAGGGGAAAAACCTGTAGTTTGGCATCTACGTGGGAAATGGAGCTGTGAGCATCCCCAGTGTTCTCAGATGGAGTTATTTACGTTCAAAGTGCGCATACACAGATTTCAGGGCACAGACAGGCAGGCAAGAGAATGTAAGCCAACCTTCAGTTTCATCTGAATATTAAAAGTACTTTTAAGTATCACCAGTCAACTGAACATGTCTGACCTTGGGCTAAGTATAACATAAACTATTCAAGCATGAATAAAGATTGATAGTCGAGGACTTTTTTATTGAGGAAAAAGGTTAACTGTTGGATTCATTGTCCTCAATGCTCTTCAGGACTCCTGGACTTCATTACAAAAACATGATAAAAAAACCCATACTTTTCTAACCTAAAACAAAACCTCACCTCAGTTATTTATAGCCAAACAAGCTTTCCCCCACACTCCCCAAGTGATTTCCTATTCAGTGGAGTAAACATAAAAATAATTATGGGTTATTAAAGCTATTCCAATAGGGCAGTATTTTCCTCAGTATTGGTGCCTACCACGTTGCTAGCTAAAATAGCCCAAAGCACTTCTTGAGATATTAACTTGCAAACTAATCATTAAATATCAGAAATGATCAATTTTTCAGGAATCTTGCTTAAAATGCCAGATTACTCTCCTGGGATGTTAAAACTCAGCTATTACTTTCACCAGTGGACAAAAACACTACCCACTTGCAGACACTGATTACATGTTGATCAGCTAAAGAGTTGCCAGCTTGGCAGTCCCCTTACTTTTCATTTACCTAAAAACAGTTGGCGGTCACTTCATGATCGATTCCACAGAGAAATCTAGTGTTGAAGTTAGGACTGACAGGGCTAACAAACATCTATTAAAACACATGTACAGCCAACTTTTAAAAAGGAAAATACACAACAAAAACATTAATGCACTATTACAACTATTGATGTTCAATAGTAACCACAGGAAAACAATGAAATAAGCAAGATTAAGCCTTATTAATCAGAAAATACATAATTGTTCACCCAAGGTTATGATCTCAAATAACTATATTTATATTCTACTTGTTCACAACAGCAAGAACATCCCACTGCAAGTCTCCAGATATACACACCTCTCCCTTATCTTCTTGGTGCTAGAGGATCTCAAGATAAATGCAACAGTTGCACACTAGTTAACACAGAACAAAGCATTCCCTAACATGTAAATCCTGCTTTTCTGATATGGGCTTCTCTTGTTAGGAAGAGTCTTTTTACAGAAGTTATCTTAACTACAAAACATTCACTGAACATGGCGTTTGTTTATAAACATTGTTATTAGTATACAGCATTTTGCAAATGCATCTTGCACACTTGAAGATTTCAGAACACTTACAGTATAAGCATGTATATTATGATATTTACACACGTCAACAGTTCCATGACACTAACACTTGCCCTTCCTAGAAGAAACTGTAGTTTGGCAAACAAACCATCTTTTCCAATTGACAGCCACTGACAGTTAGTGAAACGCCAACTTTCATCCTGTTGGGAAACAGACATGCTATCACCATCATGTATTTGCCCACCTTTTACTGCATGCCAGTTTGTTGCTGAAACAATTATGATAACACTCTTTCCTATTACTTCATACATCTGACCACTGAACTGAAGTTACGGATCTTTGTACTGTCTTTTTTCTCGATATCCTCCTACTCACACATCACAGTCTAAATCACTTCTATATTTCAGCACGTTTTAGTTATTGCTGCTAACAGAGAGCTGCTAATGCATAAGTTCCAGGGCCAAAACCTGTACCAATCCTTGTCTATACCGGACTTACTGCACTGGCATTCTGTTTCTGCCATGGCTGCAAACCAAACACAGTCTGTACTGTTTCCATCAGTACTGCTGATCGCTAAAGCAAAGCTTGTCTGTACACTCTTTTTTTGCATCTCTCTAGAATAAAGTGCCCATTTGACTCTTCATTGCACAAGAGGCTGCAGGGAGAATGGAAGCGGTCTTATATATTGGACAGACTTGGGTAAGTCAGAGCCTTCAGACACCAGGAAGCTCCAGTCATCAGAAATAAGGGCATGCTTTAAGGTAGCACAAGAAACACAAGAGGAAGGATGAGTGGTATAAACAAGACAGCATTCAACTAGCAGCGGGACTGGCTACATGCATTAAAAATTGCATTTGTACATCTCAGTACACAGAAAGGAGAGGGAAAAGAGGTTAGAGAAAAAGGAAGAGAGGCAGACAAATAAATGCCACGTTTGAATTTCAAACCTAGACAAATATAATCCACAATACACATTCATTTGGTATTTCTTAGGAAAAGACAAATTTTGACATGAAAGGAGTTGCTACTAAGAAGGGAAATACCGTGAGATAAACTAGCTCCATTTATTTCAGCTGGTCTGACGGACAAGTGTCAGTAAAAGTCAGCTTCTCTATAATTTCTTTTCATTCTTTTCTGAATACAGGCGCACAAAGTTCAAGTAATACATCTATCTGAAACTATGACTAACCCATTTGTTTAAAAACAGTCAACATATGAATGACAGAAATGACTGCCTCTACATTTCTAGAATTACAGCTAGGATAATATCTGGGCCATATCATCATGTCATAGAAGGAATTTGAAGAGGATGTACACACAGCACATTTGTCCTCAGAAGTACAGAAGTATGTAGGGTCTTGCAGCTCTAGGTCAAAGAGTAATACCTTAATTTGCACCTTTGACCATATGCCTTGGGATAAGGACCACATCCTGCATGAAACATTATAATCTCGGACTGCATGAATTCTGCTCTCAGCAGTTACTTTTGACTTTTCTGCCTCTGATTTGTTTATTAGTCTCTCTGAAAGAGCATTTACCGATCCCATTTCCTAAACTATTATATTCTCAGAATTACAATTAGAAAAGATAAATAACTGACTGTGCTCTCAGATAAATCCTGTACTATCCAATTCCTAGGTTGAGAAAAGCCATCTATAATGGATTGGCTCTTTCCACAGTATGCCGTGTGACACTGCCTATTGGATCAATTTTCACCCATATGTATTGGAAGTTCTTTGAAACAACCACGCATTTATCACAGTAGCATCAATCCGTCTTTTAGTCATGCTACTTAACTGTTACATTCATTAACACCGTTCACCTCTCCCTCACATCTTGTCCCAAATTTGACAAGAAACAACGGTACAAGAAGAGTACCTTTCAGATCTGAATTTTTCAAATCTAAATACCAAGCAATGCCCTAATTCTTAACAATTATTACCACTTAGTCTTCCATTTCTGTATTCCAAGTGATTTGCATCCAGCTTTATCTGCTTCTGCTGGCTATCTGCACATGCACTGGTCACCCTGTTTCATCAGTCTAACTCCTCTTTGGTCCACCTCCTGCTCTTTGCTCCTGGAAGACACAATGACCAAATCTCATCCTGATGCATTCTTTTTTTCTTTTTCTTTTTTCTTTTAAATCACAGCTATCATTTTCTCTTTCCTTTTAAAAATTTTCCATCATTTTTTTCCACTTATGCTCACCTGCTACCAAAGACTGCCAACTCTTTAGAGGCCTTTGTACTGCTCTCCATTTCCGTTCCTTTTCGTTCTTGTATAAGTGTTGAAACAGAGGATAAACACAATCTACATTTCTATAAAATCTGGAGACTCACTGAGAAATTAAAGTTGGAAGGAACCTCGCAAGATTCGAGTCCAATATCTCAAAATTCAGTTATGCTCAAAGTACATGAAACTCTCACAGTAAATTACGTATCAGACAAATTCACATGCAGATACTTCCAGTCTGATTGCCACAGTGCTGTGAACACCCACCCAGCAACAGCTTCATTTAGTCTATCAATCCACTGCATTCCTGCAGTGCCTTGCAGCAAAGGACAACAACTGCACCTCCTACCCTTCATATTTACTGCATAACACTGATAACTACGTCACAAACTCCATTCATCAGTTCAAAGCCAACTGCTAAAATTTCATCTGCAAGGCCTATTTTTATGCATAGTTGAACAGTTCATTTCAAGCAGTTTCATTTCAAGCATTTTAACAAAGATAAAAAACTTATATTTGAAAGGAATATATGTTACCAAGCTAGAAAAATGCTGGCAGGACACAGAAACCTATGCATCAACTATATCACTGTTGTGCGTTCACGCTTGTCAAATACTACTGTGAAGTAAACCATCCATCTTTATTTTTTATTCAATTGTCTCATTTATTTTTACAGTAAAGCCTATCTTGAAAACAGAATTCTGAAAATACATACAATTTGTCAGTTGTGTGCCATCTCACTTCATAAAATAGAGGGATCTAAACATCAGGGGAAGTCATGCAGTCATTACTAGATGAACATAATAGCCAAGGTGTCAATATGGGATTAAAGCCTTTTGGTGGTCAAGCCCTTATTTAGGCCATTAAAATGAATTAACCAGACTAAGTGAATATACTGAACACCCCCATTAAGCTGCGTACATGAGCTGAGATCTTGAACACCTAATCAGGACATTTAGAGGTTTAATGGTAATTCATTAGTTTTCACACAGGAAAAAGCCCCCAGTCCACCCAAGCAAATGAAATGATTTAGATGCAAATGAGTAAGCTGTGTGTTTCCACAAGAGAGAATGAAACAGCGTTAAGATGACACAGAAATCTACAAGGCTGTTTACAATTAAAAATGTGGTAGCACTGTAACAATTGTGGTTTCCTCCCAGAGCACATTTCACTGTGTGAAAAAAGTGCTGCACTGCAAGAGAATTTCAGCTTCTGTAATACAAACTTCCACTCTCTTGCCAAATTGGCAACATCACTGATAACATTCTACTTATCCTTAGTTACAGGCAAAAAAAAGTGATTTCCCCACACTACAATATCTAATTACTCCAATTTTGTGGAGAAGAGTCCAAGGCAAAGAATTTGTTTCTTAGTGCTTAAAAAAAAAATCAAACACTTTATAACAGCAGTTCAGAGACAACTAGCAAACACTTTCACCTTTGCTTCTTGCAATGGCTTTTGAATCAACATTCAGTATCAATATTGGTGTACAATACAAGCACATTAACAACTTAGCATCAAACTACATTAGAGTTTGAACCAACTATATTTAAACATCATGACACACACGTCAATGTTTGACTTCATATTCAATCTCTGTAACAAGCCAAACCAAACGGACTGTTGCAGCAACTGCTGCTATTTGTTCTTAGCATTTTTCCTAAAGCTGCTACAATACACAATTCCACCCACCCATGCTCCAGCAGGCTAATACAGAAAAAAAACCTTAGTCACAAATAAATGAGCCATCAATGGGCAGATAAAAGAATATCCAATTAAAGGGGACAAAAAGGAAACAGGCAACTGCATTATAAAACACACTCGGATCATTTATTTAGATTAATGAAACTGAAATGCGATACAACTTTTTAATTACAGAGTTGTAATAACAATAAAATCTTTGTTGCTGCAAGCCTGCCGTTGGAATTCCACATTTATTCCCATTGGGATTTTCCAGCTACTTCTGAGCTGCAGTGGCACATCATTTAACTTCTTTTTCCCTATTTAAAAAAAAAAAGCACAAAGATTTTTCCTATTCTTTAATCGTAAGTATTGCCAGCTGGAGAATAAAGTAATATTCAGAGCTCATACTTACTTTTCCTCACAGCAAGACTTTAAACTGACTTTTCTCCCCCAGCTGCGTCATCTAACCCAAACCCAACTTCTCCTTCTTTCCCCTACATTATGTGAAACAGTAGAATCTCATTTTGTCATTAGTCACCATGCGCAAGTGCAAGAGCATCCAAATAATACTCTCTCTCAGCTCTAGGTGCACTTTTCATACTGTTGTGTGCGCATACATACAAAGTTCCAAGAGTTTACCGTTTTTGGCTTTCAGAAACAGCTACCAACAGTTAAATGTAACAGTTAAATTCGACATTTTCCATAGCTGTACACATAGAACTTTCACTGAAGACTGTAGGTCTGCTTTACGTCCTTGACCAGAAGGGTTATAAAGAGGGACCGGGGATCTTTTCTGTTTTTGCGGACTGTTATCTTTCCTCTCAAGGCCTCTCCTGCAAGAGTAAAAAAATAAATTAATTAATTAACACGCTTACATTACTGAATCATGTACGCTAAGAGGACAGATACATTGAGTGTGCTTGTGCTGCATTCGAAGTTGTTCTCAGTTAACCAGAATTAAGTCTACAAAGGTTTCCTTTATGTTTTCAAAGCTCTAAGCAACAGTCCTGACCATCTACGGTTAAATCCGTTGAGCTGTTCAGTCATACGGATGCTTTATCTCTCAGCTGACCCACCAAATGCTCAAGCAAGAGACTAATTTTGAGGTCGGAGGACCTTAATCTTGTTTGCGTTCTACAAGAATTTATTTAGTGGCTTTCACTCAGGTATTCAAAAGGTCATTTGTGCCACTAATACAGATGTTGCTTCATATTCTAAGGAAATACTACACCTATAAGGGATTTTTACTCACATTTTAAATGAGCTTACCAAGCAGATATCTCAGTTTCACAACGCTTTTGTGAAGATCGCTGCTTCTGGATATTAGTAAAAAATAATCCCGATTTATTTTCGGTCCTCAACAAGGCTTGTAATTTCAGTTACATTTGCAAGTAAGTAGGAAATCCACTCAGACATTTCACACCGTGATTTGCAAAACTCAAGAGCTGCATTTAAGCTGATGACTGCACTCAACACATAATGGAAGAAATGCTCAAGGTCTACAGCATTAAATTCTCTGCTACCCCTCTTTCAAGCCTCACTCCATTCACTTCCATGCCTCACACCCACCACGCTCATTGTCACTTTCTCAACGTGGTTTTAAAAGCTATTGCTTGTGACCTGTTAAGTTGAAAAAAGAATTGCAAAAAATGGTTTCATAGTTTACAGAGACAGATTTGCCTGGTAGAAGCACAAGTCAGAGAAAAAAGGCGTTATAGCTTCTCTTCAGTGGGAAAGTTTAATGTAGTTTGAACATAAAAACATTCTCAGAAATGCACTGCACAGTGAATTACTTCATGTTAACATTCTCTAATACTCAATGCTTCTGAAACTGTACAGGCTGAAGTAAAGAATGTCTACAAGCAGAATTAAATTTCTATGACTTAAATCAGCCCATACTGCAGTCCTGTCACATAAAACGTTTGAATACAAAGCAATACAATAAAGGAAGCAAAGATCTAAATATAATTTCCAAAATTGCAGCTGACTTCACAGAACAGAACTCTCAGACTCTGTTTATATAGCAATTTCTGAAACGAAGCATTTTTCTCAGCTATTTTTTATGGAGTAACCACAGCAAATCTGCCTTTCTAAACAATCTTTTCTGAGGGCTGAACCAAGCAGCAGCAGCGCAACCAAGTAACAGCAAGGTGGTTCTGAACAATTAATCAATGTCACATAGATATAAGATGACTGATGTTTTTTCACCATTGTGCTCTCCTACGAGCTGCCTGGAGGAAGCTGTCTGTGGGACTCAGCTGCATCACCTTGCTCTTATCACGCTCAGCTGAATGCAAGTAAACTACACAGTGCCACTGCAGTTTGATTAGGACAAAACTGAATGCATTATGATCCCCTTCCAGCATTTTTATTAGACTTTGCTAAGTCCTGAGATTTGTCCAAAAGGAAAAAACAGAAGAATTCAGCAGAACTGCCGTACAAGCTTGCTAGCACAAGAATAGAGAAAATAAATAAATGCAACCCTACTTCTCTCCTGACCCACTACCAAGTAACACATCTCATTACATGCTCCACAGAACACTCTGTACGCACGCTAACTCTTAACACTCCTAATCGTTTGTTTGGGTTCTGACTTTCATCACCAGTGAAATCATAAGTAATCTTAACTTCTAATTATGTCTGTGCAACAAAATCACCCATACAGCGATTCTGTGAGGAAAGACAATTCTCAGCGCAAGAGCATCTACCAATAAGTTATTTAGGCCAAGCAATCAGTGTTTTTCAGTTTATAACTTGACTCATCTGATTTGACTGAACCTGAAGATTTCATGCAACCTTCTGCATACATATCCATAACACCCACGTAAAGCTTGAAATGATCCATGGCAATGAGCTTGCAATGTGAAGATCCTCCCTGCCTTTTAATACAGCTTGGTATCCTCTCATTTTTTGACTACAGAATGAGTTAATGAAGGCAGGCAGCAATCAAGACCTTTCAAGGCTTCTTTCGTTTCTTTCTGTGGAAGAGCTTAATGAAACTAATGGTGAGGCAAGTATGAACAGGGTACTCAAAGCATTCTTTGTTCTGACCCCCCTTAAAGCCTGAGATCTTCAACTTCAAAAGATCTTAAGATCTGTCAAAGAAAAATTTCACTGAAATTGTTTCAAAGAGAGCTCTTACAGGACTGCAGTAGACTCGTGCTGAAGACACCTTCACTACCCAAATGCCACTGAGAAATACCTTCAGAAATCCCTGCTCTAAGGCTGTGATGATCCGCTACATAGCAATAACCACAAGCTTGTACGTGGTAGCCATATATGTATTAACAGTTACACATCAGTGAGCTTTGACACCTCTCTTAAAGGTAAGGTCTCACATGAGACTGACATTTTAAACATAATCTAGTTTTCCACTCTAATTTAAACAAACTGGAGTCACCATCTTAAGTAACACCGAGGTCTAGCAATTAACTGAAAAAAAGCAAGTCTTAAAAGCATTACTTTGGTAGAGCTGGCTAGAAAGCAGTTTCCATACATCATCCATCTTCTGAAAACGAATAGGAACAATGAAAGGCAGAAATCATTTGTTGCAGAACAAAGAGCACTTCCCTTAAACTCAATAACTTGTCCTTAATCTCTCCATTCAACCAATTAATCCACAGGGACCTATGGCTGTAGATGAACCGTCACCTTCCCATTTGGCCACGTCACTTACTGAATCACCAACTCAATCTCCAACAAGCAGTTTCTGACTTGAGCAGTAATCACTGACTTCCAGTTATTCATCTCCTCTGTGACGCTCTTCTTACACAGTCTGTGTACTTTTATAAACTAAGATGTTTACCTAGACTTCTCGGCTACTTCGTTGTTCAGCCTGTTGTGAAACTATCCTAAGGTCCTGTGTTTTCCTGTCATACCTGAGCCTATTCTTAGGCATGCTTCTGAGCCAAACTGTTGTTTCCACTGCCCAGGTGAAACTAGGCAGATCTAAAGAAGTCTACACAGCATGCTGAGTAAGACAGCCTAGTATGAGTGTCTAACATCTACAACCCACACCTGGCTGAGCAGAGATTCCCAACGTAGATCAGGCACCAGAAGTACTTGTCACAAAGAACTGTGAGTGCCATGTACATAGTTCACCAAAAAGTAGAGCTATAGGAGCCAAACTAACTCGCCTAGAACTAGTCCCAACTCACTACATTTTGTAATAGAGATCCATCATGTGGCCTGTCCCAAACTTTGTCTCAGCAGTTGGAACAAAACTCTAAGAAAACCATGTTGTTGCTGCAATGTGTAGCACATCCCCTTGCAATCTCAGACTGTGCAAAAGGAAACACAGAATGACACAAGAAGTCTGTGCAACCTTTTCTATATAGATACAGAACTTTGTATTATCTTTCAGCAAGAAGAGATTCTTTCCACTTTGTGCCTGAAATACACATTTACAGATTCTTCTGACAAGTCAGCAGGATGATTTGAAGCAGCAGATTTCACGAGTTACATCATAAGACATGGAACGTCCAGTCTGACCTCAAGATCCAAGTTTTAACAATTACTCGATATCAAAAGCAAACCTCATTTTTGGAGAGATTACTTGTAAGTAAACAAGTGACTGTTCTAAAGACACCACACTGAAACTGCAGACAGGCAAAACAAACAATAAAATGCCAATTAGGAACCAAATTACCCAACTGGGATACATAATACTGAAGTATTTCAGTATAAGATCTCAACACTCAGACAGACTAACTGTGCCAGTGCTGTTTTTGTGCTGTTGTGTTTTTTTTTAATGTTTTTCTGTTTGTAAATCTACCAACAGCAAACCAATTATAGAGACTGCGGAGTTAAAGATAATCAAGCATTTTATGGGGGCTTGGTCACGTAGGCCCTTCTATTTTGCTGTGCTAGCCTTTTTTAGCTCCACCGATAAACAAATCAAGGCTTTATTTCCACTGCAAGGCAGTATCAAGAACACAAAATGCCGACAATATGCTGCTTTATTGCTAATAGAATTTGTCTGCATACAGATATGGGTTTTAACTTAATGCACTGCTACTGAACAGATTCTGTTGCCCCTTTAAATAAAAAGCTTACAAAAATGATTTTATTTAGTAAATGCTTGGGACAACCAAATGAAAATATCCTGTACACAGTTTTCTGCTCCTAAGATGCAGTAGGAATATCTCAACAAACAATGAAAGGAAAAGATTCATGTTTGGAACATCTGCAGGAGAAGGAATCTGAATGACGCTTTGGCATCTGAATTTCAGTTTTTATAATAAAGACTTCTTCCAGCTATTAAAACAGCTGCTAAGTGAAGCCTTGTACTCTGCAGGGAGTCCACAATACAATACTCTTGTCTGAGAAAAAAAACAGTTTTCTGGCAATAAAATATCACGTGTTTTTTTTATTTCTACTGCACACTAAGCAGTTAAAGCCTATCCAACAAGCTGATGCTTTTTTGTTGTTGTTTCATCATACATCAGCTCCAAGTCTCCCAAGCCAGTCTGCAAAGAGGAAAACTAGCTCTTTGAATACGTGACTAGAAAGAGACCGCCCCCACTCCTAAACTAAATCAAATCAGCAGAAATTATCCATTAAAACTACACACAAAGCACTCTGTCATATTTACTTATCACGCTGCAATTCAGCAGCAAAACAGAGTTATTAGATGTAATTTTTTTTTACTCCTGTCTCCATACCTTTGGATCTAGGTTAAGCCACTCTTACTCCCTCAGAGGATATGCAAACATTGCACACATAGCACAGGCTGCAGCAGGAATGGCAGAGCAGGGAGGATTAATTACAAGCCCCATCCTTTGGCTTGTAGCGGCTTGATTCTGTTACCATTAGAATCAAGACCAAAATATTCAGTCATTTTTAAGCCTGAGAAAATAGATCTTCTTATACAACAAATAACCTGGAGTCAAAGAACTGAAAAAAAATTAGAACTGTTAACACTGCAGAACAAAAGAATTCTGCCACGGCGTGAGGCAGCATTTCTCTGATAAATACCCAACAGGTTCAGATACCTGTAAGCTCAACTGGTTTTGCAGGGCAAATCCAAACACAGTGTTTTACAACCACTTCAGGCTTATCCCCAGGAGCTGTAAAGCATCTAGTAGAACTAAAGTCAACTTTACTATTTGGGTCAGACTTGGAAATCTGAAGGAACCATTTTTCTTTACTGGGAAAGGAAAAAAAAAAAAACATCAAAACCATGATGTCTAAAAGACACATTTATCAAACAGCAAAACGTTGAACATGTATTTTATACCAGCAAATCTCTCTTTCATAGCCCATTAAAATACTGGAAGCAAGTGTCACCACTGCACCACAGTAAATCAGCCTGCATTTAGACCAAACATTTAAGTAAGCAACTCTGTCTTAAAAACATCTTTAAAAATTAAACAAAAATTGAAATTTAGACCATGTGGCATATTCTGTGCGTTGGTTTACCCCTTCTGCCTTCCTTAATTGAATAAGGACTACGCTTGGTTATTTTTTAAGCATGCACTTAAAGTAACACGTCCTGGAAAAAAGATGATGATTTTTGGAATGCTAAAGGAGAAGACAACAGTTATTTAGAAATCTCCCAAATAAAGCAACATTCTTATGTAAGTATAAGGGAACACTCTTTGTCCTGATGGACTTATATCCTCCATGAACAACAAATATCCCACAGAAATTAATAACAGAATTACAGAGGAGAAGGAAATTATGTTTGAGTTTCTCTCAGAACCTTGCACTAAAAATGACAGCTCCCTAAACAAAACTGGTAATTCTAAGAAGATATAAAATTAGACGGAATGAATAAAAGGAAAAGGGGGGCTTAACAATAAAGAGAAGGAAGCAAGCAGAAAGAAAAGGGAAACATGGCAGTAGCAAGATTTGTTACCGGAATAAGTTAAAGAAATAGGAGCTAATAAAGAGAAAGGAAGAAGTTATGACAAAAGTGATCTTGAAGGTCAACCAGGTTGCGTTCAATGCTTCAAAGCACACTATTTCTGCAACTGTCTTGAGAAAGTCACTGCAAGTAGACCAGAATTCTAGAACCAGACGCACCTCCCAATAATTTCAGAAGTTCTGTAAATGTCAAATGATCTCTGTAATATTAAATAATGTGCATATTCCAACAAATGCCATTGCACTTTTAAAAAATTCCCTTCACACTCTATGACACTGAAATGTAATGAACTGCAGCACAGAGACCTTAGCCAACCTTGTCTAGAAAGAGATGCTGAACAGAACACAAGCCAAGCGCAAATGTACCCAAGTCCTTGTGCATCCCAAGTAGCAACAGGATTTAAGAATATGCAACTACAAATTATTTAAGAACATAAATCCAAGCATGACAAAAATTATTTGCTATGTAACACAGATCACTGTGCCTTTAGGAAAGAAGCACCCGGCAAAAAGCTCTGATGGTAACAAGCTACTTCAGTACTCCTCCACATTGTCTCCAAGCCTCTTGACTTCAGTTTATTTTGCAAAATCCACATAAGTTTCTGCACACTTCTCCCTCAATACGTCCAGTCTGTTTATAAACTTTTCAGTTTGAGGCCATGTATTACCATGAGTTTATCAAATGACAGAAGAAATTAACCCCACTGCCAGTCCCTCTCTATCCTGATAGCCTGTAAAAAGCCACGGCCTTCAGTATGAGAGTAATGTTGCTTTGATGCATGTTTCTCTGCTGCACAACTATTCCTTGATGGTAACGGACACATTTCTGTGTTTATAAAGCAAAGAATATTTGACTAGTTGCATAGAAAGTTACTTTCAAAACTTAATAAATACAGCTAATTAAAACCACTAATAAATATCAGTTTAGTCCCTCAAACTTTACTTCAGCAATTTATTACCTGAACTTGGGGTTATCCCTGACGACAACAAAAGCTTTTTTACTTGCTTCACACCCAAGATGGAGCACACTGCGATAGCTATCAATTTCATTAACAATGTTCAGCGTATCCAAATGACATCCTCCATACTTCAATGGATCATACTCTCAGCTACGAGTTCTCTGAAATCATTTTCTATTTTCAGAGTAATCTCACAGCTCCAGGTACAAGACTCATCCACGTGTTCAGGATTCATGTTAACAAGAACAGCAAAGTTTATGAGCAGTACAAGAAATTCCATGCAATCACTGATACTTACGAACGCAACTAACATTAAAATTAAGAGAACATTAACAGCAGCGCTTTGGTCTTAAGTTTTTCTTGTTTCAGAGAAAAATCATTTGAAACACAAGTAAGATTTCTCATTAAAAACACTGTATGGTACTATGTAAGCATTGGACATATGCCCATTTATGTATACATTTGCCATTAATTTTGTGGAATATACAGATATTGCCCACTGCTTTGCTTAAGCAAAAAAAAACAAACAAACCTGAAAAGTAGATGCAGGACTTCACTACTAATCCTTCTTAATGCTTTCACAATTCCTGAAGTGTTTTAGATTTACATTTAATGACAATACCAGTTCAGCACAACTGCTGCTGCACAAGGACTGAATTTAAGTATACCTGCTTCTACAGAAATTGGTTCCTCCAGAAGAAAAACAGTTTGTTTCCAGTGTGTTTTGGTACACAGGGGACCGGTTGAAAACAAGACCTGTATTGGAAGAGTTCAAGAGTTTGATTAGAGAACAACATTTTTAATATCAGACTACATCAATCAATTACCAAACACACATGCATATGAGTGTTTGTACCAGCAAAACAGACTTGCTGCCAAACACTGTGTTGTAGAAAAAGAGAGTACGAACAGCATTTTCTTTTGAAGTTATTTTTAAAATGCATACCACCACATACCTTGTTCTGACAGTCCTTCTCAAACAATATATCGAAATAACCTGCAATTGCCTGCAGTAAAGAAAATATGAATGACAGTCAAAAAAAACCCTAATATATTAAAAAAATACGGATGCATAATGTGAATGATAGCTAATACATTCTTGTATTTTTTTTCTTTCTAGTCTAAATCCAGAACAGACAACATGGTGGCAAATATACCTTAAAGCAAAAAACATTTATGTTAAATCACCTGCTTCAGCTTTTCAACTAATGGCACTCTAGAGAAGTATGGAAAGCTCGGAAATGAACCAAGGAGACGTTAAAGGACCTTCACGACAAATGAATACCGGATGTTGGAACTGGCGGCTTGACTCTCCCATCCCTTAAGCAAAAGGTCCTATCACTCATTCAATGCTGAGAATCTCATTCTCAGTTGAATTATGTCCTTGTCTCTAATATGTCTTTTTCAGTGAAGAATGAGAAGTTTTGACAAAGTTTTACTAACCCATCAAGACTACTTTTACTGATGCAGAATCTTTTTTGGATACAAGTCGGACATCTAAGCCATAAAAACACCTCTCGGTCATTACATCAATACTGTCGGTATGCTTATAAATAAAACTCAGGATATGATTATTGGATAAGGAAAGATGAAGGCTGAGATAACAAAAATACATTAAGAATTGAAGGGAAAAAAACTGGCTTCCAGAGAAAACGAGACTATCAAGTTATGTTTTCGAGCAGAAAGCAAAAACAGTGCCCCGAACTCCAAGCTGACATATCACAGCTAGGGTGGACGCAAGCAGCTAGGCCCTTGGCAGCAAGAAGAAACATCTGACATGCTACTCTGAGAAAACATCCCCAGATAAACATTTTTAGGGGATTAAGTTCAGGCTGAAAGGAGACTTCAGTTACAAGCAAGGAAACCACCCCCCTCCTACCTGCTTGTCTCCTGTGCTCAGGGACAGAGGACTTTGTACACTTTCTGAAAAGAATCAGGACAAATAACCACTACATTCCTTGCATTATTAATGTTCTCCCAAACTAAAAAACCTGAAACACTGACTTTGACTATCAAAATCAAAAGGTTGTAGCAGTAATAACTAGACATCACAAAGACTACCATATGCAGAGTTCCAGGGATTCTACATTGTTTTCTACATTGATTCAGTTAATCTTTTTTTTTTTTTTGCAGCATTCTAAAATGGATCTATTTCCTTCAATATTGAAACTGAAATAACTGTTGAGCCAGGAAAAAAGCCAACAGACTGATATTCTACCAAAACTAATTCCTTGAGTTCCTCAGGATAAGTTCTAGCAAACAGCTCCAGAGATTCTTCCAAATCCTTCAGTTTTAAGGCACTGCCTCCAGGAACTTAAAGTCAGGAAGAAATAAGACAAAAAAAAAAAACCCCTCTCAACCTCTTTGTTGGCTTATGTCAACAGGCATGATTGAGATCCCAGTCCTGCACAGCCTAATAGTAATTGTATGCTTAAATACACAGAGGAGAGAATCTGAATCATATTAAAACAAGAACTTGAAGAGCAGATGCTACAATTCAGAAACCTAATGAGTATGTTTTTAACTAGTCACAACACTTTGGATGCCAACAAGTAGCAAATCTTTGAGTTTGAGTTTCAAGCTACAGACAAAATTACAAAACTTCACTGCTCTTAATGTCTTAGAGATTAAACATTTTAGGTTTGTGTGATAAAAATTTTAGTACGTTTGTCGTAATAACGTTCTCACATACTAAAATTTGTCTTAGAACTTAGCTATCAAGTGCTATAAATTATTAAGGCAGTTTTTACATAAGACTTTTGTTGGGACTACAAAGCCATTGATCCAGGATAGCGTGTATTTGCTACTATGGAACAAATTTCAATATCAAACTTGCAGAATAATTTCATTTTGGCACTTGACAGAAATCACTTGGCTTCATACCGAAGAAAGAAGGAAGTACACACAGCGTTTGAATATATACGCTTGATAAGCAGCAAAATAGATAATATTTTCTCAAGTGCTTAACAGCTTCCCATCTTGAATTTTCCTACAAGTATTGAGCCAAACTCAAAGTAACATTTTGTTTCTTATTTTATTTTCCATAGATTAGAACTTGTACATACATTACCAAACCAATGCTCGTTATCACAGGTCTCAGAATTAGTAACTCTATCAAAATCGTCCAGAGATCCAAAAAAATCACTTCAGAGAACAGACTGAGAACAAGAATACAATTCCATTATGTGAAACTGCATGATGGTCCTTTTATTTTTATTTTTTTTAAATAAATCACTGATCTAAAATGGAAAATAGCTCAAAATGAACAGAATTATCATCACTAATGGCATCTTCTCAAACCTGCACTCACTTTTCCATAGAAGTACATTACACTACTAACAAAAATATTAACTTTTAAAGCAGGCTTTATAAACAGAGACAAAAGGTGTTTTAATAGAGAAGCATTTCCCTTTACTGCACTTCCAAAACCAACTACATTCTATTTAAAATACTACTTGATTTACTCTCTCTTATATTTCCCCCCGAGTTGTCCCTCACAGCAAAGCCAAAGTCCTGGAAATTCACTACTAAGTTTCATGCTTCTGTTAAGTACCTCAATCATCCGGTACCCAGAGCAGAAATCACCAAGTCAAAAAACCCAGTAATGCAAAACTAACTGTGATTTTGATTACAGTCTTTTTAGGCACCAATATATCTTCTCTTACTTTTTATTTTCTATTATTCATTAGTAGAGGTTGGCACTCTGTTACTGAAATGCACAACAAATACGTTCTACATTTAAGTGCATTTCACCGAAATAATTCAAAGTACAAAATTCAAAGCATTTTCAGGTGATTTCACTTTAGAACATTACCACAAATTGCAGTAGCCACAACAGTTAATCACAAACTTCTATTCAATACGCACTACTGCAAAGAAAGCAATTTCCAGTGCCTAGAGATTGAGGGAAGAGTAAGCCTTCCCTTTCTGTAGTAAAATTTAAACACGTGGAGCTAAGCAGCAAAAGGGTAAGGAAAAAATCACTTTAAAGTGGCACACACACACACACACACACACACACACACACACACACACACACACAGTAATCTTGCAGACAAGGGCATATTAAAATGAAACAAAGGGCTGGAGAGATTTTAATAAAAGGTGTAAAAATAATTAAAAAAAATAATTAAAAAACAGATTGGTAGTCAAACTAATGAAAAGGAACAAGATAATAGTGCCCCTGTAAACCTTAGGTGACATTTTGTAACCACTGCATTGGTTGCTTTTGTTTTAAGTATAGTGGTAACAGTTATTTATTCCACTGCAGCCTTGTTTTTGCTCAAGCTTTGGCAGATCATTTACAACTTCACCAGGCATCCACCATCAAGAACTTCTCGGGCAGAAGCTTTCAAATGCCAATCTCCTGAGTACCATACAACAAAAATGATGACTTTTAAACTGGTGAGAACTGAAACTCTATCCTGACACATGTTCTAGCCTCAAAGGATGCTAAATATTAAGAAATTACGCAGAAATATTGTTCTTCCTGTTTTCAAATAGGGTGCCAGGAAGGAAGCAGAACCATGATGACAAAAACCTCAACTCAGAGCAAACTCCCCACAATTAGCCAGGGAACTAAGAAGGTTAACTACAGAGCTAAAGAAAAAATGAGGAACAGATTTGCATTGCTGAGAAGGCAAAGTTTTAGCAAAAGTTTACTCATCAATTTAAAAATATATATTTCTGAAATTATTACAGTACCCAATGACCTCTCCTCAATTTCACCAAATTCAGGTTTTGACAAAGAATTCTCAGAATAGCTTAACGTCTTCACCCATCATTGAGGGATTCTAAAGTGCTCATGCAAGCATACGAACTGTAAATGAAGCACTTCCTCTCAATGTGATTCATTTCAACACATTTTCTCTCCTCACAGATGATTTATCTTGAACCCAATTTTTCATTTATTCATATGAAATGTACAAAATATATTAAGACCATAAAAGCTTTAAGAGCTGTAATAGGTGAATATTAGTACATATTCCTCACTTATACTCTTCAATTTCACAGCCCTTAGCTGAAATAGGAAGAAGAGAGCGAATTTTAATTCAGATATATCTGAACAGTAGGCTTTTTCCATAATGGCTGTCTGTTTTGTGCAGCTTTTTAACAGGATAAAACAAATGAGATCGCTTGACTCCTTATGGGAACTCAAAGGCAACCTTACCAATTCACTTAGGAACAAGGAAATTAAAAATTATCATCATCGCTATCACCTACAGTGAGTAATTTATCATTCTTGCTCTTCACTAGTATCATGTTCCAACAGTGAGTGGCTACAACAAATATAATTAGACAGCTAGCCACAGAAGTGGGAGATAATGTGCTTTTGATGGAGTTTATTCAAGCATGGAGATGGAATGTTTGTAATCCACGCGGCAGAGTTGCTGCCCTTTTATCACAGTAAAAAAATGAAAAACACTCGCTGCTAAAAAGAATTTTTTTTTGTTGTTTTAAAAAGAATACAAATCTGGATATCACTGAAGAGGAGATTACCAACAACTGAACAGATCGTAAGGCCAAATCCTGTTTCGGAACAGGATATCATAGTCCTTCTTTTAAATAGGCATCAGACATTCAAGGTGTGTTTTGCAGCAGTACCCAAAGCCAGACTTCCAACTCGCAACTAAAAAACTTCTTTCCTCACTTAAGATTTAGATGCTAACACCCATTTTTGGCTCCCAAGTGCAAGACTAGACTTTACGGGACTGAACTGTCTGACACAGAAGACTTAAATGCCGGTTCTCCTAACTCAAAACAGTTTTCAAGGCAACTTAATTTCCTTTTTCTCCTGAATGTTTTAATACATCAGTCACGTCCCGTGGTTCATTACCCTTCTTTCACCCCCTTCCTCCCTCCCACTTCTTATAGACATCCCCTGCTCTTTGACAACATCTCCCGGGAGCAATGAAGAGATGCTGCCATTTTCCTCCCAAGGGACATCATTATTCAGCTAGGAAAGATCATCCATGATGGACTCACAGGGGAAACACTCGCAAACAAAAGAGTAAGTTTGTCAATTGATTTCCACACTGCGGGTAATCACCATTATATTTTATCTCAAAAGCACACACAGTGATCAACTCGGAATACATTTAATGCAGTATTTTCCTAGCAGCGTCTACTAACCGATATTAGCCAGATGTCTCATTAAAACCAGCAGTGACAAACCCTAATTCTTTACCACGAAAGTACAGTTTCGCAGGCTAATTAGATTTATTTTTGGCCATTATCTTCGTGAGGCTGAAAAAAAGCCAACATGCACTTAAAAGTGCTTTGAGTCAATCAAATACAATGATTCCAAACAACTGCTTCATGCTTTGATTATCTTCAGTCTTTGAAATCTTACTACTTCTAGGACACCACTAAGATACTACTAAGAAGATAGTGTTAAGTAGCAAACCATAGGAGGAAAAAAAAAGAAGACATGAATACTTGCTCTGAGGAAAGCTTAGACTCCTCCCACCCCCAAATACCTTCTGAGCACATACCAAACAATTCAAAAGAACCAAGTATGAATAAATTAAGAAGAGGTTAATTTCTCTGATGAGGCTGAAAGTAAATAATTTCAAATAGTATCTACTAAAGGGGAAAAAAAAACTGAGAAGATACTAAAGTCAGAGTTTAGAGATCTTAAACATCTCACCACTGAAATAAGAAGGGCAGCCTCTTCAGGTGGTCCTTAGGGCATTCCAAGTCATAATGAAAGTAAATGCGTTAATTAGTTGGTAAAGAGACTGCATTATTAGTTTGATTCCTGTCAATTTTTACTACTTAATGTCTGTTACCGCAGAAATGGGAACAGGTTGATGGGAAGAAGCAGCAGACCTCCAGATAAAAGTTCATTTCTTCAACGATTAGCATTGCGTTGCAAGCTGCCACTGACTGAGGCTACAATTCCTTGCTCTGTATACTTGCTAAATTACTTTTCATTCGTGTATGCCTCTGCAAAAACAATTTTAGCAAAAGCAACAATGCTGCTATACATCTCTATAGAATGAAGTCTACTGCGCACCCATTGTAGTACCTTGGAATGATGCAACATGCAAACCCACTCCCAATAGCCCAAATAACAGTGCAAACTAGTAGCTGATCCACTGTAGGGTTCACAAAATATTAATACATACCAGTGCACCTAACCTTTTCATGCATCTGGTTTCTAAAGACAAGCTAAAGTAGGAGTCAAAGTCCTGACAGTAAAGCTGGTCTGAATTTTGCACTGTTCTTGATAGCAGCACTAGGACAATCAGAGGACAATCAAATGTGTTTTCACACTTACACAGCAGAGAAAGGGCTGAGAACAAGCTACTCTGAAATGACCTTACGGTTGGAAATGGAAAAACAAAATATACAAAGCACACAGGGATGAATTTTCCTATTGTTATGTTTGTGAAATTTGTTTTGTAAACACGGATAAAATACTTTAAATGTCTGTATTTAAAAAATGGCAAACAACCAGCACGGTCGAGTACAAAACGCTAGCATCTGGGGAATTACAAACAGCTTTCTCTTTCTGTATAGAAATAAAAAGCAGATGCAAACAAGAAAAACATCAAATGTTATTTCCAAAGGACAAATTGCAATCCTAAAGCATCTCCCCCAAAATTCTCCGGATAAATAATGGACTTTTATTGTTCATTTGCTGCAAGGTTAGGCAGCCTGATATGATGGATGAACTGTCAACCCCCAACTAAACTTCTACAATTCATCATAGAAAGAGTGGAAATTTCTCTCTAAGCGTCAATAAACCTAAATGATGAAGTGCGAAATACTTTACAGAGTTCTGATCATTTTTTAGAACCTGCATTCACTGCAAAATTTCAGACACACCATTCTTCCGCCTACTCCCTCACCTTCTCTCCAGAAGAGGCAAAATGCAGGTGTGTATGTATCTGGATTTACACATTAGTGATCCATTTGTCAGGAGAACAGAACGAAACGAAGTTTTTGGGACAGTCTATTGGTAGGGAAAATGATTTTTTAAGCAATAGACTATTTTACTTTATCCAAGCCTTAAAGGCGACGAAGAATTTGGGTCCATTTCCATTTGTGAACCAGTTACTCCAGAAGTGGCCAAGTAAATTAACCCATGATTCCATTAGAGCTTGGTCAGAAATCAAAGCTGACCTTGCCCCTAGGCAACAATGGTTATTTTATGAATTTACAACTGATTAGCAACAGGAGGGTTTTTTGAATGAACAATAAAATCTGTAGATTTTCATTTAATGAAATCACAGATGTTACTGTGTCTCACTTAATTTGGTGATCAATGACACACAATTATAAAGTACTTAACTACTACATCAAACTAATATTTTAAATCACATATATGGGAAAATTTCAGTTAAACACACCAGCAAATTCACACACACCCTGCTGTACAGCAACTGCGGTGACAAATGCAGCAGCATGAAGCAGTCTGACTTGGGTATCCAAGACGCTGTTGCAGGTTTGTTTCATTTTTCTTCATACAGTAACACGTTCTTTGCATCTGTATCAGAGGAAGCCCACATCTCTTATTCACATACACGCGCAAAGTGTAAATAAACACATGCACTGTGACTGTCTGAAAAGTTACACGAACTCTTCATCAGAAGTATCACAGTACACTACGTGACAAAAACTGCAGTTCCTATTACAGGTCTCAGAGACGAATATAAACTTCAGTCAAGTTTGAGGAGGTTATTTTAGAAACCGATAGAAAGCATTTATAGTAACATTATATGTAAAAGTGTATTACTGCAATTATAAAATAAGTAACTACTAGGTCACGCTACCTTTGCTTATCACTTTGTATTGAAAACTCAAAGCATTATTTCAAGCCACCACTAGACTGTCTATCTGTACTTCATCTTTACCCCAACTGCGCTGCCTTCATCCCTCATACTTTCTCCTCAATTACACATCTAGTAATGTCTCTACAAAGCCTAAAGACCTTTCTAAAGTTAAGCTTCATGCAAATTCCAAATCTACAATATAAGACAAAGTAACTGGAGTCTATTTTTGTCTTACAGGACAGAAAAGACTGTAGAAGGATCAGTACAACTCTGGACCCTTATAACCACTCCTTTATAACAAAAGACCCAATCTTGGAAACAAAGAACAAAATTAAGAGTCAACGCAGTGCCAAAACTTCTACTCTTTCCCGTTCCTGGTCGGGTTCCCCAAGAAATTCCCAGTCAACCTCAGTCTATCTTAGCCCTTGGAAGAAAGATGTTCGTTGTATTCACACCATCAGTTACACTTTTAAGTCTTACTCTGCATAACCCTCCAAGGCAAACACAGACCTAATAGATGATGACTCAACAGCTTTGCAACAGATACTTTTTCTGGTCTGCCTTCCACTGCTCTACTTGTATGTCTTGCCAATTCAATCATAGATTAAATAAATACATTTAAATACAAACTATCAGTCTAGCTTGCTTCTTAATTGAGAAAGACTTAAGTAGATTTAAAATAGAAGAGTTTATTTCAATAGTTCAGATTGGAAAAACACACAGAGAAAGCAATTGCCAGTTTTGCATTACGCCTGTGACTCCCATCTCCTCTCATCAAAGTTGTTAAGAATTAAATGCTCCTAAGCAACAGTACAATGAAACAACTGGTGTACAGCTGAGTTTGTAGGGCGGCTTAGAGACTCTCCAAGGTTTTGATAGGCTTCATACAAAGTAATACATTCTGACCTATTCCTGTGTTTTCGGAAGTTACCAGCCAACCGAAATAGTTACTGAAAATGTGAAGCTGTTTCCTTGGATCACAGAAGCAAGAGTAATATAGGAAAAATAAATGTATGTAAGAGACCTTTTCTTACAGGCTGGACTGAGAAACATGACAGTTCCTCCAGTGATTTCCATTTCAATGAAGTTTCATTTGCATGGCTTCTTCCACTGGTTCAGAACCATTCTTCCTCAACTAGCCCTGTGATTGCTAAGTAGACCTACTGTCTCATGAGCTTCACCTTTAGAGAACACACTGGAATGTCCACCCTTCGTTTTGTTTATATTCTTTTCATTAAAAATCCTTTAGAGAAAAAAAAAACACACACAAAATCCTTCTACTTGATTCTTTACTTTGCAACTCCAATAAAGAAAGCAACCTGTGAGTTAAAAATCAAGTAAAATCAAGAAGGTATCCCACACAGGTACCAGTCTAAACACTTTTAACTATTCTAACTATAATTATTATAGTTGGAACATCTAATTTATTTTAAATGCATTCACAGTGTCTTTACATCTAAAGTCACTCAAATGCATGCACAAAATTTGTTGAACAAATGCATCTAAATATCTTCATTTCAAAAATGGAACACAGAATACAAAATAAAAATGGCTCGGGCACTTGTAGAAAGAAATATGGGACACTTTCAAATAATCAAAAAAATAATGAGAAAACAGAAACACTGATAAACAGATACTGAATGACCAAGGAAAAAAACCCAAAAAGTGAACTTACGTAGTTCAATGTATGTAGTTTACCTTCATCTATTTTATTTTTACTACTTTTTACTAAACTCAGAAAAGCTCTTCAGAGAAGAGTGACCACACCATTCTTCAGCATAATGGTAACACTCTGTCTGAACAGAAAACTTGTGTTTCGGGAAATGAACGGTCTAGAAAACAGCAAAAATAACAATGCTAAGACCCATTATACTTCTCTTCCTCATACTATACTATATCATCACACTACAGGAGTTTAAACTCTTTTCAGAAAGGGGGCTCGTGTCACACCTCTGTAATGCAAAAATTAAGGTGTCAAGGCAAGGAATGCTGAAAAGTGAAGCTTAATTTCAGACAACGCATTAATTAAAGGTTCTACTGACCATATATGGAAAAATTAAAATTGTCTTACTGTACACTTTGTGCTTGTTCTAATCGTTAGGGTGAATTCTGATGAGAACTCTAAATCTGGAGTAGATGCATTATTACAGTCGATATGCTGTTGAAAGGAATAAAACAATTCTGTCAGTAACACTGCTTAACAGAAATTGAGAAACCTCTCTGGATGATCTTTACAGGTTGTTCAGTTACTTCCATATAAAGACAATCTCTACAGGGCGATATTAACACAGCTTTTTAAAAATGGAAAGAGACTTAAATGCAACCTAATCATACACACACACTGACCAAGCATCTAAAGATCTCCCAAATGTCAAATTCAAGAGACAACGCGGAGTAATAGTTTGGCACTAAATACTGTAGCTTACTACATTCAAGAAAGTTGCTTTTAGGTAACTTTCTTGATGACAGCTTCCCATAGCTGACACTAAGCAGCATTCACAGTCATATACACGTGGGTGTCCTGAGCAGCACCTTGGGCAATCTGGGCCAGCACTCAATCATCCTCTCAGTAAAAACAAATAAATAAATTCCTTATATTTAAGTGGAATTGCATCCCTGTGTGACAGATTCAGCTCTAATCAACTTCATCCTCTCGGTGGCCCATCACTAGACTTCCTCAAGTACATCCAGCTTGCCTGTGCGCTGAGGAGCTGTGACTGGAGTCAGTGCTCCACCAGGAAGCTTCCTAGGACTGAGAAGAATAGGCTTCCCTCCCTTGACTTGCTGGCAGCAGCCTTCTAGTGCAGACTGCAAGGCTGTCTGGCTGCCTTTGCTGCAAGAGGGTGTAGTGCTGGTCAGCTTAGGCTTAACCAATTGCTTTTCTACAAAGCTGCTTTCCAGCTAGTAGGTCCCAGTCTGTACTGGTGTAGGGGTTATTCCTTCCCACTGCAGGACTTTGCATGGTCCTTTGATGAACTGCACAAAACTCCTGTTGGCCCCTTCCTGCAGCCTGTGAAGGTCCTGCTAAACAGCAGCACAACCATGGGAGCATCAGGATATGAAGTAGGCGTAATAGAGGAGAAGGAGCACAGGAGGCAGAGAACAGCTTCTCTGTTTTCAAACACTCACAAAACAACAGCATCCAGGATTAATGACGGTACTGTCAGATTTAACTGCAACCTGCATTTCAAAGTCCTCATTTTTTAATTTGAAATAAATATGTATCAAATATTAGAAGTTAAAAAACCTCAATTTTTAGTTAATAAAAAAATCTATCACAAGTGGCACTGTCAGTTCTTTACTTTACATACTCGACTAAAATGCTTTATGCAATAATGTCATATCCTGTTGACATGAAGCATTTCATACACTATCAGTCAGTTGTTTGTTTTTTTTTTTTAATGTTACCTTGTCTTTCTTTAGGGAATACCTTTCTTCCTCAAAATTACATTATAAACTATTCAGAACAAGAACTAGCTAGTATGAGCAAGCACATTA
Source organism: Aquila spilogaster (assembly GCA_024606505.1). Classification (NCBI taxonomy): domain Eukaryota; kingdom Metazoa; phylum Chordata; class Aves; order Accipitriformes; family Accipitridae; genus Aquila; species Aquila spilogaster. Next base: position 30,987,074 of record JANHGO010000038.1, read on the forward strand.
AGATACCGTCTGTAATAATCACATGATGAATTGGAATATTTTTAATCCTTCCCTCAAAAATACAATCTATTTGTTTTGTGGAATGGCTATTGATTAAAACAATTTACCTATAATGCCACTGTTGCTCAACTCATTAATTTTACTATTTCGTACTGTAATTCCAGCAAACAAGCTCATAGACTAAAGTCAGTGCATTTCAAAAACCATGACTGTTACTGAGATAAGTAAGTACAAAACCATTAAGCAGAGCCGTTATGTTAAATGCTGCCCAATGAGAAAGTTTGCTAAGCCCATGCAACTGTGCTGGCCAGTGACTGCTCATAATTATATATACATTACAAGGGACACTCATACTGACTAAGAAGATAGTTTGGTAAAAACAAGCAAAATACATACAAAATAGTTTCCACTTCAGTTATGCAACTCGTAACTTACTGAAATGCAAGTACATTTTGTTTTTGACAGAAGAAAATATCGTGTTTAGATGGTTCTGTCCTACAAGACCATTTTATGGTCTTACAGCCTTAACATCAAGAACCTTATAGCATTTATATAATGTTGGATATGCCAAAGCACATCTATATTTCTGTTTTCTTCCCCACAAATAATAAAACAAACTTCTAATCTGACAATTGAAATATTAAGAAGGATCTGGTACGGTACCTTAATGATGCTGCTTTCAGATATAAGCGTGCTTGGATCCAGCACCTCCACAACAGCTTCTGGAATTACAGCCTTCTTCATGCAAGACATGTCAAAGCCATATACATCTTCCCAGAAAAGTAGCTTTTCTGTATGTTTCTTCATATCTCCTACAGCTACCAGACTGATGGTGCAAATGTCAGGATAAACTGTAACAACAAACAGATGAGTGAAATTCTATTTTTAGGCACGCATAATTCCTTTCTTTCTAAGTGATTAACGCTTAAAAAGACAAAAACTTTATTGTGTACTGGTAAAAGTATTTACTGCCCATGAGAAGACCTCTTTCAGTCGAATCCCACTGCCAGGACATGATTTTCATCAAACATGAAAATTTCCAGTCTTTTGGAACATCCTATTCTGGCTTCTATACAGAGACCGCCTGAAATATATTTAATAATTCCTAGATAGACACCCAAAGGAAAATTGAGGTGAGGAACCTGCAGTGACAAGAAAAGACCTTATTTTCAGAGAAGAGCAAATATTCTCACTCAGGTATTTGGTTCCTGTTTCTTATTGCATTCAGCTGATAGATGCTTTACAATCTGAAAATGACTTTCAGGCACCCAAAAATAAGAGAAGCTTCTTCTGTCTGCATCCAAACAGTATGACAGGAACCCAAATGACAGAAAACAACCTTCTCATCAATTCTTCCCCCCAGGTTAAGGCTGATACCTATCATTCGTGCATTATCTTCACATTAGTGCTCTCTTCTTGCCAGAGTGTTTCCACAACACCCATCTATTCACAGCTTTTCCAAATAGTAGTGGAAAGCTGACATTAGCCTTTTTAAGAGCTTCCTATGGGAAAGATAATCAATTCCTTATCCACTACTGATTGGAAAAGACAGACAGAACAGCTGCTATAAATACGGTTGTCTACAGTGTTACCAAATACTAAGAGAAGCTCATTTTAAAGCTTGTATTAAGTTAGGCTTCTTTCCACAAAGAAAATTCCCATCTTCCTTTAGAGCTTTAGAGGCTTTCAAGTCACACAAGTTAGTTTTTCTTATCTGACTTTAGAGCAAAATGCTTCCTATCAAGCACCTTATTTTTTTTATTTTTTACTGATACGTCAATGTGACAGTGTTAATAAAACTAAAGTGAAGTTTCTCTTTTCCTCCCCAAAAAGTCTAGTGAACTGTAAAATTAATTTCGTCTTCAGCTCTGCTTGAAATTGTAGCTCATCCAAATGAGCATAGGGAAAGCGCTGGTCAGAAAGGAAGTACCTTTTTGCCTTGTAAAATACTGAGGATAGAAATAGTAAGCTGGAATTATCCTGTTAAACAGTGAGAGTATGTTTAACGTGACGGAAAGAATCTTTTACACGTTATAAAGATGACTGTTCTCTAAAGAAGCTATTTTTCACGTGGAGAGATTAAATTAGAGCAAACAATCACATGTACATTTCAATCTACCAGTCTACGCAAAACATGAGCACACTGTCATTTTTCTCACATTCTGACTAAAACAGAATAATAAATAAAGATCAGTAAGCTTAAACTGGAATCCCATCGGTAAACTCTCACCCCCACTTTGCAGATGAGAACTGAAAACAGAAGGTTTTTCCATGAACAGCCTACAATTAACTCAGCAGTAAGAAGGTAATTTGATGAGTATCAAAACAGGGAGGCGTTCAAACTGCCTTGTTTGAAACAGACTGTTTGATTCAGCACACCTGACAGCTGTCACACGTGCACAAAAATCAGCATCTGGTGGTAGGAATATCTGACAGTAGTTTCTCGAACCATCAATAAGGGATTCATATTTCTCAAAGCTTTCATAGCGCTGCTTACCAGGGAGAGAACTGCATTTAGCATCAAGCACTTCAAACCTCCAAGAGCGCCCATCGACGCTCCAAAAATTAAAACACAGCATGGGACAATGACATTAAGTGACTACAGGATGCAAGGAATGCAGAGAGAGCATACAAGATGGGTGAATCAAGACCCAGGTACAGAAAATACAGAAATGTAGAGAAACTACATACAAAAATGACAGCAAAAAATGATGAACTATTCTATAACATTCCTTCCTTAGACTAGCTCACATTTCTGGCATATTCTGTTAAGGGAAAAGGTTTACTAAGCCTATCGAGTGTGAAATATTTCAGTGGGACCAAGATCAGATTTTATTAAATCTCTTTATCCACGCAGCAAATCCTTCAATCAGCAGCGGAACTTGTTTGATCACACAAAGTGCTTCAAAACAAGCAAAAAGGTAAACACTACTGCCCAAGCCTAATTTATAGTTCTTTTGTTTATACCATCGACAGAACAGAAAAAAGCAGACTAAGCCTGCTCCGACATCAGAAAAATAAATCTGAGCTCCATAAACAAGACACGGGCAAAAGATTACAGTGATACATCAACTGTGAAATTTGCAAACCCAATCACACCCAGAAGCATTCACTGCATTGAAGTTTGACTGGGAACGTAAGCACGTTATCCAAGCATCAGCCTAAATCACGCAAAAGCAGTAAGAGTTTTGTCAAGGTTTAAAAACACCTGCTTCAACTGCACTCCAACCATTACCCCTGATCCTCCAGAAGTCCCCTGCTTTTTCTGCAGCTTTGTAACACCTTCCTGTGCAGTCTTGACAGACTTGTCATTTTTTCTTTTCTGATGAGGGCTAGGATTCAATAATTATTCCTTCTCAAAGACGAAATGACCAAAATGCTGAGTGGACAAAAGCACGTGCTCCACAATACTCTCAGATTCATCGCTTTGACATCTGTGTCCTTCTCGACTCAGTGCCTTGAAGTCATCTGTCACTAGTAGCAGCTCACGTGGTGAACAGTACACAATGGGAAATCCTTTATCCCTTAGCAATGCCTCACAAACTTCAGGACACTGAAGGGTAAGATGGTAGTTCCCTGCATATGCAGAATTAATTCCAAGTGAACACAATATCTTTTCGATACGAACGAGCAAAAAGTACTACAGTTTGAACTACGCCTTCCTTACCTATGTCACTCCTAACTGACACGCACTGCATTCAAGTACATGGAAAAATATACACTCAAGCAAATAACAGCTTCACAGAATGGACAGATGGGTCGCAGGCAGCAAGAATATTATGTTCCCAAATAAAGCTACTGTATACTGTACACATCACCCTAGACAGTTTGGCATAATCCTCCTCAGTATGCCAATAGGCTAAATTGAAGTAACCATGATACGACTGACTGAACACATATCTGGGAATCTGGATTCTCCTCCTGACTCAATCACTGAAGGATTTGGCCAAATCACAGCTGCTCCTACTGCTTTTCTCAGCTTAGGAACAGCCCCTATAAATAACCATTTTGGGTTCAGTAATGCTAAGAGGCTTCAGAGAGAATTAACCTTTATGGCAGAACTCAGGAGTTTTTCTGTTAAGATGTTAAGCTCAGGATGAGCTCTCAGTTTCAGCTCGTTCAAATTTGGATGTGTCCACACTGCTGCTGCTGCACATCTAGACTGTATGAGTACCAGTTTTGTTAAGCTGATTGCTGAGCAATTTTGGCACACATCTTGGGCACAGCCATTTACCTCCTATGCAAACTGGCAGAGTAGTAAGAGCAAGCATCCAAAGGAAGCAGTGTTCTGTTTAACACCTGGCAGTACCAGTCTAGTACAGGAACACAGCGCACCTAGTAAAAAGTCAACTAAGAACCCAAGATCATTCTGAGACCACAAAGGTTAAGCGTACTGCAAAACCATCACACCCTCACTCTCAAAGTGAAACTGGTGAAGCTCAAGCCACTAGGCAAATATGTCAACGATACAGAAAGATCCTAGAGAACAAGATGCTATTACAGCTTCCAGAGAGGTCAACAATTTCTGGCTCTATTCAGAAGGCTGTGGAAGTACTACCTAAGCATAAAATGATTCCTTACTATTTTAGAAGATGTCCTCAAATATAATAATTACATTGTGATGAGAAATGATTAGCATATACCTATAAAGAGCACAGCACAACTGTGCTCCAGATCTGGCTGAAAAGAAAAATGCTTTTATTCTGGGTCAAGTTGTTCAAGTGGCTTCTTATTTTAACACATGAACAGTAATCTCAACCAAATGTTAAACTGCATAAAAATGCTTCTTTTCTTCTGTACCCTGTAGCATACAAAAGCTCACTGCAATCAAAGTGAAGCGCTGCAGTGAGCACTGTTACATAGTCATTAATCCAATCATTAAGGCAGCGTAGTGAAACTAACTATGTGCATGGTTAGCACAGTAGGGGGAAAAAAACCAGACTGATGACTACGATTGAAAAGGTCAATATGAAATACAATACCGACAAAGGAATCAACTGAAAGGAATAAAGCATATGCAGAGCACAAGATTGCATCACATGCATAATAAATACTTACAAGCATTTAAGCATTGCTTAAGATGATGCTATCTAGTCTATATGAAAGGATACAAGAATTTGACTTCAAAATGAAACATTTTTCTTATGTCACTTCCCCACCTCCCCAACCAAAAAGAAGTAGTATATTCCTACTGGCAGAGGATAAACATTCTGAACAGAAACAAAGGAATTCCATTAGTTAATTCCTATGGTTTCTTGAGCCTACTCCACACATCTTCCATTGTCCTGGAAAGCACTCTATCCACTTTTCCCCTAATTCATCATCATGAATTCTTCATCTTAGTTGTACCTGACTCAAACAGTACTACATCTTCAAGAATAAAACTTCTTTTCCTGTATGTAGTTCTGCAGAAAGTGATATTTAGAGAAAGGAAAACAAACGCAAGCTTTTCTGATTGCTATTTAGCTTCATGTGTTTTGAAAGGTTTTACACCCAATGCCCAAATCTGATTAAAAGACTTTCATACATCTGTATTTGTCCAGATAGGCAATTCTTAAATCAGAGGATCTGGAGAAAAAAATACGGCATTCCTCACTGAGGTCTTACAGCTTGAGGTCACCATCCAAATCCTTCAATTAAGGAAAATAATATCTCAAAACATAAAAACATACTCTTAAAATGTAGTTTATTTATTTGCTATTGTGTTTTTTTCTTGCCCATCTGCAGGGTATGTGTGGAAAGAAGCAGGGAGAAAAAATTCAGGCTGTGCTTAAGAATAAATAACCCCTTCTACTCTTAAAAACGCCATTAGCTTGAGACCTTGATACCCCATCTAATGTTCTTCTACTATCCACACAGTAAATTAATGCCTTGAAGCTCGTGCTAATGGAAACATTTTTCATTTAGACTGGCAACTTTCTCATTCATGCATAGCTTATTCCAAGTCTCTGAGTTAATTTAGGTTTCCCTCAGAGCTAAATTTATTAGAAGAATTATGCACACCAACCTGAGCCTCCCTCTGCCAGGTACTTGTCCTTTGCATAGATGACAGAATCCAGCATAGACTCAAAGAGAAGGAAATAACCCTGTTTGCACACAAGGGAAAGAATTAAAGTCATTACAGTTCTTATGTAGCATATTTAATAAGTATACAGACAGACTAATCAACACAGTTTAAGAGCTTTACACGTCCATACTCCTTACTAAGAGCCAGCACCTAGAGAATTTCTCAGTAGCACCATTACTTGGAAACTTATTAGATAAACATTCCCACGCTACACATACCTTAACATCTAATAAATTAATACACTGTAGACAATAAATATCCACCTACACCAATTACCTGAGTTCCAAAACATCAAATCCACCTTAAATCCCAAGTGAAAAGCTCTAAGTATTATTTTATAGTAATAACTCGCAACAAGAAAATCCTTTCCTACTGAGAACTGCAAGTAGCATTAAAATTACTGCAACTTAGGAAATTACTGAAACATGAAAGGAATTATCTTTGCTTCTTGACATTTGCAACCTAGCAGTACCCTGTAGCAGACTGGACGATGCTCACCAAGATAGGTGGAAATGAATCACACTGCAAAGACACAGGTTCTCTGAATGGTCTACATCCTTCAACAGCACCTGAACTTGTTTTTCAATATCCATCCTGTTTTTTAATATCCTATCCTCTTTGAGATGTTTACTGTCTGAGGGTCCCAGATTAAAACAATACTGTAACATTGGAATTGCTTATAAATGTTGCCATCCACATTGCAGCCTCCAAAAGTATGAACAAAACTACAAAATGAGAAACATGAAGCATAATCTATTTGTGTTCAACAAAACAACAGTCTGAAAACCACAGAAATGTCCTTTTCTCATCCTGTTTCTTCTGAGAAAGGACAGTGCTCTACTGGACACCTTTCATCCAAATGCTGCCCTCTCTTCCACTTCGTTGCTGAGCTTTTACAAAATCCTTAGAGTAAACCCCAGAACAAACATGACTGCTTTGTGAGCAATGTCATCTTTTGTAAGCTTTGCAAAATGGCTGGAAAGGCCAGGAGCTCCTACTGCATCAGATCATTTTATGCTTCCAGCAAGCTGAGAGCACAGCCTGGAACCACAGATCTCTCCTTTATTCTTGCAGTTCTAAAAATACGACTCATTTCGTTCACAGAAATTCTTTCCAGATGCTTTTAAATGAAAATGTGACCTCAAGGACGCATCTTATGAATAGTTAACACCAGTAGTCAGTGAGTTACAAAGCAACATCTTTATGGATATCCTCATCACTTATTTCTTCCTGTCTGAAATGCCCATTATCTATAATGTCTGGAAGATGCACCTTCTAACCAGCAATACAATGAAATTCTCACAGTCCTTTCCCCAAACCCTTTCACTCTGGCACTGCTGCTGCTTCCCCCCTTATCCCCAGTTCCATATAGCACTCTTGCAAGTTGCATAAACTGTCAGTGGTACTGAATCAAGTCATTTATTACTTACACCGAAACGTTTTGCTCTGTGTGCTGTGTTCATCTGCAGTGTAATTTAGATTGTAATTTCACAGGCTGCTGCCTCACCTGTAGGGGTGCCATCTGGAAAGAGAACTATACCTGTTTTGTCCACATGATGCTGTGGGGCAACATTCTTGCTCCCACGCTTCCACCTTAAGAAGTGCTCAGTGTTTTGTCTTTGTTTTTTTTTACTTCAGTATATAGTAGTATCCTCAAGATTAATGACTACAAAGAGGTTTCTAGGATACAAAACTGTGAGTAGAATACTAATAATTTCATCTTGCGACCAGTTGAAGTAGTAGGCATAAAAGATGTCTTATGTGTCCCTTACATCCATAGCGTTTTGTAACAGGATTGTAAAACACTCCCAGAACTTGGACAGTTTAGTATCCTGCATTGTTACATTTCCTTTATTATTTAAATAGACTACCGCCATTCTAAGGTTTATTTTCATTTTAATTCAATACCTCGTAAGTATTAGCAGTTCTTTCACTGGTGAAATCCAGATATATCCAAAAAGTGATATGAGCACACTTAGAAAAGCAGAAATCAACTTTTCATATCGCAGAGAAAAAAATACATGCAGTAAGGACAGAACTGAGAAACAATATTTACCTACTCGAGTAAGCGTTGCTGCTTTTCTCCTCTTAACAAAGATTAATTTTATTATCTTCTGTAGTGTAAGTGCAACTGGCCTGGTATTCCACATTCTGCAAGGCTCAACACTGAAGATGTGATGAGATGGAAGGCACCTACCAAACCACTGGCTCAGAACCCTGTCAGCGTAAAATGAACTTCTTTTCCTTCAGCGAAGTTTTTAACTACAAGGGTTCTATCAGACTGCAGAATAAAACAAGCTACAGAAGGTACACAGAATAGATTAGTCAGTGGATTCTAGCTCACACAATAAAACGTAATCTTGCATTAATAGACACACAACTGATGGAACCTGCTCAATCTTGTGAAAAATCATCCTTTATTCTATAGGAAGCTGCAAAAACCTGTGACACATTTAAATGAGAAGCAGCAGCGATGTGTGAACTCTTCTGCATGATGTGCTGCAGCGCTATTCCCCTCACACTACCTCAGCCCTCGTACTCATCCCTACTGTATGATTTAAAAAAACCACAAGCAAAAAGACAAAAACACATCCTGCTGTACCCTTAAACTCACGCAAGACGAGCAAGAACCCCAAAAGGGCACATCTCAAGTATGCAAAGTGACATTTGCTATTAACATGAGAAAATAAAATACTCTTTTTAAAAAAAAACAAAAACACTGCAGAGAAATTAAAGCATTCAGCCACTTAGTACGCTTCTTACACAGCATCAAAAGGAATAAAATCTTACGTAAATTTGAAAACTGTATTCTACTGCTTTATAGGAGCAGAACACCTCTACTAATGCACTCCCAAATATTAACAATAGAGAATACCAAGACTACAAGAACACTAGCAAGTGCTAAAAAAACAGCAAAACAACCAAGCACCATCACTGTATGTCTACATAGAAATGGTGGAAAGGAGCAAGGAGAGAGAAGATTGCTTCCAGTATTTCAGTCACATTCACTTCCTAGTACTTTTCCCAAGATCTCTGTTACCTCTACTCACAAATCATATTAATATCATTTCAAAATTACTTAAGACAAAAGCAAAAAATGCACTATCAGCTGCCTGAGCAACGTGAGCATTCGATTCTGTTCTTGGTTTATTTTAAGAATCCATTTCTTTCCCAGTTTTTCCACTCTTTAAGACGATACTGCGTATTCAGTATCATACAACACCATGTAAACCAGCGATTTATGAGAACGCAGAATGCTCTGACATTGTATTTGAGACAACCATCTCAGACAGCTGTCCCTCACGATAAAACCCCCTACAGTTAAGAACTGCAAATATTTTTCAGGGGAACAAACCTCTCGACCTCCACCCTCATATCCTTAGCTGCAGAAGCAAAAGCACTGAGAGAAAAAAACAACTGTAAACACAGCTGAATAAGAGCATTCTAGAAAAACATTATATTTTTTTGTTTCTGCACTCATCCTTTCAATGGGCTGCCTACGAAGTTTATGATTATGCTACCGAAATCCACACATGCAAAAAACAACACAGCCACATTTTTAGGCTGATAGCAAATCCTGTCCTGCCAAATATTCAATTCAACCAAAAAACAAGCTTCAGCACTTTGCACAGCAGCTCCTCATTCAAACTTATTTACACTCTGTTTGTATCTTTGCTTAGAAGTATCACTCATGTAGACCTACAATTTGCTTAAGAAATTTGTTTGTAGGTTCACTAAGGTAAAAGCAGATAAGCAAGAGTGTAACCACTAAAACATAACCGGCAGTTTCACAGTTTAAGGCTTCCAAAGCTTTCACACACGCGAGCTCCAGGCAATTAAGCAGGACGGAGCATCAGAAGCTTACAGCCGTGGGGCAGATTATTGGGCAATCCTGTATAGGGAAACCTCTACAAACGAGGTCAGCAGTGAGATCTGGTACAAAACTCACCCATTCGTACAGTCTTAACAGTTTGTCTCCAGCAACCAGAAGACCTTTGTCTAATAGAATCAGTTTGGTTAGCAGAACAGACTGTGACTTAACCATTCTTATCTACAAGATAATGTGGTTCATTAGAAGAACTGGCTTTTTGGTCCTCCTGGCCTACAGCACTCTAAGTACACGTGTCTGGCCATCAATACCTCACCAGTGCTCTGCTAAAAGGAATCCATAGCGGTCTTCAGAATGCAAATGCCTGAACAGATGGATTTATCCAGTTTATCTGAGTATCCAGAATTCCAAGAGGCCCTCAATCTTCAGCAATCTGTCTTTCAGACACCAGCAGAAGAGCCCATATCTTAAAACACCTTGCACTGTCTTTCAAAACAGTTTGCATGCTGGTTTTAGTAGAACACAATTACACAGATGTCCTTATTGCTTGATTTTAATTCTAACATATATACTTCAGATGTCACAAGTCAGTCATTTAGTCGCTACATCAAAAGTAAGATCACTGTTCCCTGTCTGCTAATTTCTTTCACAGGCTGGAAAAAAAAAGCCACCAAGGAAACAGCTGCTCGTCGTTCAGCCTCTAAAACCTGAACAAAACAAAACTGGATCCAAGTAAATTTTCAACTGAGAAACAGTATTTTGGAAGATGACATATTAACACAACGTATTTCACATTGTTCAGTATCAGAGAATGAAAAGGAAAAGCCAATGCACACAGTTGTGAAAACGGGGAACATGAGGAAGCCAGACAAAGAGGAATCTTCATTTGCATCTAGGCAGCACAATACTCCTCTCTGGACAGTGCTGGAACTGTCTTTGCTCTGTCCAGCTATCAATCTTGCTCTCACAGCATTGTCCTCTTTATCTCTGTATTGCAGCAACCTATAAAAATGCCTACATCCCTAAATATTTAGAATACCTCATTAAGTCAAGTGCACATTTATAGAATTGTAACTCTAAAAGGTAAATTAGCACCAGAACGGGAAACACAGAACATTCATTACTTGATTTTTTACATGAAGTGCTTCACATAGTTCTCTATTTCACCTTAAAGGAACCCCTTTACAACATGCCTTAGGTTCTAAGTGCCCAAATCACTTTCACAAATCAAACCTTGGGCTCCAAAATAAAGTGTGTGCTTTTGGGAACATGATTCTAGCACACAATTAGGAAACTGATCAGAAGTTTCCTTGAAAGAACTATTATTATGTATCTAGTGAAGTCACTACACTGTCAGAAATCACCAATCACAGCACGCTGTTTTTTAATCCACTACGACCAATAGCTTAAATCTTCCTTGAAACAAGTGGCCTCAGCATTAGATTCAGCTCATACTTTACGTAACACTCTTCACAGCAGTGGAACAAAAAGCATTTATCGTTTGTCAGCACATAAAGACACTTAATATTAAAAAAAAACACACAAAGAGAAGAACAATTTATTTTCACCTTTATCTGGAAATTAAATATACATGAATGCATAGTGAACATGCTCAAAAGCCTCTCTGCACGTAGAACAGCCATAATTTGTCAGCAACAACAAAAAAGAATATAAGCTTTCATTACTGATGTTAGAGAAGAATTCTTCTGTCTTTTAAATTCAAATCCAAACGGTGGCAATTATTATGAAAAAAACCCAACAACATTATTTAAAGAGCTTTTTCAAGGTCTGTGACAAAAGAGACTGAATTGCGGAAGTCCACAAGAAAAGTCAAAGGGTGTTTCCTACAACACTTCTGCCAATGAACAGACTAAGCCACTAAGTAATTCAGCCTGGCCCTGGGTCTTGTCAAACAGATTTCTTTATTAGTATCACTGGAAGGTAGCATGGAAGGTTATTCCAGGAAATAACCAACAGGAAATGCTCTAAGCAGCATATAAATGAACCATTATCATCATCATGCGCTTTCACAATGAGTTATTTCATTCTTACACTAAAAACTCTGCAATCAGTAGCAATGCTGTTTTCAAGTTCTCTCTCTCTATTTGCAGATTTCCCAGCATATACGCTCTTCTAAGTCACTTTTCCTGCACAGTCAGGACAGTCTCGAGTTGTCTCCATGGACTTACAGGTATGTCATTTATCAAAATGATCTAGGCTACATGACTAATACAAAATGTCTTCACTACTATCGTAACAGCAGCTGCAATATTATTATTCAGGAATACAGAATACTTCTGTAGATTTGCACACTCACTACACAACACCAACTTACTGGCTATATCCAAAACACCTTAACTGTACTTAAAGAACCTTGACCTGAAAGAGCATGAACAAGAGAGATGAAGAATTTTATTTGAATACCACGTAATCCAGACTGTCATCCCACCCCCAGATTATGGAGAACACTGCTGTAAGCACAGTGTCTTGTTGGTTTAAAAAGTAATCCTTGAAGAATAACATTTCAGACTTTCACACTGAAACAATGCGCTTTTTTTCCTAAGAATAGCAATGCTTTGAAAAGAATATTCATACACCTTACCATCCATTCAGATATAATTACATCCACTTTCTCCAAAGGCAGATCTACCTCTTCAATTCTTCCTTTGACTAATGTAATGATATTTTCAAGTCGATTTAATCTGCAAGCCATAACATAAGCCAGTTAGTTTATATTTTCATTTGATGCTGTAAAGAGAGAGATACTGATGCCTATGCTTTGCATTTCTTCCCTCCTCCCTCACAACTTTTCTTATTTTTTAGCTGCTCAAAAAAGGACTAAGAGGCAGCATTACTCTTGTTAGCTGTAATTCAGAGGGAATGTAACTAGGTTTCCAAAAATTTCACGAGATTAAGTGTCAGGCAAAAGCGGCAGACAGTAAAACTGTATACCTCCAACGCCTCGTGCATGCAAATGTGCAGACTTCAGAACCCAGGAGAATAGAGGAGAAGCCAATTTACAATGAAACTCCTTTTTATTTAGAGTTGCTTGTTTCTAGTTCTCCTTTGACGCTTGTAGCGTGAGTCTGGAGTGATTAGAACCTACTCATCACGCTAGGACAGAAATTGAAATTAACTTCATACAAAGCTCTTCTGCACAACTGTGGTGGTGTTGTTCTTTTTAATTTGAGGAAACCAGCTGCAAAGCCACTGAGAAGATTCCCCTTTAGATCAATATTACAGTTATTTCACAATGCAGGCATTGTCCTCACTGTGATTCCTGCCAAAATCATCTGCAATGTTTAATAACTGCAGCAGCCAATATTACCTCACATGCAAGTAATGACACAAATATCCTGTGTAAGGAGGAAGGTACTTTTGAAACAAAAACTGCATGACAGTTAAATTGCTAGATACCCATAGCTATTGGTGGGGAGAGCAAAAAAGTATTCCCAAAGAAATGTATCTATCTGCTGCAGTTCCCATCTCTGCCCCTTCCCCCCACAGCCTGACATCTTACTCTCTCATGCTGTCTGACTCTCAATGCAGATCAGTAATCACATTAAAAATTCCATCTAGAAGACAATAGGAAAAAGATCAGAAAAAATGGAGGGAAAGGAAAGGGTCAAAGGGCTGCTTGAACATGTGGGCTGTTGGAAACACCTATTAAATACTCTGCATGTGACAGCCTTCCCTTAGAAGAGTAGCAGCCCACCACTAATATCATACTTAGTTTTGTGAACAGAAGTCAAAATGGAAGTTCAAAGGGAAAAATAAAATGCTGAAGAGCTATCACCCATATCAATATTCTAAGAGCAAGAAGGATGTAAAGATAACATCGTTAATGACCCTGTACAAGCACGTAATTAAAAATACTGAGGAAAAATACAGGTTTATTACATATGTTACAATTGAAAATAAGTATAAAGGGTTTACAGATTATAGGAAAAACAACCAATAAATAGCTGTTATTCCATTGCAAGTTTATCAGTTTTATTCCTTCACGAAAAGGGGGTTTAACAAGGCACGTGTAAATTGTGTTGATGTGAACTGAAGACTTTAAAGCGAATTGAACCTTTAACAGCAGAAGTTACCTATAAATGCACAGCCGTAGCTGTGATTCACTGTGTATTTCGAGTGGTCATTCATCACTCGTAGGAGTTTTGATTTGTTGTCTTTCTAAAAGGTTCACCCTTTTCCTCACCAAAGGAAATACACGTGCTACTTCTATCATTCTCCAAGTACAACTAATGCGTAAAGGGCTTTCTGTGTGCTTGTTGCAAGTGATGAACAATCCTAGGTTTGTCACCGAGCACCTTAGGAATAGGACACCATTTCATACATGTAACCATTTTGAAGATGTCAAGGATTCCTGGGAAAAGTTCTCTTTTGAATATGTTACTGTGCCATAAAAGCATGGCACTCGATGTTGCAACTAACGCTTAATATAGCACTTTTCTTAAGCAGGTATTTATTCAACAGGAAAAGGTTACAGCATCCAAGTGTGATATGTTGCGTCCCCAGCATTACACATCAAGAACAATAGTTTTGTACCATTAAAATCCCATAAACTGTGATTTCCAAATTCCTCAGCAGCTACCTTTGCTTTCTTTTTCACAGATGCTCCAAATAAAATACATTATAAACCTCAGCTATCAACAGTGCATTTTTTAACCTACATTTCTCATGCTTCATGCTCAAAAATCTTTAAGTGCTCAGGCATCACTGTCTTATTTTTACACAAACTCACAACCTCAATATTATCCCATAAAGGTAAATTAGCTGAACATAAGCAACCAGCATGCCCTTGTAGCAACAATAACCAGCTGTGTCATATACACTCTTGTGTATATGAAAGAGCAGCAAGTCAAGAAGCAAGTCAAGAAGCAATCATTTCCTACTATTTGGCACTTGTGAAAGTGCATCTGGAGTACAGCGTCCAGATGGGAGACCTGCAGTACAAGACAGTGACATACTGGAGCAAGACTATGATGGGCCACCAGGATAATCAGGAGCTAGAGCACATGACACGCAGGAAGAGGCTTAGAAGAGGGAAGGATAATAGGTGGGTACCCGATGCCTGCCCCTGTCTAATGTGAGGTTGAAGAGAAGATAAAGCAAACCTCTAATATTACACAGACTGGATGAGAGGCAGTGGACAAAAGCTGCAACCATAGAAATTTCAATTTGATATTTAAAAAATAAGAGCGAGGATAGTCAAATAAGACATTTGCCAAAGAAGTTCAGACAGAAGTGGCAGTGTTCAGAACTTGACCAAATGACATCTGAGCCACCTGCTGTCGTAGAACCTGATAGGAATGGTGGCTGGATCAATGTCCTCCAGGGGTCCATTCCGCTCAGTATGATTCTGTGACAGTTTACATGGTACAGATTGTATGGGTAGTTTTCACTGAAACACCTTTTCTCAGCAACACCACAAACAGCATGCTGGTAAAATGGATTTTTTTTCCCCTCAAACTATAGAAAATAATACAGTACAATGGTAATCACCAACCAGTGCAAAGAACAGAGCACAACAGGTCTCCAAGGAAATAAAATGAGGTAGCAGACCTTTATTACTCTCCACGAAGAGAGAATCCCTTAAACATACCAAGAGAGAATCTTACTAGAGAAAGGTTAATACCATATAATCATAACATCTGGCACATTTCACGTCTCTGTTGATGACGTTAAAACTGGTTAAAATAGCCAATACGTAACAGGTTGCACAGGAAGGTGGTGGAATCACCATTTCTGGAGGTGTTCAAGGAGCATTATGCATTGCATTACGGGACACGGTTTAGTGGGGGAATAATGGTGGAAGGCAGATGGTTGGACTGGGTGATCTTGGAGGTCTTTCCCAATCCTGGTGAGTCTACGATTCTATAACAAGTTTTTTTGTTTTTTGTTTTTTTTTTTAAATCCATCACAGTTCCAAAAATGAAGATCTAATATATGTACTTGTATTTAAACGAACACAGTAAAGCAAAGCTTTCAATTTCCTGTAACCTAGAAAGTTAGCTTACAGAAATTAAAACCTGTTCTAATGTCCAGATCAAAGAAGACCTTCAGTAAAAGATGTACCAAGTGACACGTGATCATTAATTAGAAACAACATTTTAATAACTTTTTACAGCAATCTTTACCATACACATTTTCCAGAGCTTTCCTACCTAATGATGTCCATGGCTTGATAAATGATTTCAGATTGGTCTACGCCAATCACTTTCTTCGCACCTGCTTTGGCAGCAAACATGGAGAGTATCCCAGTTCCGCAGCCAACATCCAAAACAACCTGAAATGAGTAAGCAACATATTTTTGCTTCCATCTATTTCTTTTGCTCTGATTTTTCTACATGTCCTTCTACTTCAGTGAGATGTGTTTTCTCAACATTCTTACTGCATCAATATTTATCTTCCTCATTGGCTACATCCTTCTTGATCCAAAGTAAATTCACACAACAGCTCCTGTCTTACACGTTAATATTTCTGACTTCAAACCAGATTTCCATGCTTCTGAGTTTCTTGCTTCCCTTCAACTACAAAAACTCAATATGATACTTAAGAGGTACATATGCTTCAAAAGAAGAATACAAAAGAAAGAAAACCCCTAGTCATTTATAAGACCAGTGTGTCTTACCTACCGTAACTATTAGTAACAGTAGTCAAAAAGATCATCCAATAGAAAGGAGTACCAGATTATTTCACTGGCTCTCCTTAGCACAGATTCCATTGAGGTAAAACAGTCATCATAGCTTTCATGACATTAATTCTTTAAGACATGGCACTAATTCATTAAGAAGAATTCACATCACTTAGTAATCAATCTCACACTTGAGAATTAAGACCCCTTCTCACAAAATACTTAAAGGCAATAACACACCCTATTAAGACTGTTTGGTTTTGGCACAACAAAAAACTTACATGTGCCCTTTTAAATTTCATGTTACAAATATTAAGATTTTAAGCTCATGAATGTTTTGTACAATAGGTACGCTCGTCAGGCACTGCACATAATACAACTTGCACATTTCGATGATGGATACAGAGCAGCAACACTGAAGCCAAGAGGAATTAAAAGAGTTTTTTATTCTTTGCAACAAAGTGTAAGTTGGTTTCTGTTGTGGTGTACCTGGAAGCAGCAACTGATGAACCCAATGCCACCTGCCCTCATAAACAAACTTACTATCTGGAATCAGCCTAGAAAATATCAGCATCACAGCACTACTTAGGGAGGCTGGCAACAAAAGTTGCAGATAGAGTTAGATGTTCTATCCGAACTCTGCAGCTTCCTTCCAAAGGGACTCTATGCTGTGACCCATCTGTGACAAGTTACGCATGAGTAGCAAAGGCTACAGAAGTGCCTAGGCTGAAATCTTCTGGAGACAGGAATAGAAAGTAAAAAAATCAGTGCTCCTGCAGCTGTTGAAATCTCATGCCCCCAGAATCATCTGTTCTAGCACTTGACCATGGTAGTTAACAAAACTGCTGAGCCATGATAGCTGGAAGTCAGAGCCAAAAATAAACCTCTGCAAAAGAACGCTCCTGACATGCAGTTGCATGAAAGAGAGCAATCACCACAAAGGGGAAAAAAATCAAAACAGACAACATTTGGACAGCTGCCCTGGTCACTTAAAAACCCAGATGGAACTCATCTAGCCTTAGGCAGGGGATGGGGAGGGAGAAAAAGGCAAGGGAGAGAATATGTACAAGCTGGAACACATCTGAGGAAGGGAAAGACAAGCAGAATGATCACCAATTAGCCTAAGGACAAGGGTCTGCAGCCAACGCATTCTTGCAGTGATCACATATGGCCTCTCACCAGGGATCTGGAACAGCTGGACTGGTGATTTGACTGCACCACAACACACTGCAGCAAAATGTTCCTCTCTGCAGCTGAAGCAAAACTGATATTCCTGTTTTCGTAACAGGAAAAAGTACCTCAAATTCAGAAAAACGGGATTTTAGGTAATTTGGTCGATTAAATTAATTCCGTTGATGAACTTTTAGTGGAAGGGATGTTTAAAAACTCATTTTTTCTCTTCAATACAGCATCGATGACGTACATAGATACTCTGTTTCCACCCAATTCATGCAAATGCACCTCTCAGGGTGCATTAATAAATATAGGTAATACAAGTTCAAATAAACTCTTTTAATAAACATCCCCAACTACTCCCACAGCTGTCGTTTCAGAAACAACAAAAAGCATCGCCACCTATTTTCTATAGAGAAGTGCCATGTGGGACTTCTACAGATATTCCTTTTATTCACTTCTTTAATAATTGTAAACAAAGTCTTAAGAGAAATCAGCCTATTTTCTCAAGTTGGAAGTTTCACTTGTATACGATAATATGATTCTGAGAGCATCATACGGCACATAAATTAAACAAAGCATGTGAACACTTCCTTCAGCAGAAATCTGCAACAGATATTTTTTTGTAAAAAAAAAAACCAAAACAACTATATGTCTTCCATAATATTATACCAAGTGACATCAGCATTTAGTCAGATACAGAGTGGGGCACTGGTCACCTGGATGCAAGCTAATTGGGAACTCAACCAGCCATCCTCTGTGAAAAACCAGTAATCAATTCAAGCTTCATCTGTGAAACTTAACTACACACAATAAAGTTTTGCTCCTTTACTGAATCTTTCTGCTTTGAGAATGATCTGGTAGCTTGATGGCTCACCCAATATCCTTCAACAAACTGGCAGTATCACGTTTTGAAGACACTTTTGCCTGTTGTCACTGTAATGAGAAGCACAGTTATCTTTAGTAGAAACAGGCTTATGACACGAGTTGAAGCAAAAATAAAAAATTTTGTTAGCAACTGTAATTGCTAAAAGAAATATGATGTAAGAAATATAAAGAGCAACTATCGGACGGGCATACCTTTATTTCCTCCACAACTACTCTCAAGTCTTGCATAACTACTGATCAACAAAGTACCAGTCCAAATTCCCATAAAAACTGGAAGTCATGTGCTTCCATAAACTTGCCAGCTGAAAAACGGTAAGCAGTAAGTAGATGAAAGCTACTCCAGAACAGAAGCATGTGCAGCATAACTCAGGAGACATCAAGCTCATCAGAAACAGCCAAGCCAAACACAGAAGACAAGCAGGTTACAACTGCACTGGGGTCATAACCACACTAGGATCATAAAGGCAGGCCTCTTTTTTCCTCCTAGTAATAGGAGGAAAAAATAGGATACATTAAACGACAACAATTCAACAAGTCAGTTGCATGTGAATTCTTCGCCAATTCTAATTACTCAGTGTTTCTAGGATGTCTTTACTGAAATCATGCACAGATTGAAATTCACTTAAATTCTGGTTGAGCCCCTCTAAGATGGATTCTGCTTAATACACTAGACAAGAAAGGCTCAACCTAACCCCGCCAACATAATTAATGAACAACCTGACACGGCACACACAACAATGACAATAGCAATCAACACTTCTGTTATCAGCACTATCCACTCTCCAGCAGCTGAATAACATTCTATCACCTCATAAAGGCTGAGTATATTAAATCAAATCTTGTCAGTGCGATACTCCATTTCCTAAGCCACAGTGTAGCTGGTCTGTACCATTTCTACCACTTCAAGGAACAAAACCAAACCAAAACAAAAAAAAACAACCAGAAATCACTGAATTTTCTGAACTGTTTTACCTACCTTGTCCTTGAAGATATGTGGATTTTGATATATGAAATCACGATAGCTTTCTGTACGCACTTTATCCTATGATTTAAAGCAAAAGAAAAAACAAACAAAAACATAATGTTTACTTGGCTTATTTGTACACAAGATACCATTCAAAAATGCTGAGCAACTGGCTTTTAACCCGGCCTACAGATGTTTTGTGACTACTGCATTTATAAGGACTCTACAACAACAAAGTTCTGCACTACAATCCTTTAAAATTTATTCCCTAAGCAAATCAAGTCAGCTGAACCTCTAGAAGTAGAGGAAAAAATAATGGAAACAAACAAAATAACAACCACAAAAAAAAACCCACCAAGACAACTTACACCATACTGACCTTCTGCGTTTGATTTTTGGATGCTTCTAAGTTCTTAGTAAGCATTTAACTAAGCATTTATAGTATCTTAGCGTATGAAAGCTAGTGGCACAGCTCAACTCACCAGCACAGTGATATATTAATCCATTTGATATGCATCAGCCAGTACACAAATTTACAGCTAAGAGTCAGTTTTGGAATGGCTAATATAAGTCAAATGTTAGAGCAATGCAAAAGAAAGCCTTACAAAAATAATCTTTATCTAGGAAATACGGTCTACAAATAATACTACAGTAGAAAAATAATCAAGGTTACATTCTTCTACTATGGCAGATCATTTTTAGAAAAAAACACAGAAATTAAATTTTCTCTGGTGAGGAAGATCAGGGTGAGAACAAAGGATGTGTTCATAAAAAATTATGAAGACAAACTGAGCTATTCTCAGTCCTGAAAACCCTAAAATCCAGGTAAAGGTTGAGAAGGATCATCACGCATACAGCCCGGTTTAGAAAATTGTTCTTTAAAAGTACATGTAAGAACTATGAATAAAAAAGTGAATCATTTAAAATTATATCTGATTACTGTAACATTATATCAAGAGCAACTATTTTTAGTAGTTCACTTTCTATTTTTCAGTATTTGCTGAAACAACCAAAATAGGGTAAAAAAAAAAAGTTCAGCATCAATCACTAACGCAGCCAGCTGGAAAGCTTTCAGCCTTACATCCTGCCCACTCACATTGCCTCAGCACTGCCCCAGCTTAATCAATACAATGCTAGCTCCTGTCTCTCCTATATGCACTACTGCTTGAGTAAGCCACAGTCACTCACTTTCAGGTCTCTCCACTTACCAATTACGTTCTTTCACTCGTCATTGCCATGTCACGCTCTTTTTGTTTTGTTTTTAAGTAAAATGGTAAGAAACCTTACTAAGATAACATTCAAGGCGTCCTCAAGGAAATAAAAAGGAACAGGGAACAACTAGCCATTTCACTGCTGTAAAGCAGCAGTTATCTTTCCCGTATTTGAAATATGTGCAGTAAAAGAAACAAACTTCGTGCTGTCACTACTAAGCAAAAAGAAGAAAAGGCTTCAAAACAGAATGTCGTCAGACACAACATGCAGGCAGCCTCCTTTCTTGAAACTTTAAATGTAGCAAGTAACTCGCTGACTTAAATAAATAAGGTTGATACACAAAAATCAAAGTAAACATCAGGCACACAGCAAAACATTTCATTGATTCACGGTAAAAATCAATGTTTTCCTGTTTAGAAGAGAAGTCAGAAGTCTTCTCAAAGGCATTCTGACAAACATTCCCCAAAATCAACAGAATATGATTTTTTAAACCAATCTTTTGCAGAGATGCAGAATTACTACGAACTTTAGTAGCAAACAAAGGCTTCCTCATCCATTCCCCGTGACACCTCAAGCACTTCTTTTAATACAACTGACTGCCAAACCCAACTCCTATCATTTACCTTCAAGATTTTGAACATATTTCTCTAGCTTACACACTTTGGAGACCATTCCTCTACCTCTGCAGAAGTGCTTTGTTCTTCCACAACACTCCCTCCCCCTTATAATCTACCTCATGCTTATACTGTTCTAAATACAGATTCATGAGTGTTTCTACAGTGGGGCCAGTAACTGGTTTACAACACAGAAGGATACATCTACTGCCTGTAAGGACCAGTTACTTTACAACTTCATATTCTATCCATACAGACTGGAAAGAATTTCATTTATTTCTGCCATAAAATGACAAATCTGCTTACAACACTCCTGCTTACAACATTCATAATGACGACCTTTTCTCCAACAGGAAGAATTAAGAGATTTTGATTTGCATGCTAATTATAACTTTCTTTTTTCCTTTTTTGAAATTAAAAAGGCATACACAGGTTTCCCTTCGAACAATTCAGACTATTTTCTATCACCTTTATTATACAAGAGGTGCACACAATTTTTCCAGCTGTTCAGTGTTGTATTATCAATACGTCGGATGGTGCACAAATACCTACAACTTCAGTTTACTTAATGTAACAGAAAACTACAATATTTCATATTTGAGTTTGCCTTACAAATTTCAATTGTTTGGAAAATATGAACTTAGAAAAATTCATTGTCTGTACCACATTATTTCATTCATCTTTTAAGCCTACATGGAAAGCTGATTCTGCCAAGACAGAGTTATGATATAGAAACCGCAGCATTTCAAAACATGTCTCTGTAGCAAATGATTTTATGTACCTAGTGCTTCCTGTACAGTAAACAGAATTTATACAAAGGGAATAAAACTGAAAATAGGAACTCAACCAATCTCCTAGGGAAAAAACTGTTATGCATAGAAAGGGTTAAAAATGCAGCTGCTCTGCAGTATATTTACAGGCACACAGCCCACTTCATTCCATCTTTCCTTTTTAGTCCTACTAAGATGCAGTCGAGATCACTTTCTAACCTTTAGCATCTCTTCATGTATCCCATAATGCCCGTAGGAGCTGAAGTAAACGCCATCCTCATCCTCGTGAAGGTCTGCAATGGCGTTGGATGACGAGCTGCTTCCGACATCTGCGTTCATCACGAAATCCTGTGCAAATTGCCTGTAATCAATTTGAAATATACTCTTGAGACGTGCTTATGAGACCACGAATGGGAAGCGGGGGCAGGGGCTTGAAAGAGATAAGGAATCCAGACTGCACAGGGGCTTCTACAACAATGGACCTGGTGCAGGCTTTAAATGTGCACAACCTCCCTCTGCTGGCGTCTGGAGGCTGCTGCATGATGATCCGCTTAATGCATTACCCATCAGCATTTCTCTCTCACTTTAAGCAGTAAATATCAGTGCTGAAACAGTCACTGAATTTATCAATGTGCCAGCCACAACTCACATCTCATTTCTATTTTTATGTAGGAATTATCTGTTCTGCACTTGCTAGTCTAGTACAAAAGCTAGTACCACAGTGGTCAATGTCTACAGGGTAGCAATAGAGGTCACATCACGTATATATGGACTCAGTAAACAAATAACACTTAAGAACTATACAGCGTACATCACTGAATAACTCGTGGATGGCTGAAAAAAGTACTTTAAAGCTGAAGTATTTAGGTGGAAACAACTTCACCATAAACGACTGCAGAGCCTGGCAAGCTTGGAAAAACATTTCCACAGATATTACTTCACACTCATTTAGTGTTCACACTCATCTCCATATTCTCAGGCTCAGAAAGCAACAATTTCTAGGGAGCTGCATGGCTGATCCTGAACAGCCAGTCATTAAAACACCTAACATTTTTTCCCAGTTTTAGAGAGCAAAATCTGCATAATACAATCACGTTGCAAATGAGACAAACTGCCGTTGCTTAGTCTCCCAGGAAGTCTCTGCACAGGCAAAGCATGAGAAAGCTCCTGTAACTTGCTTTTTTATTCCAGAAGTTCAGGTCAGTGAACCAGCCTTCTAAAGACTGGTACAAACCAATTTCAATGGCCAAAGACAAGAGGAAAAACAGGTTGCTGCAGATTAAGGTCCCTTATGCTAATTCCACTCCACATTTGACTTCTGAGCTATTTTAATTGCACTGAGGGAAGCACTACATTGTCTACCTGAAACACTAATACGTGGTCAAAAACCAACACTACAAACCAGTATCACTATGAATTACAGCAAGTAGGCCACTATGATTGATGCAAGTGGTTCACCTATCTATAATTACAAAGCAGGCTGCTTCGTCACATCTACATTGAATTGAAAAGCCCGCACTGACAAAGAACAGTTAAAGGGTCCCTCTCATACCAACAGTTTGATGAACAAACCTAAAAAGGAATACGTTAGGCTGAATGAAGCCTAGTGAGCTGAAAAGAAATAGCAAGTGAAGATCTGAAATAATTCTTCTTTCCTTTAAATGGAAAGAAGGGAACAAGAGTAAGGCAGGAAAACATACAGTCAAAACAAACAAGTTTGCCAAGCACGGTCACAAATTTCTCTCATTCTTATGTTTCATGATGAATTAATGCATAACAAATATAAATCTATCAGAAAAGTGCTGCATGCTGCAAAGTACTACTTGCAAAAATGAAATCCAGCTTAAAACAAAACTGCCTGTTTTGTCATAGTTGTTGGGATTTGAAGAAGCGAATGAATTAAGTTTGGTCAACTCAGTTTTTCAGTGCCTAATCACAGTAGCTGTTATCTTGAAATGACATTTTCATATAGCATTTAATCTTGTGTGATCTCAAAAGAAACTTAAAGTCCTGTTTTTATGTATGTGTCTCATTAACCCACTTTCTGAAGACCTCAAGATTTATAAGCATCATACACAGCTACTGAAGGAACTGGAATCCTCTTAAAAAAAAATAAATTGAGGGAAAAAAAAAAAAACAAACAGGAACAAAAATATTTCTCAACATGTTTCAAGTCTTGTATTTAAGTTGATAATACCTCCCTCTTAGCCCATGTACATCATCTTCAACACCTAAATTCAGATTTAAAGGGCTAGTGGAAACATGTTTGAAAAACAGAGTGCCCTGAAGCCAAGTACACATTTCTAAGCTGTGTGTTTATCCAGCTTTCCTAAGCACACTTTATGTTCTTTTTAGAATTTTACTGATCATCAAGAAGAGAAAAATTACAACATTCCCAACACAAGATACGAGTTTTATTTCACTGTTATATTTTACCACTTCTTTCAATTTCTGTTGGCCTTAGAAACGAAAGTTTCATCTTGTCTAAAACACACCAGATAAAAAAGCCTCAGCTCAAGCACTTACTTCATTTTCTGAAGATCATCTTGTGCTCTAGCCAAGGCTGCTTCTGCAAATCTTGCTCTGTGTTCCGCGTGTTTTAATTGTTTAAGGAGCACCGCGGTATCATTTAAACCATTAGAACACAAGACGTTTGTAGGCTCACACAGATCTTCTGTATCTGTCGAAACAGAGAGGGGAAAAAACGAAAACCTGCTTATAAACATGTTATCAGTATTGCTATTTCTGTCTTTGGACTATTTGTAAATGCAGTCATCTTCTACAAGAAACATCACTGAATTTGACAGAACTACAGAAATTCAGTTAAAGGAAGACGCTAAAAGTGAAGTCCAAGTTAGCAAAACAAATAAATCCTGAACTGAGATTTCTTGAAATAGCTGTCAGCGGTTAAGAAAACAATGCTACTACATTTCCAGATGCAGTAAGAAGCAACTCCCAACTTTGCAGGCGAAAGACTTCATTAACAAAAGAGTAAATAAGAAAAACATACGTATGCTTATTTAATTTCATGATAGCAGGCCAACTGTTTGTTCCTCAAGTACAAACAGATACATAAAGTAGAATTTGGAGACATTCACATAACCCCTAAGTCTTAGAAATTGCAAAGGTAGTTGAAAGAACCACACACCTCTGAAATCTGTAACTTGGGTAACGAGCACACGTTGGAAGGAGCATAACCAGTGAAATGTGAACTAAACACATGCTACAGGACTTTGTATCCGCGCTGTCAAGCAGCAGGACTTGTTTAGAAACAGACTGTATGGAGTAGGGAAATTCCAGGAGAACTTAAATATCCTACAGTTTACGTAACAGAAAGATGCACAATCAAGTGCCAAATAAGGAGAGTTCAGAGGATCGTAGGCTGCAAAAGCAAGTTCAAAAGTCAAACTAAATTCCCTCAAGATTTCTAGCAAACAGACTGTTAGAACCACTAGAAAGCACAGCTCTTATCTTACGCTTCCTCTGACCAAGGACAATCCAAATAAAAGTTGAAGATGTTTTCAACATGACAAATTGTTCGCTCCTTTCTTCTACTGTGGATTTTTTATTCAAATCATCTAGTTATAAGTATCTATGTTTAGAAGATTTAAAAAACTCATAGAAGTCTCACTGAAATTAAGGTGGAATACCCCTTTGATCTGCTTAATTACTACACACGGTATCTCAACTAGGAACATGTTTATGGTAAGTGAAAGCAGATAATAAACAAGGCTGCAGAAATCCCAGTCATTAGAAACGAACAGACAATGTGTGGTAGAAGTACAGATAGTGATGTAACATCCTGACTTAAAGTATTACATGGACTTTCTTAAACGTGCTCAAGTTAATTTCAGCATAGCAATGGCCACTTTGTATGATGCAAACTCTGTGAATATCACATTCACCCCACGACACAGTACAGTCACAGTGAAATGTAATTATTTACCAAACTGAAGCAGGAGATCATCTTCTAGCTCTGGTTTCAGATATTCCTCTCCATCCCAAGGCAGTGGGCTGCTGACTGAATTCAAATATGCTGGCATAGGTTTCTAGAGTAAAGGAGAACAGCATGTAAGCTAAGTCCCTTTGGAAACACTAACCCTTCAAGTCCGTTCTAGAAAATAAGACAAAAGGTCTTTTCTTCCACCCATTAAAATAAACGTGGCATTACCAAAGCAGTTTTACAGCAAGGGCTGAGAAAGACACTGCTTTAAAGCACAAGTAGCAAGAACAGTAAAGAGATTAACTTCCGTCTTCCATCCTGGCTCTGACAACAAGTATCCAGCACAACATACTGACACTACAACCACGGTGACCAGAGGATAGCATAAAAATACATCTAGAAGCTAATCTGGGTGGCAAAACCCAGGCAGCTATGGGATCGTGGAATCCAGTACAAGCAGCAAAGCACAGCAGACAAACACATATTGAAAGATATTTTAAGGACTGCACTGCTATCAGGAATCAAGTTTATTCAGGTGTTCAGCTGTGTCAGGCTCACATCTTATAACAGGGCTAACCTACGAAGCCAAGATCCTAATTGTATAAAGTCTTTCTACATGCACAACGCTTTAGGGACCAATTTCAGAAACGCTACATTCTCTCCCACTTGCATAAGGCCAATTAATACTTCCTAGGAAAAGGAGAGGTCAGACTCTGGACCAGTTTCTCCATTTATAGGATTTACTCTACGTAGCTGGTTACGTCTTAAATCATGATCCAAGGATTTAAGTAAAGATTTGAAAGTTTAATTTAAAAAAAAAAAACAACACAATTGTGCAAGATATTCTTCGTTATAAACCTAAGCATCCAGGGAACAACCAAAGAATCTATGTTCAAGTCACCACAAACACAAAAGCTAGCCAAGCCTAACTTGAAACCATAGGTTCCCATCAGCCCTTCTTGTTATTTTTGCAGAGCTTGTATTTTTGCTACATTCTGGGACCTAAGCTTCCTAGTACTGCAGCAGAGTTTTGCCTGGCTCACGTTCCCAAGAAAGCTTCTTTTGTACCATCACACTTGATAACTAAGAAACTTCAGTCATTGAGAAGTGTCCCCAGTACCTGAGCCAGACATGTAAGTCAGAGGCCAAGACAAAATAACAAAACAGGACAACAGAACATAGCGGGAGCTTTTTGCATGTGTAAGTTTATCGCATGGAAGCAACAGAAGTCACATTAAATAAATACCTTTAAAATTAAAACAACTTCACAGTTAAAATGCTCACACTTAAGTAAACTGATCAACAGCTGTGGAATTCTTATTTCTAGAAACATCACCCTAGATTCCACATAGTTATTTTAAAAGGAACACTGAAACCATAGTACCTTGATTTCTCATTCTCCAGACATCAACTACAGAAATATTACACGGTACGCTTACCTTCAGCCTGACAAAGTTTATTAGTTTAACGTATCCATAAAAATCAAGTCCTGGAAAGAAAAAAAGAACAGAGACAGCTTGCATTACTGAAAATCCACATGTCTTACGGTGATATGATTAGTAATCACTTATTCAATTGGCCAGCTTCCCCTTAGGGTATGTACATCATTACCTAGTGCAGTCTTTCTACCTTAGATTTGCCATCTACAATTCTGCTCTTTTTTGGACCAAACCACAACATTCTCATCCTCGGTACAGATACTTTTACTATATATCAAGAACAGAAAACATGCAAACTCATCTCAGTGGCAAGTATTTCCTTCATTCTGCAAGCAGCTGTACATCAGAACAGCCATACTTGCCTCCTACCAGGCCACCCTGCTGACACATTTTAGGCTGCTGTGCTCCTTTGTTAAAATGTTCAGCTTTCTGCTTAAAAAGCAAACAAACAAACAGGTAAATTGATGCTATTTATCAAGAGCACACACTTCCATTGATTTCAAACTGCCACCTAGCTAAAACAGATCAACTTACTGTAATTATGTACTTTCCTCAAGAATAGAGGGGATACCACATAAACCCAAAGTATCTTCTATAGGGTTTTAGAATGAAAGCAGCCCAGGTGTTATAATGTTACATGCAGATTTCTAAGCACTTCATGTAGTTCTCCACCCCCTCACCTCTCTCTCCTATTTTTAATGCACACTCCCCAAACAGCGTTTCTCTGACCCTCTTTCCCTTCCCTCCATCGTCTAGTTTTCCTCTATCAGCAGCAGGACAGGAATTCAAGGCTCAGCATTTCAGCACTTTTAACCATTCCAAAGCACCATGCCCTAGCTTCACATGCATCCTCCTCTACGCTCCATCCTTCTGTCATCATCTGGGCACAAATACATGGGAGCCTTAAGAAAAGTCAACATTAAACTTCACTTGCAAAGGATGGAACAAGCATTAGGGGGCTCTCCTAAGACAAGCCCAGACATCACACAGCCCCCTGCAACAGGGCAATAGTTCAGCCCCATTTATGGCCATGCACTTTTATTCCAGCGCGCAGTGCCAGGGAGATGGGGCAGACAGCAGTGAGCCACAGGTATCAAGGAGACGGCAGGAGAAGAACCTACCGTGTTTCCTGACCACGTCACGCACGTTAAACTGATGCTCCGCGTTACAGTGGCAGAACACATCCTCGGGGGCGCCGAACCACCTGCAAGCACAGAGCCGCTGAGCGCACAGCTCCGAAGCGCTGCCCTCCGGGAGCTGTACCGCACACAGCTGAAAGCACCGCGTCCTGACACGCGGCGCAGCGCCAGGGGCACCACGAGGGAGGGCGGCCTACCTGTCGCAGAAAAGGCAGCGGGCTCGAAGCCCCCCGCCCTCTCCCTGCTCCTGTTCTTCCTCCTCCTCCTCCTCCCAGGCCTCATCGGACAGCTCAGCCATCTCGTCGTCCCGCTCGGGCCCTGTGGGGACGGAGCAGCGACCGTTACTCTGCGCGTGGGGAGGGAGCGAAGGGGAGCGCGCCGAGGACCCACCTGCGCGAGCGGCCCCCTCCGCGCGCGAGCACATCCCCGCGCCGCGCCCCACGTGCGCCGCTTCCGGGCC
>JANHGO010000038.1:31016314-31033371 GCA_024606505.1 Aquila spilogaster
CCCCCCCCCCCCCCCCCCCCCCCCCCCCGGATCAGAATGTTCAGCATCAATCGAGAAAGCAGTCAGCTAGAAAGCTTTCAGCCTTACGTCCTGCCCACTCACACTGCCTCAGCACTGCCCCAACTCAATCAATACAATTCTAGCTGCTGCCTCTACTATATGCACTGCTGCTCGAGCAAGCCATGGTCATTCACTTCAGGTCTCTCTACTCATCAACTCCATTCTCTCACTCACCATTTCAATGTAATGCTTTTTTTGTTTTGTTTTTAAATAAACTGGTAAGGAAATTTATCAAAGATGATAGTCAAGAAATTCTCAAGCAAAAAACAAAGAGCAAGGGAAACACTAGCCATTTGGCCAGAGTAAAGTAACAATACTCTTCACCCACCTCTGAAGTATTTGCAGCAAAGAAACCAAACTGAAACTTCATCCTACCACTACCAGGCATAAGAAAAAAAAAGGTTTCAAAACTGAACAGTGTCAGAGACAGACTTAAAATTCAGACAGCAAGACTCCTTTCTTAAAAATTTCAATGTAGCAAGCCACTATATTTATATAAATAAGGTAGACGTTAAAAAAAAAAACAACAAAGTGAATGCCTCGCACATAGGAAAAAATTCAGTGCATACATGATAAAAAGCAACTGTTCTCCTACGTTTAGGAAAGTCAAAAGTTTTCTTAAAAGCATTCTGACAAACTTCCTTAAACCAATAAAATACAATTTTGTACCAATCTCCTTGTGCAGAGGTGCAGAATTGTTATAAACTATTCGCAAACAGAAAGGCTTCCTCATCCTATAGCCTATAGCATCTCAAACAACACCTTTATACAACTGAAAAACCAAACTTCTATCATTTTTATTTATCTTCAAAACATAAATTATATTTCTCTAGACTATACATTTTGGAAAACATTCTTCTACTTCCGCAAACTTCTCTGTGCTTCTCTAACACCCACACCCCCCCCCACTGCCCCCCTTAAAATTAACCTCATGCTTATACTATCCTTGACACAGATTCATGTGTATTTTTACATTGGGGCCACTAAATCATTTACAAAGCAGAAAACCTTATATGCTACCTGTAAGGACAAAGTCACTTCACAACTCCATATTCTATCTCTAGATTGGGCAGGAATTTTATTTATTTCTACCTTAAAACGATAAAACTGTTTATGAATTTCACAACTATGATACTTTCTCTAAAAGTAAGCATTAAGAGATTTTGATTTATGTGTCAATTATAAGTTGTTGGGTTTTGCGTTTGGGGTTTTTTTAAAAGTTAAAAGGGCATACACAGGTTTGCCTTTGAAGAGTTTTAAGCGTTAATTTTTTATCTTTATCATACAAAGGGAGCACACAATTTTTCCAACTGTTCAATGTCATGTTATTAATACACTAAACTGTGCAAAAATGCCAACAATTTCTGTTTACCTAGCGCAGTAGGAAACCACAATATTTGAGAAATTGTTTTGCCTAACAAATTTCAATTGTTAGGAAAATATAAACTAAAGAAAAATATTCAATGTCTGTACCATGTTTTAGCCTTTATCTTTTAAGCACCCAGGAAAAAGCTGCTTTTGGCAAGGTAAGGTTGTGGTACAGATATCGTAATATAGTTTCAAGCCTATCTGTAGAGTAAATGATTTTATGTTCCTAAGGCATCCTGTAAACAGCATTTATACAAAGGAAATAAAACTGAAAAGAGATCTCTCAACCCAACTCCTAGGAAAAAACTATCATGTATAGAAAGGGTTAAAAATGCAGCTGCTCTGCAGTATATTTATGGGCACACAGCCCACTTCATTACATCTTTCCTCTTTAGTCCTACTAAGATGCAGTTGAGATGACTTTCTAACCTTTAGCATCTCTTCGTGTATCCCATAATGCCCATACGAGCTGAAGTAAACGCCATCCTCATCCTCCTGAAGGTCTGCAATGGCGCTGGATGACGAGCTGCTCCCGACATCTGCGTTCATCACAAAATCCTGTGCAAATTGCCTGTAATCAATTTGAAATATACCCTTGAGACATGTTTATGGGGCCAAGAAAAGGAGGCGGAGGGGGGGAGAAGGGGCTGGAAAAAAAATGAGGGCTCCAGGCTGCACAGGGGCTTTGACAACAATGGGACCAGCTTTAAGGGTGCACAGCCCCCCTCTGCCGGCTCCTCCGGGCTGCTGCACCACCGTTCTCCCTCCATCACCCTCCCGCAGTGACCACTTTCTGCTTTCAACCAGCAAATATCAGCAGTAAAACGTTTGGACTTCATTTCTGTTTTTAAGGAGGAATTATCTGGTTTGCGCTCGCCAGTACAAAAGCTGGTACCACAGCGGTCAAAACGCACCATGTGTTTTAGGCTGCGTAACGCAGATTCGGACTCAATACAACAATTGGCACAAGAACTACAAACCGCAAAACGCTGCATGAATAGTGGAAGGTAGAAGTACTTTAAAATGGAAGCACTTGGGTAGAAACAAACCAGAGCTTAAAATTCAATTTATTACTTGAACGTCACACTGTTTGTTTTTCCTCCTCCGTGGCCCTGCATTCCTAATACTCGCATCCTCTTCTCATTTCTCAAAGAACTTTTGATGACAAAATACACAAATCAAGGTTTTTATCATGAAAACACTTTTAAAAGCTGACAAGCAAACAGCTCCTACTATACCCACAATGAAGTGAAAAAGTAAACATGCTTCAGCCAGACAATATTCCTCAGAGGGTCTACATCAGCAGAACTTACATCTTCCTCTTACATCTCTAGGTTACATCAAATGCTAGAGATGACCTGATTCACAGAACTGTTACCATTTGTGGGGGAAAACAACGTCACGAGGCCTCCAGCTACCTGTCTTTCCTTTGTACACCTTTCAATTCTCCTGATTCTACAAGTCTGCTCAGTCTAGCAAACTTGGAAAAACATTTCCGCAGAAATTATTTTATACGCAACTAGTGAGTGGCCTCATACTATTATGCCCAGGCTCAGAAGGCAACAATCTCTAAGCAGCTGCATGACTGATCCTGAACAGGCAGTCATTAAAAAACTTGAAATACTTTTCCCACATCTTAGTGAGTAAGACCTGCATAATATAATCATGTTGCAACTGAAAGAAGTTACAGTTACTTAGTCTCCCAAGAAGTCTCTGTAGACAGGTATAGCATGCGAAAGCTCCTGGAACCCCAGAAGTTGAAGTCAGCCAACCAACATGCCAAATACCAGTATAAATCTACTTCCATGACAGAAAACAATAGAAAACCAGGTTACTGTAGATTAAGGTCCTGTACACTATTCTTGCTCCACCTCAGACTTCCAAGCTATCTTTACTTCACAGAGGTTTACCTGAAAGGAAACATGTGTAGATGGTCTCTTTCAGTGAAGTAATCTCCAGCATGAATCACCATCACTATGAATTACAGCACGTAGACTACTACAACACAATTGGTTCATCTGTCTATAATTTAAAACTGTGCTGCTTCATCAGATCTACATCTGCCTATTTTTGCTGCCAGGCAATCCCTGATGAATTGAAAAGCCTGCATTGACAAAGAAAAATTAAAGGCTCCCTTTTACAATATCAGATAATTTGATATACTAACCTCAAAAAGAAATCTATATAAGCCTGATTGAAGTTTAGAGAGCTGTGAAGAAAATGCAACTGATTACCTAAAAAGGTTTTTCTTTCTTTTAAATGAAAAAGAAGGGAACAAGAATAGGACAAGACACACAGAAAAAAACCCCAAGTTTTCCAAAACAAAGAGTGGTCTGAAGCCAAATACACGTTTCTGGGCCATGTGCTTATTTAGTTTTCGTAAGCATACGTCGCTCTTTCAATTTGTGCAAGTTTTGTGCAGTTTCTACTAATCATCTACAAAATAAAAGTCAAACCTACAGGCCCAACACAAGTCATGAGTTTTACTCCATAGTTACATTCTACCACTTCTTTGAATTTCTGTTGGTCTTTAAACATGAACATCTCAACTCACCTAAAACACATCAAATGAAAAAAAAACCAAAACCAAAACGTCAGTTCAAACGCTTACTTCATTTTTTGAAGATCATCTTGTGCTCTAGCCAAGGCTGCTTCTGCAAGTCTTGCTCTGTGTTCTGCACGTTTTAATTGTTCAAGGAGCACCACGGTATCATTTAAACCATTAGAAGGCAAAACGTTCACAGGTTCACAAAGATCTTCTATATCTGATGAAACAGGGAGAAAAAAAACTCACCTACCAGTCACATGTTGCTTCACAGCAGCTGATAAACATATGGCGTTTTCAGCATTGCTACTTGTGCCTTTGGATGATTTGTAAAAGTCGTCTGTCTTACAAGCAGCATCACTGAATTTGATGGGACTAACCGTAGAACACAATACTACTCAGTAAAAGCTAGTACACTAGAAGCAAGCTCCAAGTTAACAAAGCAAATAAACCCAGAATTCAGGCTTCTTTACACACCAGTGTTTGATTATTGATAAAAAGAGACATTAGGTTCCTCTATTTTTCCAGTTAAGTTATCCTGAGGCCAAAAGGGCTGTTAAGGGTTGTGGTAAAAGGTAAGAAGGTATATACATTTTTTTCTTAATAATTAGACAGTAACTCTTAATTTTCAAACCAATACCTTGGTCTTTTATAAAGCTTATGAACACACAAAAGAGCATAAGCAGAATGAATCGAGATGAAACATTGCTTTTTAACTACCAAAACTCAGACTCAGCACTATGTCCCATTCACCTCTTGCTAAATTCAGCTGATGATTTCAACAGACACCAGTGGATAACAAAATGGTGCTACTGTGGTTTTGGATATAGTAAGAAGTTACTGCCAGCTTATTGGGCAAAAGACTTCATTTTAAAAAAAACAAAAAACATTTATCTATTCCTTTTAATCATGGAAGACTGACTATTTGGCCCATGGGACCGAAACAAAGCACAGATACTTAAAATAAGATTTCAAAGGTTCAGATGACACTCACAACCCTTTAGCAACTGCAACGGCACCTCAAAGCATCTCAAAAAGTCTATAGCTTGGGCAAAGAGCACACATTGGGCAAGAGCTGATACAGCGAAACGTGAAATCCCTGAAGTAACCAACCGATGTCCTCTACCACACATTATCTCTGCTATCGTGCAGCAGGGCTCACGTAAAGGGCAAAACTGCATCCCAGACTGTACAGAGAAAAAAAATCCACAAGTCCTAAATACCTTACAGTTTAGGTGAAAGAAAGGTGTACAATCAAGTGCAAAATAGGAAGAGAGTGGAAGGATCATGGGCAGCAAAAATTTCAAAACTCAAACTGAATTCTCTCAAAACCACCTGATGAACTGTCATGAGAGAGAACCTAAGGCTGCTTGTACTGAGCGCTAGAACCACTAAGGAAGCAGAACTCTTCTGTGTAACTGTAGTATCTTACGCTTCGTTGGTCCAAAATACAACCTGTATAAAAGATGGAGGTATTTTCAACAAAGCAAATTACTCGATCCTTTCTTATAGCATACACGAATGCATCTGATTTTAAATATCTATATTTAGAAGCTTTAAAAACTTCATAAATCTTGTGATGAAGCTTAAGTAGAGTGCCTCTTTGATCTGCTTAATTATTACATACAGCTATAAAAATCTCAGTCATTAAAAACTAACATATAACATGTGGTAAAAATTTCAGAGCGTGACTTCAGCTAGTACATGGACTTTCTCGTGTACCCAAGTCAACTGAATAATAGTGACGATGCTTCATGTGACACGAACTCTGCCAATACCACATTTACCCCACAACACAGTACAGTCATACTGAAATGTATTTGTTTACCAAACTGAAGTAGAAGGTCATCTTCTAGCTCTGGTTTCAAATATTCCTCTCCTTCCCAAGGCAGCGGGCTGCTGAGAGAACTCAAATATGCTCCTGTTGGTTTCTAGACAGAAGAAGAGCATGTAAGCTAAGTTTCTTTGAAAACATCAGCCCTTCAATTTCATTCAAGAAAATAAAGCAAATATCTGTTCTTCCACCCATTAAAATAAATAGGGTATTATTAAAGTAGCTTTGTAGCAAAGGCTGAGAAAGATATTACCGCAAAGCATGACTAGCGAGAACAGCGACGAAATGAAATTCTGGCTTCCAGCCTGGCTCTGACAACAAGTACTTACCTTAGCATAACTGACACTACAACCACGGTGACCAGAGCACAGCATAAAACTACACCTCTGAGCTAGTCTGGGTCCCAAAGCCCAGAAAGCTACAGGATCAAGGAATTCAGTACAAGCAGTACAGCAGAGCAGATTGACAGACATTGAAGGATACTTGGAGGATTACACTGCTTATCAGGAACCAAGTTTACTCAGGTGTTTGACTGTGTCAGACCCATAGCTTACAACAGGGCTTATCAATAAAGCCAAGATACTAATCACGCCAAGTCTTTTTACACAAACAGCGCTGTAGGGACAAATGTCAGAAATGCTATATTGTCTCCGGTTTGCATCTGGCCAGTTAATACTTTGTCAAGAAAGGAAAGGTCAGATACTGGACTTCAGGTTTTCCACTTCTGTGTTTACTCTGCGTAGCTAGTTATGC
Source organism: Aquila spilogaster (assembly GCA_024606505.1). NCBI lineage: Eukaryota > Metazoa > Chordata > Aves > Accipitriformes > Accipitridae > Aquila > Aquila spilogaster. Next base: position 31,022,875 of record JANHGO010000038.1, read on the forward strand.
CTTGAATAACTACTTAAGGATTTAAATAAATATTTGAAGATTTAAGTAAAAAATGCTTAATTACATAAGACAGTATTAAGCCTAAACATAAACTTCAAAGCATGTTCTTCGGTTGTTCCTTAAAAGTCACAGAATACACAAAACATACCCATACCTAAATTAAAACTGCAGGTTCCCATCAACTGTCCCGTTTCTGGTATCATTTTAGCAGAGATTAATTTTAGGTTCTGCAATGTAAGGGACCAGGTGTTGTCCTTACTAACAGCGCAGTGGGGGTCTGGCCAGCCTACAACCCCAGGAAAGAGTCTTTTGCACCAACACGCATGCGAGGACTGAGAAACTTCAGTTATCAAGAAGTGAACTCATTACTGGAGCGCGACAGCAGAGTCAAAGGCCAAGATGAATTTACAAAACACCGTGATACTACATAGCGCGGGCTTTTTGCAAGTCTGAACATCCTCTTCTGGAAACAATAAAAATCACATTAAGTAAATGTATTTAAAATAAAAACAACTCCACATCTAAATAAACCAATCAACAGCTGTTTTAATTCCTGTAATTTCTTATTTCTAGAAACAGAAAATTTCATACAGTTATTAAAAAAGGGCAAATTGAAAACGCAGCATCTTGATTTTCCATTCTTCAGACACAGATTACAGAAGTAGTATGTGGCACACCTACCTTTAATCTAACAAAGTTTATTAGTTTAATGTATCCATAAAAATCAAGTCCTGGAAAGACAGAAAGGAGAAAAAAAAAAAAAAAAAAAAAAGAGACCTTGCATTACAGAAAACCCACAAGCATTTTACAATGATATGAATACTAATTACTTGTTCAATTGGCCAGCTTCCCCTTGGGGTATACATCATTATCTAGTGCAGTCTTCCTATCTTAAGTTTTCCATTTACATTTTTCTTCTCTTTAGGACTAAACCAGGAAATTCTCACCCTCAGGACAAATACATTTGCTGCAAATTAAGAATGGAAAATGGCCTATGAACAAGGATTTCATTCATTTGGCAAGCAAGTACATCAGGACAGCCACATTTATCTCCTACTAGCTACCTTGCTGATATTTTAAATGCTGTGCTGCTTTGTTCGTAATTTTAGCTTTCCGTTTAATAAAATACAAATTTATCCTACTCATCAAGATTACACACCAATATTGATTTAAAACTGCCACCTTGCTCAGAAATAACAGTAGTTTAAATAGAATTACGTACTCTCGTCAAGAACGGTGAGGACGTTGGATTTACATTGGATTTTATACAGAAAACAGACCAGAGCTTACAATTTTACATGCAGATTTCTAAATGCTTCGTGTGGTTCCCATCCCCCTATCTCTCTCTCCTTTTTAAAGCACACTCTTAAAATTGTGTTTCTCCAAGACTCCAAGTTCCCCTTCCCCTGCTTTCCAGTTTTCCTCTATATGCAGTAAGATGTGGATTTCAGGCTCAGTAGTTCAGCACTTATCTAACTTTTCCAAAGCCACCCCCAGTCAACATACATCCTCCTATATGCACCTTCCTTCAGTCACCATCTTGGTCTAAATAGATAGCAGCTTCAAGCGAAAGCCAACCTCACACTTCAACTGGAAAGAATGAAACAGACATCGAGGGGTATACCTTCCTATGATCACCTTAGGGAACGTAAGCCAAGATTGCAAACAGCCCCTTAAAAGACACCAGCAGTACAGCCCAGTGACTTGACCTTTTGGTAGATACATCCACTTGGGTCTCTACTAAGCTCCTGAGCCCAATAACAGTATCGCTAGTCAGGCCAGAGCTCCCAATCGATCAGGTAAATAGCTCTTACTCCAGCACGCAGTGGGCTGGCTCAGGTCAATCAAGAAGGCAGTGGGGACTCGGCACAAGCCAGCAGAGATCAATCTTACTTTTGTTACTAGTCAAGAGCTTTACCAATAGATAAAGCATCAGGCAAATGGCCAGCATAAAGCTAACATATAAGCATTTTCCTACAATAGCTTATCTTGTTCAATCTTTGAATCTTCAGCTACAACATGGAAATCACTTAGAAACAAGCTAATCTTTGCAATTTATTTAAACGAGATGCTGATATGCAGAAGGAAATGACAAGTCGTGAAAAAAAAAACTTACCATGTTTCTTGATCACATCACAAACATTAAACTGATGCTCTGTTTTGCAGTGGGAGAATACACCTTCAGCAGAACTAAACAACCTGTAAATAATGAATTATTAAACGTGCAGCATTAACACATATGTTGTTAACACTCTTTATGTTTTATACATTTTATATGCTCTGTTCTGACCTGCTAGGCAACGTGTTCAGAACACATCATTTTTGCCTTTGAGAAAGGACGAACAGACACCTGCTTGCTCGCATACCTCACGAAGAAGCTTCTACCTTGTTTGCAAAACATTTTGCAACAAAAGGTAATAAATGTAAAAATTTTGTTTGACAAAACCACAAACACCGTTAACTTTCAAAAACTCCTTTAGAGCAAAGACAGCATTAAACCCACAATCTAAGAACCACACATACATGAGGTGAGCTGGCCAGCTAGATCTGCTGCACCGAAATAAAAATCTCATCTATTTCCTGATGATGGGAGAAGATGACAGAAAGAATTCAAGAGAGAAGCTGCCATACTGCTTCAGGGTGAGGAGAGAGAAATTACCCGCTTTCCCCATTACTCCCTCCTGCAGTCTGGATTTCGCAGACCCTTCGCTCTAGAGAGGCCGTAGGTAAGTTCAACAAGCTACAGAGCGCTGTTACAAACTACGTATTACTTATTTTTCTGACGCGGCCGCCTCCCGCCGGCAGAGTTTGGGCGCTCGCACCCCACCCCCCCTTCTGCCAGGGCCTCCGCGGGTACGACCGCGCCTCAGGAGGCCCCTCGGCCGGGCGGGGGGGGGCACAGCGCGGCCCTCGGGGCTCCCCCCGCCGCCCCACCTGTCGCAGAAGAGGCAGCGGGTCCGCAGGCCCTCGGCGGCGGCGCCTTCCTCCTCCTCCTCCTCCTCCTCCTCCTCCCAGGCCTCCTCGCCGTCGGACAGCTCGGGCATCTCCTCCTCGGCGGGCGGCCCGCCGGCCCCTGCGGAGCAGAGAGCAGGGGACCGTTACTGAGCGGAGGGGAGGGGTGTGGAAAGAAGAGAGGGGGAGGAAGAGGAGGGAGAGGGAGGAGGAGGAGGCTGAGAGACCCACCTGCAGGAGCGGCTCCCGCCGCCCGGGAAGCCATGACCCCGCCACCGCCCCACGTGTGTCGCTTCCGGGCGGGCGCCCCGCCCCCGCCGGCTAACGTCAGCGCGCAGGGGGGCGTGCCGGAGAGGGTTAGCGCGCCCCCTGGCGGGGTCCTCCGGTCACGGGGAACGGCGTCCCTCGACCGTTGTTTTTCAAACGCGCGGGAGCGCGGCCGCCGCGGTCAGGAGGGGCCGGCGCCATCTTGTGGGGGCCGGGCTGTGGCGCAGCGGGGAAAGGCTGCAGCGTCCCCGGCCGCTCTGCTTCCACCTGCCCGCCCCTCGCCCAGGCGGCCTCGGCTGTTAATGCGTGGTAGCCTCACAGAAGGGAAAAGCAGGCGGGCGGGTAAAGGGTCACACCCTCAGCCAGCCTGAAATATGAGAGATTACGGCTGCTTGGAGGTGGGATCGTACTCTGTGCGCTTGGCAGGTGGCTGGCAGCCGGGTTTCTCTTTCCTACAGATAGCGCGGCTGCGATGGGAGAGTTAAAGGAAATAACACGTGCATATCAGCTTTTAAACAAAGTTTAGCAGCAGACTTTTATAACCGAGGGCCTCATTCAAATGCAGAAGTTAAAAAGTGGTTTAAAAAAAATTACACAGAAAAACAAAGCTCGAGGGTCATCCTCTGAAGAAGATGGTATTTGACATTCTAGGTAGGTTACTGAACTGCCTTTGTTTTCTCTCTTCGTTTTCTGCCTGACAGAAACACGCATCTCTTCAGAACCAAATGGTGCCTTTCTGCTGGTTCATATGGTGCTCCTAAGTAGGACGTGGTGGAGGAAATGTCAAAGCTAGAATTTTTCCAATTTGTACCCTCAAAGTGATAAATTCACATCTGTGCTACTACAAATATCTCCAAAACCAATGAAATTACTGTTTCGCCTTGAACCTGACTGCCTTCTATAGTTGCAAGAACAAAGGCATGCTGTGCACCCTATTGGCACTGATCTGAATCAGATGGCCAAATACTGTTATTTGTGTGGTGTCTCATAACCGAACAAGGGTACAGTCTATTTCCTAACTTGACACACTTAAGAAATCTCCCATATCTTATCACTGCTGTTAGACAACTGCACCTCCTCAGGCATCATACATGGATTTATATATGTTAAATTAATAAAACAAATGATCCAGCCTTGCAAAAAGCTATAGTCATTTTTAAATAAAATCTTGTACTTTTTGATCAAATCAGATATCTGTGAGTAGGTTACAAATAATTCTTTTTTCTTTACCCATTTAGTTAGGAATGTTAGGGTGCCTCTGCCTTGGCACTTCAGTTCAGGAGATCCAACGTGTCCTTTAAAAGCTGATTTGCCAAACTCCCCTACTTCCCATGCTTTGGTCCGCATCACAGTGTGGTCTCACAACACATCAGATGGGTTCCTTTTTCAAATCAAACTACCAGACTGCTCCAGGACTGCAGGTCATGGGACCAAACTACAGCTGCTAGCCCAAAGTTAAAATCTTGAAGCATTCAAGTACCTGGTTTTCAGCACCAAATGTTTTGCTACACTTGCTGTACCACACTATTTGCCAGGGCAGACGTGGCAATAGTCTCCTCTCTTTTCATCTCCAATCTTGTTTTTCATAAGAAGGTATTCTACATAATATTTATTTTACAAAGGTTTAACCTGCAACAGCACTCAATCTCGTTATGTAGCACTCGGTGTAAGTGAAGGTACCAAGTGCTGGTTAGTACATGATACTTAATTGTTGCTCAACAGAGGGACCACCAGCATTATTACCATTGCAGTTTTTGGTCATTTCCAGAGGCGTGGAACCAAGAGTCAGATTCTAGTCTCATTTTTAGAGTGCAAATTCGGTGGTCTTTGCTGAATAGAAAAATACAGAGATTTTAACTGATCGGTAAGAAAAAAAAAAAAGCAGGGGGGTGCAGAATTCAAAAAGGAAACCTGAAAGTCTGAATTTACTTGTCCGGATTACAATCTCTGATTTCTAATCTGTACTTGTAAATCTGTCCCATGTAGCTTAATTTTCCCTTTTGCTTACCCTCCTGTCTCTCAAAGCTAACAAAGAAGATTTTTAAGTACGGTACTAATTAAACGGATTAGGCTTGCCTAGTTATAGGCAAATCCAAAGGGACCTGAAAAATGTAAATAGAGAAACTGGGTTTAGATAAGACCAGAACGACAGGTTTGAAAAAGGATCCAAGAGCTACTAAATCAGACTCCTTCGCAAATTCTGTTTCGTGTTTTGTTTTTAAATTCCATATCCCTTCAGAATTATTTCTGTAGGTATGACAAGTTAACACCCATTCTGCAAATGCTACTTAGGGGTGTAAACCAATGTTTCTCGTGGAATTTTTTTCCTTACATAATGCCTCAGTATTACTCATTGGACTAGAATTAGTGCAAAATGCTGGCAAAATACTGCATACCCTTAGTGTGCGGAAGAAATCTAGGCAAGTCAGATGCTTCTACCTTATTCTCCTAAAGTAGGGTCTGATCCCATGAAAGAAACAGAAGTGTCACAGAATGATAAAACATACTTTTCCTCTACTCTTGATCAAGCAGCTAATCGCAGAAATAGATTTAACAGCCACTGCTCTGTCAGTAGTGCCGGGGCTGATAGCAGCAAAAGCAGAAACAGCAGCTTCTTTGTGTTTTACTGAAATTCTCCCCCACCAAAGGGGCAAGGGGTCACTGATTGCATAGTCTTTGCTCCATTGCACACCCTCAGCTATTGTTGAGTCCACTCGGAGAGCAACGGACCGAATGTGCCGTACAGCCTTGTAACCAAATCTTCTCTTTTATTATTGCTTGAATTAAGATTCTCAATAAATGTAAAGCACCTGTTCATTTGGGTCAGTGTATATAACATGTTGGGTGAAGACTGTATGAAATCCTTGCAGAAGTGCATAACTTACACTGGTACCTCTTGAAATATGATCATCTTTGTTACAATCTCCTAATCCTTGTAAAGGGATTTGCATGGTACAGGAAGATTTACAATGTAATGGATTACTATTTCATAATCCGGGCCAAGGGGAAGAAACTTCAAATATTTACAATTTTTTACTGCATTTCAAACTTTTTTCCAGATCTGGAAGCTCAACACTGGGGAGGGTGTTAGAGGGTGTTTGCACACAAAATATAGTATCAATATATCACTTGCGGGCTTTGTTTCATCTGGATTTCCAAGCATGTGTAGCTTTATCCCCTACCTGCGTCACTCCTTTGTGACCACAGTGCTTGACATTATTCAAAAGCAAAGAAAGTACGTTAATAGAAATTGTGTAGGAGACAAATGAAACATTTTTGAGCAAACTATTATTACATGGCTATTACTTTACCCTGTGTAAAAAATATTAGAAAAAAAGAGAGAGAAAATGTTTAAAAATTAATGTTAAGAGACAAAATTATTTCTTAGTCAGTCGTGTAGTCAGAGTTATATTTTTTCAATTTTAACCGCTCAGGGTTGCCAACAGAACAGACAACTGCACAGAACCATGAAACTCAACACAATTTTTCAAAAGTGTTTTCTATCTAGAAAGTCCAAACTGTCTGAAATTTTACACTACACTCCTTGGATACTAAACCCAGCCTGCTACATTTAAGTGCCAAGAATGACACTCCCGAAAGCACAGAGCATGATCGCAAATACTCTCTTACGCTCAGTCCTCCCACCCAGTTTGTTGCATTTTTTATTAAATTAACGATGCAAACTCCTTGTAGCAAGCAGTCTAAAAGCAGATAGTGGCTTTTTCATTAAGTCTTTAAGATGTGCAGCAATCTTAAGGAGGTTCTCACAAAGCTGTCGCTTCCCAACATCACACAGCAATGAAAAGCGTAGCTACAGCAGTAATAGGTGCAACGGGAAGAGGTACAGAAACCTCACATTTTGCAGAAGGGCATCACTGCAAGTAAAACATCATTAATGCCAGTGGTGATCTTACACCTTTATTACCCTCTCAGCTGAAGGGTGAATTTAGACTCTGTTAAAATAATTAAGAGCTTGGAAAGATTTAAATTAAACATAAATCAGAAAATTTGAGTGCCTGTTAGTATACAGAAGGGACAAGCTGTAGACAAAAAATGCTTTTTATTCCTATCACCAGGAAAAATGAGTGATCTTGAAAGCAGAATTGCTAATCTGAATTTACCTGTTCAGTCAGTTTAAAAGTTTTGTAAGATGATGGCCATATTCCCCTTAATATAATTCTGAACTAAGATAACTGACTGAGATATTTTTCATCTAGGCAAAGCCCAGGGGATCCTGTGTAGGGCTCACCCTGAAGGTAGGGCTAGGTTTAAGCTTGAGAGAGAAAGCCAACCTAGATCTGCAGCTGAAGTGGGGCTGGAAGGGGCTGCCTAAGGGAAAGTGAGGGCTGCAAAACAATTTTTTCATCTGGGCAGGGGCAGGTTTGGTTTGTTGGGATTTTTTTTATTTGGGGGTTTTTGTTTGGTATGGTTTGGGGATTTTGGTTGGCTTTTTTTTTTTTTTTAACAAAAGCTCACCCTGGAACTCGGGTTAGGGTTACGTTACAAAGTATGGGACTCAGTATGTTACACAGGTAATTTTTAGTCCCCTCCATTCTTTGTCCATTTTCCCTTCTTTAACATTAAAGCAGCATTTCTCAACCTGTCAGAAAGGCAAAGGAAATACAAATATCACATTCTCCCCTGTTTTCTTGCATCAGATCAGCAAACTGATTAGATGGGCTGTTTTGTTTCATCTGATGTTTATTCCCTATCAGACAGGCTAGTTAAACCAGTGCACTTCAGTGCTACTCAGTCAGCGGCTTTGAGGAATGGCAAATAGCAGGAATGTACAGCCAGAAATGTAGCACTGTTGGTACAAATACTGTGAGCGACCACTTTCAATGAAGGATTGAGCAAAACCAGTGTCTGCAATTAGGGAAGGTCTACAGTGCAGAAAAAGGAGGGATACTACCTGGAGATAAAATATATTTATGCACCTACAGAAGTGCCTCCATAAAATGTGTATTGTGCAGCAGCTTGAGGAACACAGGACAATTTCAGGTGCTACAGACCACTGAGATCCAACTGAGAGAACTCCAATCACGTAACGTTAACAAAAAAAGAATGCTCAGAGGCTTAGAAAATCGCTGATCTTCAGAGTTGCTTTCACTGTTGATGTCCAAAAGGTAAATGCAGATAAAAGTACTCGTAAGCATCTTAAGGGTAAACCAGTGTTCACAGAGAAAGCATCTGTAAGTAATTCAGACTTGTCTATCTGTTAATAACTGTGTTTCCACAGGGAAAAAATATCTGGACTTAGAATAAATGACTGTAAAGATAAACTACAAAATAAATCCTATCCCCATTTGAAGTAAAATGAAGTGTTTACCTTAGACCACGTCTAAGGTACATGAAATACACAGGAAAATATATGATCTCTATGAATTCACAGTAAGAAAACAAGTGAGGACAGGCAGCATTCATATCAGCTGACAGGTCGAACTAATGGAACTCTGAGGGCTGTGGGTTAAAAACAAACTCGCAAAAGCAAATATTTGGCACATAATGTTTTTTTAAATATCTACAGGATATTTAGTGTCACAACAGTGGATGTTAAGCATTTAGCAAACTGGATGTAAATACCTAGATGAGTTACTTTGAAACAAAAGCCCTTCTTCTGAGGGGCTGAGCGTCTGAGAACATTAAGTCTGCCAGAACCAGCTCTGCTCTGTGTTCATGAGGAGTAACGGACAGTGGAGACTTGAAGGGTGCCAGAAAAAAGAAGGATCGAATTGTTTGAGTTCGAAATACCAATATCATAGCTGAAGAAAAATTTAGAAATCATAAATGAAAAGAGCATTAGTACATGTTTTCATAGCTATTTAAGGAATCCAGTGCTTAGTGCCCAGATTTCCAAGGGCTTGATAAGAACGTTTTTAAGAGCAGAACTGAAATGCAAGTAGAGGAAGAGTGTGAAATTTTGGAGAGTACAGTGTAATAGAGACCAACAGAAGACAGTCATACTTCTCACGTCTGCAGTGTAATGATTTACCTTAGGTGCGTTAGATCACAGCCCAGACCAGGCTCTCCATTTTGATGGATGTAACAAAAATACAAGTATTTCTTTGTTCAGCTCCACTTTCCCTAAGTTGTGACTGCCCCAGCAGAATGAGGAACAGTACTGATGATCATGAGCAGACAAAAACAAGGTAGAAGCCAGAGAAAGAGATAAAAATCAGAAAGTAGAATCAGGCATGGGACCACATCCATTGACACGGCTTTTCTTGCAAAATCATTTTTACTTTTCCAACAAAGATGGAAGGGAGCACCCATCACATTGCATTTTTCTAAAATAAATGTCATAGTTAACTGGGATGAATTCAGTTAGTTGCTTGCAGCGAAGGATGTACTATTTTACTTTTGTTTTTATATCTAGAAAACTGGAGAGACTTATACAATGATTTTGACAACACGCAGATTGGGAATATTTTAGGAGTTGAAGGTTTCAAAAGATTTATTGCAACAGTTCAGTTAAATCTTTGTAGAGGATCTACAAACACGGGATTTCTTCGTGTTATTAGTAATGAAAGGATACTTACTATCTCTTGCTGTAAAATTCTAATGAAAACACTTTGCAGGGGAAGATACCAGACAGCTTAGGAAAATTATTTTCTCAGAGATGATCTAGCTACCCCAAAGGCTTCTCCCAGAGTTCTAAAGAATGTAGGAAGGAGGAAAAAAAATGACTTACCCTGCACAAATAATGTAAGTAAACAGTAGCAAAATGTAAATGTGCAATCAAACAATTTTTAAAGCAGGTAAACTAAACTATCTACTGTGAATCAAACAAGAAGTCATTAAGTAGCATTAGGCTAGTGTTTCAATTTTTGTGCCAGCTTGTTACAAGTTCCCTGGGTTTAGCTTTTTTGTTGACAGATTTTTGCCTCATTTTCAGTTCATTTCACTGAAGAAAACTAACGTAAAAATGGAAATATCCTTCAGTAAAACTGCAAATTCTCCTGATAAATATTAATTCCCGCTTCTTTAAAAGGTGCTTGTTTGAGGTATTATGAGTAGTAGCTATGTGTGTTAAATCTCCCATTCTTTGTACCAGCTTCTTTAAAAAAAAAATAAATAAATCGGCCAATGAAAAGTGCCTAGACCGACGCTGTCTCCCTCGGTTAATCCAAGGCCAGTAGAGGGATAATTTGATTAAACTGAGACCCTAATTTATTTAGCTTTAGTTCTGGATCAACCTCTTCTTAATAGAGTGCTGTCGTCTCCAATTGTTTGATGAAAATTAAAGTGACATAAATACCATGGGACTTTTTCAATCTG
>JANHGO010000038.1:31033574-31071556 GCA_024606505.1 Aquila spilogaster
CAGACAAAGCTAAATATTGTTTTATTAGCAATCAATAGCCTGTTAATCCCAAACGATTTCACAAATCCACTGAGCTCTCAAGCTGATTATAAACGTTTGGTGGTTTTTTTAAGCTGCTAAATTTCAGATGGATTTTCTCCTCTCCTCCCAACCCTCCTGCTCTGATATGGGACATTGTAGCTGGTAAGCAAAGCCACAAAAGCAAAAGAGCTCTGTTGTCTTTAACGTTGCCTTTAACTGGATGTTTACAAATGTCAACGTTTTGCAGTTTAAATGTGATCACAAACCCTCAGCAGCATTACTAGCTCCTCCACTTTCAGTCCATCAGTTTGGAACTTAAAAATAAGAGAGCTTCTGAGCTTTCCCTTTTCTTTTTACAACAATATGGTAAATTCTTGCTTAGTCTGTGGGCTGGGGGACTAAGGAGTGAGAGAGAGAAGTAAGCTTCTTTGATTTACAATATATAAAATGCTAACAAAGCTAGCTGTTGCACTACTGAACGATGTAGCGCTCACATCCAAGTCACAGACACAGGTTTGGGCATGCCTGGTACACTCTGATGATCCCTTTGTTTGTACGTTGGGTCATGGATATATCTTCCGTGAGGCACAAGGGGAACAGCATTACAAACACGCTGCTTCTTGAATTTACCCATCCTCGCTTACGCCTATGGTCTGCCTGCCTTTGCCCTGGAGACATTAATCATGATAGCTGGTAATATAATGATAGTTCACTTACGTGATGTAGTATAAATCACCAGGTCAAGGCAGACAGGCAGTATTAGTAGGCACATGCTGATCATATGAAGCTCCCAGAAACAAGATGCTGGCTTTCAAGGCCTGGTGAGCTGGCTTTGCAAGTCTGGGTTATTCTCTGCATGTCCCTGCTGAAGTGTTCTTCCTGCAGAACGTGCTCCCTCTGCAACAACAGGGAAAGAAGGGTTGCTGGCAAGCTGATGCCTCAGCAATGTTACACGTGCCCTGCCCGAAACAAATCTTGAAATGGGTGGCCTTGACTCTTCAGTACAAGACAGTTAACTCTGGGAAGAGTTCTTGTTGACACTGAAGGAGTTAACTAAAAACCGAAATGAACAAAACACACATTTTATGCTTTCTGTGTGAGGACTTAACATACCCAAATTGCGTGCTAAGTAGAAGGGGAAAAGTTATTTCAGCTGATAGAATCCTCTAGGATGTCTGTTCAAACAAAACATAGATTTCCTAAGTCATCAGCCTTGACAACAGAGTACCAATTCTGAAGCGGACTGTAAACGTGAAGTTTCAGAGGCAACGTTTCAAATCAGTAACTTCCAAAAGTTGGCACAATTACTGTGAACATATCTGCTTGGAGCGTAATGTTATAATATCTCCAAATTTGACTGTTCACTAGCTGTTTTAAATGGCTCTTTCATATAAGCTCAGGTCTTTTATGGGCTTATCTCAAACTCTTCTTTCAACAAATTTTTCTGTTAGGAGAAATATCTATCCTATCAAAAATGTTCATCAAAACACTGGAACGTACTGACAAAAAATACACCTACTCATACTTTTCAAAAAAGGTTAACATTTTAAATCTCAGACATTTTAAATGGACCATGCAAGGTTCTGCCAAGGCAAATAAAGCAGCAACTTTTTGTTACTCTTTCTTTGGCTACTGCGCGTGACCCTGTTGCATTTGCCAGTGGTAAAAATGGGCCTAAAAAGTTGAAGAATGTTTTTCGGTTTTGTATTCTTAACAATAAGAATTAACAAGAAACAATATTAAAATGAATACTCACTCACTCTATTAAGTACTTACTGTAGTTTACAATTCCTCTCCAAAACCGATATTTCTAAGACTAATGATGGTAACTTTAGAAAATGATTGCTGATTCAAGATTTGAACAACTCTTTACTGGTCTTGAATTCTAGGATAAAGCAATATATATTTTGTATCAAACTTGTTACAAGGTTTCAGTGTATTCTCAAGCTGGCTATTCTGCACAGCAGCAATCATGTAGTGCTTTTAAAAAAAAATCATAACTAAATCTGCAGATGTTGTATTGTGCAATAGCATGCCCTGTTTGAAGCAGAAGAAGAGTTTGCTGGTTTTCCATAAAATTATTTTTGTGTAATAATGGGGAAAAATGCCACTGATATCTTAATCTTCACCTAGTCATTCTGTAAGGAGTATGTGAACATCTAAAAACACATAGAGAATGAATCCTGAAAGATTTTCTTTGACAGCATGGTAAGAAACACACCATCATCATAAAGGCATGTTAAAGACTGAAAATCAGAAAGAGTTCTTGCTGCACTATGAGGTCTGGGTATGTCCAGACTGCAGCAGCCTCTACAAGCCAACTCAGGTCTTGAAAGGAGTCTATCCAGAGCAGCACAAAACTCTGCACTCTTTAATTTACCCTAAATACACCAAGGACAGATAGCTTTTCAGTTCTTGCTCAGAATGCTTGTCTTAAAAGTTCTTTAATGTTTTGCTTTTAATGCAGTGTTTTCTACAGGAAAAAAATAATAAATTCACGCATTTATTCAGGAAAGCAGAAGATACAAATTTGCAAGTACTGTTTTTGTCTAGCCTGTTTTAATGCTGGGTTACAGCCTCGAGTGTATGTCAAGACTGCAATGGCTGCATCGACCAAAGCATTTTAGTTTGTGTTGGAGCAGCATTATGGTTTTGAAGCGGGTCCCATTTCTGACTTGTCATTTGGATCTGCAGACCACTTTTGGTGGACACACACTAGATTCTTTTCAGAAGACGCTAAACCAGAGTCTCTACTCCAGCTGCACACCAAATATGCTCCACAGCAGAGCCGAGGGTCTGAACCAATGACTGCTTGTTCAGACAGCTCCGAACCACAAGTGTGGTGCAGATAATGAATCCAGGGGACCTGACTAAATCTGATCCGGCGTATAAACCTCCGGAGCCTTAGAATCATAGAATGGCTTGGGTTGGAAGGGACTTCTGAAGACCATCTAGTCCAACCCCCCTGCAATGAGCAGGGACATCAACTCGATCAGGTTACTCAGAGCCCCGTCCAACCTGACCTTGAATGTTTCCAGGGATGGAGCAGCTACAACCTGTCTGGACAACCTGTTCCAGTGTTTCATCACCCTCAGTGTAAAACATTTCTTCCTTATATCTAGTCTAAATCTACCCTCTTTTAGTTTAAAGCCATTACCCCTTGTCCTATTACTACAGGCCCTACCAAAAAGTCTGTCCTCATCTTTCTTATAAGCCCCCTTTAAGTATTGAAAGGCTGAACTTAATGTGGTGTAGATTTAAGAGCTTCTGCGTATCTTGCTTTTTTTTATTGACCTGCTCCTAAGAAACCACTGATTAATGTAAACATAACATTTTTTGCTGTCAGGCTGAGCACGCTCTTATTCCAGAGTTCTTCCCCATAGGAATAATCCCTGTGAATCATTACAAATTGTCACAATTTAGAACAATTCCTCTAATATTTCACTTGGTGCTAGGGGTCACCTGCCTCTGCAAACTGAGCATTAGTGTTCACTGATGCTCACGCACTGGTACAAAATTTAGGTCACCCAACTTGTTTACTGGAACTGTTTGACTGGTAGCCAAATCATACAGCTGGAAGCCGAGGCAGAGGCTCAGCAGCTGTTGTCCAAGTTACATGAGCAGGAAGGAGATTTACTGCTTTGCTCAAGTTCTCCAAACCGCTGGTTCATTTCTTTGGCAACATTCAGAGCATACTGGAGAAAGCAGTTACGCAGTTTTGCTATTAACTGATCAGGCCTTTTTTTTTCTTAACCATAGGTTTGGGTAGATACGACTTAATTTCTTTAATGGCCATATCATTTGTATGCTCAAGTTTTGTCTTCTCAACTTTAAAACCCCGGAACTGAATAACGTGAAGCTCGAGACCAGATCTAGACCCAGATCCAGGGTAGAATTTGAGCCAACAGGGAATGTAATTCCCGAGTAGATTCATCTGGATATACAGTAATTCAATAAAATTAAAACTGAGTCTCAGTGGCTTTAAAGGTAATGGCTGATTTTGACTTTCAGCTGCCATGCTTAAAAAGATCTGACAATAATTAATTCTTATAGTAATATTATTTTCACTTTTGTCCCCTAGAAGAAATCTGTGATTGCAAAAACATGAAAGATTCTGTCTTCAAAAAACGAGAACTGCCACTTTTATGTTACCATTACAGTAAACCTGGTGCAACTCTATTGAACTAATACTTCGCTATTTTATCCCAAATCTGTCCTCCCCAGCAGCTGTCCTCTTTATCCCTTATCAGCAACACTAGACAAAGTTCTGTGTTCGGTCTCCTATTTCCCGCTTTCATTGCCTGCAAGCTTTATTTCTGTTCTGTTAGGTACAGGTCTCTGTGCTTGCCTTCTAGGAACCAAATCATTTTGAAGAGACATTACCAAAATATACTGGCATAACGGAGGGAGGAAAGCCCTACTCAATATGTGGCTTGAACTACTTAAAAGAGAAAGTGCGTGACCCTCCAGTGAACCCCTGATTTGTATACAGCACCAGAGGGCACTCCATAACAAGCAACAACTTTCTATATATTCACATGGGTTTTCCCATAGTAGCTACTTATTCTTGCAGGCCACTATGTTTCCTTATAAGCGCACCAACTCTCATTTTAAAATGAGTTGCTTGTCTTATTCCTAGCCTTTCATGAAAAGATTGGTCTAGACCTCATTCTTCTAATGCTCAGGAACCATTTTATTTCTAAACTAGCAGGTGGATGGAGCTGCCGTACAGATACAGAAGTGGGGTAGCAAGACACTTCACAGCTATTGCTGCTCAAGGAACCCGCGAGCCCACTCCGCTGCAAGCAGGACGAGGGGAAGGGGCTGCTGGCACAACCCCCGGCAGGTCAGCCCACCCAGCTGTGACCCGGGGACACACTCTGCTACCCAAGATTTCATGTCCCCGGCCAGCTCTGCCAAGCCCTTCGAATTAGCCTCCAGGCTGTTTAATGTAGCTGTACCCGACACAGCCGATACCACTGGAGCGCGTTGGCTAACCCCTGCGGGCTGTCGTTGCCGGCTCCGGCAGTGGTCATACGAAGGCTGCGTGGCCATCTCTGTGTCATACATCCTGGTTTTCAGAGGTTTCAGCCTGAGCCCTTCCTTTCTGCTTTCCAGAAATTTCTGAATTTGCTGAACCGAGCATTTGGGGTGGTGAGAAGAAACAACCGGGCAACTTTGTGTCTGCGTTAGGAGCTTTCTACAACTGGCTGTATTGTCAGTGATGGCTTTGGAGTTGAAACAGCTATAAAGTGGTCAGGATCCCTAAAGTCTTCACACAAGGCTTCCCTGGAGGCTGAACTGGCTGCCTGTAAAAGCAGAGGATCTTGCAAAACTTCCAAAATGTTTAGGCAATGAATGCAGAGTTGGAAAAAACACTCCAAACAGGTTGGACTATCCACTTTTTCTGTATGTTTTGGGTGAAACTGAGAGCAGAATCTGCCCTGAGCAGGAAAAATTAATTTGGTTATATGCTTTTCTAAGTAGCCCGGCACAGGAATCATTTTGTTCTTTTTGTTTAACATTCATGGTGCAGAAGTAGACGCTTCCTCTGTACCGGGCATGTGTTTCCCAAAACCTTTTCCTCTTCACACGGGATTTTTCTGCTGTGGACGCAGGAGGGCAGTGCAGTTCTAATTTGGATTCATACATCTATGAAGCAGATGGTCTTCGGCTTAAAGCAAGCTCAGCCCAAGTCCAAGCAAAGCCTCCATTCCAGTCAAAGGATAGTTTCTACTCTTTCCTTCATTATTACACTTGGCAACCCACGTGTAGTTACACTTTTAAAAATAAATATATCTTCCTCAACCTCTGCATGTGCAGCAAATATCTTTACTGCCAAAAAAAAAAAAAAAAAAAAAAAAAGGAACAAGGCCAGGAGGGAAAAAGGGAGAGAAAAAAGGCGGGGGAAGGTGGGGGAAAGGGGGGGGGGGGGAAGGCAGCAAATATTCCCTAAGTGCAAGGAAGTGGATCTATCAGTGCTACTGGGGACCAAATCCTGGAAGGTGCTGTTTGCCCATTATCGCTCTGGAGTCCTGTGCCATTTGTAAGTGCTCAGGCGTCCCTGGGCTGAACTCAAAAGCAGGCCAAGTGTGTCTGAATTTGATCTTTCCAAAGGCACCGAGTAACGGCTCTGCGAGATAAAGCTCTTCAAACTTCTTCCAGACTGCAATCGGTATTAACGTGTAACAAATACACTCAATACAGATTTCAGGAAGGCAGGGGTTAGTGCAGTTGCCTCTCACCCGTAGCGAAGGGAACCCATCCTGGGTCCGAGATTAAAATAAAATAAATCAAGTT
This sequence comes from Aquila spilogaster, assembly GCA_024606505.1. Classification (NCBI taxonomy): domain Eukaryota; kingdom Metazoa; phylum Chordata; class Aves; order Accipitriformes; family Accipitridae; genus Aquila; species Aquila spilogaster. The sequence continues at coordinate 31,039,896 of JANHGO010000038.1, forward strand.
GCTTTCTTACATGTCTCTCGGTCTTTTTCAATACGTGAAAAACAACTGTATAACACAGGATAGGCAGAGCCCATCAAGAGGCTTTAAGTCTGTAGTAAAAAGGTAGTGCTAGAGGATGCCAGCGTACTGAATTTTGCAGGGCGGGGCAAAACCTCATTGCTAATGGAATTAATTGCTTACTGGAAATGAAGACTAAAAGTTCTGCCCACAAATTAATGTCATCTTCAACAGGGAATTAAAAGATCCTGGTATCGATCAAAAAGCCACAACTGCAACTTGTAAACTAAACTGAAAAAGAGGGCAAATTTCCACAGGCAAACTCTGGTTTCACAGATTTTGCTAGCGTACTGGTTTGGTGCATTGCATTTATCTGTAGTACACATAAACAAGCTGCTGGACTGAAAGGCATCCAAAAAAAGTCAAGTCAGGATGCCAACTTATGTACACCTCTAAATATATCCTAGAAATTTTACTTGAGGTAGAAACAGTAGCTGCATGGTTTTAAAATGTGTGAAATCGGTAAAGGAAATAAAAGCTTTAAAAAAGGCGGGGGGGGGGGGGAGGTTAGTGATCATTTTTTTCCTGGTACCCCTTTCGGCAGATTTGGTCTGATCCCTTCTGGATGGGTCAGCCTTCTCGTTCAAATTTCCTCTGTAAAATGTATTTCCGCTGTCGCATTCTGTTTATTTTAGTGTATTCATTTCACAGTGGTTCTTCCAACGAGATACTCTAGTGAAAAGGCATTTTGCAAAGTAAATTACTAATACCACCCAAACAGAATAGTCACTGAAGTAAGTAAGTAGTTTGGGGCAATAAAGATTGCCCTGTTTGGTGCAATAATAGGAGTTTTTTTAAGCACATCATTTTTTTCTGAGCACACTGAGGCAAAGTCAACTATTTAGCATGAACAAAAGTCTGTTGTTAGCAGGATATTGACTTTAACCAGGCTCTTACCTTCTGCAGAACCTGAGGAATGGAGTGTTTTCGAAACCTCCCAAGCACCGCTCAGTGTCTGGATCCCATCACATACCACAGTGCTCAGAAACCTTTAGAACATATGGCTACACAAGATGGGTGATATTTTATCAGTAGTGCCACACAGCATGCACAGCATACAGTGGCGTTACACAAGATCTCACAGAATCTGTTGTAACCACAGCAGTGGAGAACTTTTTGTACTGAAATACTTCTTAATCAGGAAAATGTTTTCATTAAATTCTGAAGGTCATCTATTTGTGGCACTTCCAAATCTTTTGTTTGAGCATTTTCATGGATTGTTTTGTTCCTTGGGAATATATATATTCAGAGAGATACACAGAAATTTTAGAAATCATTGATGATATCTGTGGCTGTTATTTTATGAGCATTTCTAGCTAATATTTTAGTGAGCTGCATTATATCTTAGTATGTATTTCTGTATTTACTTTTTCTGTATTTCAAATTACAGCTTACTAAGTATTAAGACTGAAGCATTGTCAAGAAATCACACGGCCATGTAGTATGTTTCAATTTGGCTCCTTGGTTCATCTTCAGCATGAAGCAACATTATGATTTGTTAAAGGCAGATAAAAAAATAAATTGAGTAGTTTCAGGTAGCTATTCCAATTGGGTAAAAAAAAAAAAAAGACATACTAGTAGAATAGTTACCTTTACAAACACCTCATAAGATGTAAAATAATCATAATGATGATGATGATGATGATTATTATTATTATTTCTGACAAAAGAGGAGGTAGCGTGCTTCTGTTTCTGGTTTCATGTTTCTACCGCACCCTAAGACATTCCCATGTAAATGAAAACCTAATTCCTCTGAAAACTAAACCTGCAAAAAATGGATCAGCCAGGTTGGTCTCTGCACTGCCTCAACATGTGGCTAAAAACATCCTGGTAAAGGAGGAGAGGTGGGATGGTGCTGCTACGGGCAGGGAGGGAGGGAGGGAGGAACTGCCCTTAGGAACAGCGTCTTCGATTTGGACTGGTGTAAACCTGAGGCCGTAACCTGTGACCAACTTCCACTGGATTCAAGGGAGTCACAGCACACTGAAAGCCTTTCTCTGGGGCCACTTTCTTATAAAGTCCTTCAAAAAAATACTAGATGCACTAAAAAAATCAATTTGAAAATAGCAAGGTAATAACACAGTGTATATGTGTTCTTCTGAAGGCATACTTTTCCAATGAAGGTGTATGTGACATAAAAAAAAGGACGAAGTGGCTAAAAGTGAAGTGGTAAAAGAAAAATCACAGCAAAATCAAGAACCTCAAAAAAAAAAAAAGGTGACTGAAATTGAGAAGATGCACTTCAAAAAGAAATACTTTAAGAAACAACTAAAAAGCATTTATGGAGCCAATACTTTGGAACTCAGTTGCACTGGTATAAAAAAACAGAGCAGCTCCCTCTGCCTTCCCTTTTGTAACAGGTTTGTCATGTGCAAAGCTAACAATAATCAAAGCAGTCACTGGAAAATTATAAATAAATTTTTAAAAGGAAGGACCCACAGAATATTAGGAGTTTGAAAGACTGACATTCTTCAGTGGGATGCTAGGATTTTTTAATCTACATTCCTATCACTATATGTTACTCACCACTACAATATATACTGCTAATTAATGTAATATATGTAACTGCTTACATAGCCAATACCATTGCAATTAATAAGTACTAACCCATAAAATCTATAATTCCTTTTGAATTTTGACTAAAACTATTTTGTCAAAGAGAAAAACGATACAAGGACTTATACGCAGCAAAAAGATACAGCAAAACATTTGCAATTTGGTTACCCCAGTATTGCTTTTTTTTCAGCAAATTAAGGTTTTGTATTTTCTCAGAGAGGAAAATAATGATGCCTCTGAGGTCCCACTCCCCCCACCACCCTACCCCCCCCCAAGACAGCAAGCATAAAAGTAAAGGCAATTTGATCAAGTTTGCACAAAATCTTCATTAACATTGGTTTCAGCTGCAATTATCTACTAAAGGATTTTCTTTTCTTCCATATTAATGCAGCTGACTGTGCAAAAATAATGTTTTCACTGTTATTGGGTTGGGTTTGGAAAACTTGAAAGATGGCAGGGTGGCAGGACTAGATTTTGGGCTAGATCATCCTTATGAAGTATCTACTTTTATTGTGACAATTTTTGTTTATAGAAAAACCCACTTATTTGTGGAAATAAATAGCAGAAATCTTCACTAGGATGCAATAAGCAACCAATTATTGCAAATAATTGTCCCCAAGAGGGTTCCTGAACTGTATAAAACATTCAGAAAATAAAGTAGTAGTAAACTGTGGAAAATTATGTGAGCTTTTACAGAGAGGCGACGTTGATTCATACTTTTTTTTCTTTGTCATTCTGTTACAGTAATCGTAACAGCATTTTTAATTGCTAATCAGATTTGGAGAGAGGGTTGTTCTTTTTTTGTAAAAAGAAATGTGAAAACTAAACTTTCACTCCTTCCCTATTTCACTGGCCTAATTCTGCTTTCGTCTGCAATCTCTGTGAAACCCCTTCTGATACCCAGGAACACGTCAGAAAAAAAACAAATTCATAGAGCCTTTTTTAAAAGCACTTTTCTAAGAGATTATTCAAAAGGACAGGATTGTATTTTTCTTTTGGTATTTCAGGCAGAGCATTCCTGAGACATCCATGCCCTCCCACCATCTTCAGGAAGCTGGTTGGACAACTGTGAAGGTTAGCAAATAATAAATGTCAAGAATATTAAAATGATGAGATCATTGCCTGGCAGACAAACTGTTTTGAAAACTAAGACCCAAGATATATCTCCTGTGCAGCCAGAGGCTATGGCTGAGGTAAAGGGATGACCGTACAGAAATACACCCCAAAATCCTGTAATCCATTTCTCCATAACTATTTCCAGCCGCTAGAATCAAGAACAAACAAACAAAGCAATCTGACCTCAGTCGAAAAGATAAAGTGAACTGCAAACAAATCTCAAATTCCTTCTCTCTCATCAACATGCTCAAAATGCCCTCTGCAGCCCGTGCCGGCGAGGAGCGGGAGAGCCCAGCCAGCGAGCTAGCTCTGCAAAACCACCCTTGGGACCAGAACAAAAAATCTCAACAGCGGGATGAAAGAAAGTGCCATATCAATTTCATTTCCATTCAGCATCGTTAAGCTTCAAGTTTTAGAAAGTTTCATTGCCCGTAAATACTCAGATCATAAGCAGCTGCACATGATATCATTTAGAGCTCGGTTGCATAACACGTATTTCCCCCGAGCTTTGTCCCTAAGCTGCAGCCTGACAGGCATCAGTGAGATCCAGCTTGCTTTTTTAAAAAAGCCTGCCCAGCGTTTTTACATTTAGCAGCTGAACCAAACTTCACAAAAGCAGCCGAAAAGAATTGGTAAAAGGTTAGGATAGATTGACTGTTTCCAAATTGGAATACTAATGATGATCTTTAATGAAGCCTGACAGTACAATCTGTTTCTTATTGTTCCCTAAGTGCTGGCTACTGATCATATTCACTGGCTTTAGGTGACGGGACAGACAGGGACAAATGGGCCCCACTGGTGAGCAGGACTGTGCACAGCTGATCTTTCAACAAGGATTAAATTAATTAAAATTATTCTCCCATCAGAAGAATCAATCTTTTGATTTGTTATCATCATAGTGGTTATTAATTTTGAATGATGTCTAATTGGTGCCACTGCTGTTTGGGTCAGCTGGCTTAGTAATCTTCTTAGAAAGCAGTAAAGAATACATAATTTTAGTAGCTCTGGCAGGGAGTAAGGGACCTGAAGGAGGGAAAAAAATCACCAACTTGATTTAATACCTCTCATAATCTGGAAGAACAATGGAGAAAGTAGGCAAAATATCTGCAAGACCCAACCAGTGAAAACTGACTTTGCTTTATTAATTTCACTGCCTCTAACACAAAAATGAAGGCACTTTCTCATAAGGACAGCCTTAAACAAATGTTTTATTATAGTGTTGATAATAAGCACAATTGGAAATACTTCGTTTTCTGGGCAAAGACAATATGCTCAGGGCTGGACAGGACTCAGGGGGAAGCCCAGACTGATCAAGGAGGTCACCACTAGACTTCAGAGACAGAACTTGCACAGGTTGCACGGTATCTGGCCCAACCGTTTCAGGATATGCCCCTAGCTCCACAAACAACATCTCCCATTTCTTCGCACAACCAGTCTTTTGAAATCAATGTCAATGACCACAAGATTAGGACTGGGATGATCTGGTCTCCTACTCAAATTTTTAAGGTATTTAAGCACTCTAAAACGTCAACAGGAGTTTAGAAGACATCACAGAAGCACCTGCATGTCAAGCAATGTTGCCCATCTGTGTGGTTTTGAAGTTTGGGCTGGATGTGTTATCTCCACAGCTATACGCTCCGATAATGCCTAAATCATCCCTCCAAGTGGATGTGGAGCTTCTTGTTTGTTGTTTAGATTGAAGCAAAAGAGTAAGAGAAAGACCGCGTTCTGTGCCTTACAAGGACAGACATCTTAATGAGGTGAGGACAGAACTGTTCCTGACAGAGCTGGTGTACTACCGAGTTTTTCCTCCTGTTTGCTTTTGAAACAGAAATATTTGACTGCTGTGGATGGTCTGAAGGAGACCTAAATCCTGAATCTTGGATAATATTCACACAAATTAAAGCCCTGGAGATTTCTATTGAAGCAAGTGATATCTGAATCTTACTCAGATGAGAACGGGGACATAATCATTACTTTTTGTTAGTTTGTCTTCTACACATCGGAAATTGTTTCTATCTTACCTGTCTGTGATCATAAATATACAACAGCAACAGTATTACTTTATGAAGGGAGGAGTTCAACTGGAAAGGCATCTATTTCGTCAGTGGAATAGGTGTTTAGATGATACATATCCATATAATCTAACACATTCGGGGGCTGAACGTGTTACCTCCCTCTTCCCTGCAGCTGGCAACAGGATACATCACTCTCTTTACGAATCCACAGTTTCGCCATAAGTTTCTCCAACCACGCTCTCCAGCTCCACAACTAGCTGTCTCACAGGAAAGGAAATACACTGCAAGACAAATAAGGGTGGTGCAATCCTGACTTCTCTTGGAGTGATCTCTTCTCCTCTGGAAGGATGGCACAATTGTTGTAATTCATGTGTTTTATCTAAGATCTCAGTTAGGCTGGAATAATGACTCTTGAGTAAAAGTTATTTCACACACGTTAGCTTTTTGAATTCAACAGCAAAACCACCCAGGAGCATCCATCCGCTACATCAGAGGAAAAACAGACCTTTTACAATCCTAGCCACATACGGTACATACTGTAAGAAATTCTGCTTAACCTGATCTTGTCAGGCTTTACTCTAGGCCACAATTCCCACCAAATTCCCACCATCTTCATAACTCAAGTAGTAAAACGTGATTAAAAAATCCTGTCTCTAATTCCTCATCCTCCAGATGGTCATTCTTCAGCTATAAGAAAGCAAGATAAACCTCAACCAAATTACAGGTAATTTTAACAGAATAAATAAAAATCTTTTCTATGACAGAGCCCAAATCTTCATCCAAGTTTGGGGAGCTGGAATATCCAGACCTGGGTCCTATTGCCTAGATTAAAACCATTTATACTTGTTAGATGAAGCTTCTTTTTATCTTTTCTCCACACACATTCCCCCCACTTGTTGTGCTGTGTTTGGTTAGACTGGGCACACTGATCTTACTCAACACTGTTAATAACTATTTAGACAAGGAGTAAGTTACAGATTGTAAAACCCAACTATTGTTCCTGGCCTCAGCACTGATTTGAGATAGATATAGAAAGAGATAGATAGATAGATAGATAGATAGATAGATAGATAGATAGATGGATGACTTTGGGTAAATTACATCTCTGCCATTTCCTTTGTTTCTTTGTTTGAATGTCCTGTTCTGCAAAATATTTTTAAGCAAATGAAGCTAAATATCATTACTAGTGCTCCCACAAATACTTTTTTTTTTAATTTTTAAAATAATCACTCTAGCGTTTTTTGTATTGTTCTTCTTAAAGTGGTTAGCATGCATTTCAAAATTGGATGGCACCAAAGGCTACTGATTAATGTCCAGTGGGACAATACCAGCTCCTAAATGTCATATCTAAGACTGGTATTCTATCCATTTTTTCATGTCTACAATCAGAAGACATAAGCAGGTTAAAAGAGTCTCATTGAAATGCATATTGAGAATTTTATTTCCACAATGAGTATGAGACAAAAAAAAAAAAAAAAAGAGATTAAAATATTTTGGAAGCTACACAAGGCTATCATTGTTTAGACTTTGAATCATGCTTGAGCTCAAATCTTCTTATATTATGTTTAGAGACACAGCTGTTTTGACTGCAGTTTCAAAATTCCTCTAAGTACAAAAGTATATGTTAAAGCAAGCACATTGAAGAATCCACTTAATTCTAAATTCAGTTCTCCAAAATGCATATGTTGCACTGCTATCTGGTATTGCTTTCTGTCCAAATATATCTAAATATAGCACTTCCTATTCTCCCTCACAAGCATGATGCCTTTAATTTAAGCCTCATGATTGCCTTGTAGCTAAAAGCTGTTTTACACATCGGGCGGCTGTGTCGTAGACCTGCCACAGAAGAGCCAAAATGCAACCAGTAGGACACCAGCTGTTTACCTCCCTGAATCAAATCAGTGATTTAGCAGAAGGTGGAACGAACGTCTTCCCTGCCATGACAGCAGTGGAATCCATTGTTTAGATTTTTGTAAAGGTATTACTGGAATCCAGTATGTTTTAGTCCTGAGAACCGTATTAGTTTTTTAAGGCTGTCTAAGTGCCTGTCTTTTCTACTCTAAATCCTGCTCAAAACCACTGTGGACATTTTCATATCCAATAAAGAAGATAGCCATGTTGTCCATAACAGCCAACAGTTCCAAAACCCAGAAGATCCAGGAACACCAAAAAAAAAAAAATCAGAAAAGAAACCTTGCAACTCACATCAGAAAGGAGATCCAACAGCTGTACTCACTGCTTAAACAACACGAATATTTCTGGCCACCTACATTGTAAACTCTACTTCAAAATACGACAATATAACCTGGAGAGTTTTTATTATTTCAGGATTCCCCCAAGTAAACTCCAATCCCTGATGAGATACTGCTTCAACCAGTGCAAGATCAGAAGCCTCCAACAGCTTTTTCCTTTGATTCAGATCTGACTGTAAAATCACCACTTACTTTACAAGCTCTAAAAAAGAAGTCAGATAGCTCTTGAGAGGCATAACTACATCAAAGCAAAGCAACATGGGAAGAGAAAACTCATGTGTACATTGAAAACAGAGCTTAAATAGAGCCAAGCTAACGTATTTGCGGAGAATGCTCTCGTCTCTTTCTAGCGACCATGATTTCCACACAACGTATTTGGATACTGTCAGATTTTTGTAAAGAAAACTCAGCTTCTAATGGTGGTTTTTAGTTTATATGGCGACAGGCTTTCTGGAATTCCCCGTCTCTGCACTCTTTTTGTTCCCCTAAATACTTTCCCTGCTGGAAAATGCACTGATTCCAAACAGCTATAATGGCTAAGTCCTCTAGCAAATGTCTTAAGTACCTGATTTTGAATAACACCTTGTCCAAGGAATTGGTCAGTTGTTAACCTTTAACCCTATGTACTGCCACGCAGGAGGAATCCGCTTAAAATTCTCATTGTAAAGATACACAAGGAGTAGCATTAAGGCTATTTGACCTCAGGATTTTCTGAAGGTAACTTTTGGACGTAATTCTCTCACATCTTTTTGCATTTGCAAATAACTCCTTAAACAACAATCCAAACAAACTTACTTTTCATGGTGCACTTTTTTCCATTTTGTGATCCCATTTAGCAGTGAGGGAACTGAGAATTCTTTCCAGAAAAAAGTTGCAAACAATTTAGGATTCAGAAGTGCCTAAGAAAGAAGCTGTATTTACTTTCCCTGGGACGGGGGACATAAGCTGTCTTTGACAACTGGTCTTTCTGGTAATAGAGTTATCCGAAGGGACCAGAAATCGTTCACTGGGAAAGGTGAAAAGCTAGGTAGAGACCTGCCTTATGCACGTAACTAAAACGAAACCCATACAATACAGACAGATGCCATAACATTTTTATGTAATAGAAAATGACCATCTAGAACAAATATACAGAATATAACTGTTGCAGACAGGTAAGGAAGTTTGCTTGAAAAAGAAGCAATTGCAATTCTACCATACCACATGAGGTTCTCTTAATAAGAAAAGAAGTCAGACTTAGCAGTTATCTTGCATCTAGGCTGCAAGAGTGAAGGTGCTGAAAGGAGCTGTGCAACACATAGAAATTAAGTTACAATGTGGGATGCAGAGCTACAACTTCCCTCTAGTGGTACTTATTAGAACATACTATCAACACTACAATATATTTTGGTCTCACCTTCCCGTTAACTGTATTTCCAACCACTCTGTTGAAACCACAACTTGGAATGAGCCCAAAGCACAGTGGGGTAGCTGGAAGCGTAGAAGACCCCAGAGCAGGTAAGCTGCTCCACAGACCCTCCTCTACCACCAGCTTATGGGCCACATCATGAGACACAGGTCAGGACAAAACTCAGCTGGCTCAGGCTAGATTCATAGTCTGGATCCCCAATGTTATCTTAACCCCATATCTCGATAAGGCATCTCGTTTTGTCAGAAGTGTTTTACCATGTTAGTGAGAAGAACATAGGATTTCTTTCAGCAACGTACAGTTGCTTGCTGATGGTCCTACAAAGTAGAGGCTCTCAAAGATATTCTGGTAGCCTTGGAAGGATATATTCTCTTTAGCGTGGCGGAGGACTATCTTCGAAGTTAAGGAGGGCAAAAATGGATTCTCTTTTCTGTGAATATGTCTATTTCCATGAAATTTTAGAATTACTCGTGGTAAAGCCAGCAGCTGTAGATAGATCCCAGCATCTGAAACAGAAACTCTCAGGGAGTCCGATTCATAAAAAGCTATGTGTCCTGTTTATAAGGGTGATCTGTGTTATGTTTTGTATTATTATTATTTATTCTGCATATATGGGAAATAAATGTTTTACAGTGAGTTCCTGAAAAGAGATGCATGATTCATCTAACACCCAAATTCTATTGGCAAAAAGTATTACTTCAAGGGTGACCAAGGAGAGACCCATTATCTAAAGCAGAAGTAAACCGGCAGGCTGAAAAACTTAATTTTCCTGAAATCTAGAAGAGGATGCTGTTTAAACTATAACTGCTATGAACCCTGGCAGTACCATTGTGCCGTTTCTAGTTTAGAGCCAAAGAAGTAGATTTCAAAGAGCATTTGCAATAAAGCAGGATAAAATGGAATTCTTGAAGTTGCAGTATCACTGGCCCTTTGATTACAATGTATGTGGAAGTCAAGGATGCTTAGCGTTTGAAGGGTTCATTTCCAAAAGACAAATGAACATTACCTGTCAAATTCAACTGCTGCTAGGCTGATGAGAGTCCCTGGACAGAAGCTGAGGCATATACTCCTTTCTGTTCTGATCTCTAAGACTTACTCTTCTGGTGTGCAAGACTGGCAGCAGCCTAAGTTCCCAGTACCGGTGCTGGGTTTGTTTGCAAACTACGATCGCTAACTTATTTACTGCAAGTGATGACTATGTGTTGAATCATGAAGATGATCTGAGGAGTCTGATTGTGGGGAAAGCCTGAAGGGCTGAATCGCAGTGGAAAACAGACCCTGCCGAGGAACACATACAGCAGCAAGCTGGAGTTCAGTCACATCTTGTATAACAAAGTGCCTCAGTCTCCCATTTGAATAGACCTATACACATTCAGTAAACAAGAAACACCGCATGGCGGTAATTATTTTGCCTTTTAGTGACTTTGGGTGAAACTTGATCCCAGCAAAGTCAAAAGGATTTTTTTGCAAAAGACTGCCACAGAGGCCGGCTTTCATCTTTCATGCCTGATGGTCCTTTCGCTTGTACAAGCCTCAGAACCTCACAAACTCAGATCGTCCATCTTTGCCAGCGGTGCACTGCTGACAGCACATCACCTGGCAGCTGGTTTTGTCATCCAGTGGAAATCAGCATGGGTTTATTTTTAATGTAATTTAATTTAATTTTAACTTAATATTTACTGTCACTGTTTCAACCCTCAACGTGTATACATCCTTATAGCCCATGTATTTCTCTCTACTGGAGCATAGACATTTTTTCACACACATTCATTTTTTTGAACACTATATCGGTATACTTTCTTGACCAAATCAAGGAGTAACCTTCTTCTTGGATGCAGTATGCACCGCCCTCAAAGTGCCAGAAGTAATCATCCCTGTGTTAAAAAAAAAAAAAGAGAGAAAGAAAGAAAAAAGAAGCACACAGAAAATTTGTCGTGTAACTGTACTCTTAGAAACAATTCTTTTGCTCCCACTTGTGGCAACCCTTACCAATGCTGTTATTAAATCAGATATTTTTCTTTAGAGTTTTAACAATATTTCTGATCTGGTCTGTCCAAGTACAAGTAAGCTTTTTTTTCTGTCATGTCTTTTGCATTCACTGAAGTCCGTTGCATTGCATAAATTCAATATCTTTCACCCTCTCAGCTCTCAAGTACAACAGAGTCATCAGCATCTGGAGATGCTGCTGTTTCACTGAAATAGCCATGAAAAGTGTTTTTTTCCTTGTTCTAAAGAGTTCCTTAATCTTTCTGAGGATTTATGTTCTTTGTGAACATTCAGGGATTCTGGCTCCTGGGATTTGAATAGGTCCAAACTCGATAAACTTTCATCACCTTCTCAATATTTGAAGCAACAGCATGCAGATATAAAGCATAATGATAAATAGACAGCGGTCCCTTTGTTATCTACAAATAGCACTCTACAAAATACTCCACTGGGCTGTAATCAATGTGATTCAAATTCTCCTTATCAGTTCCTCCAGGTTATTTTAGAGGTGAGCAAAGAGCAGGATGACAGAACGATAAATAAACCAAAAATACATGCTCCATTTAAACCATTCCACTATGCCTTTCCCCCATCCGTTAGTCAGTGCTTTTCAGCTTATACAAGATCCAGTGTATCATTCGCAAATTCTTTACACGTAGCGACAGGTTATCCCAAGCACAACCTGAACAAGACAGTGTCCACGGGCCACCTCAGGTTCCAGTTCACAGACCAGGAGAGCAAGACAACCTTAATATAGGTGCCGTATAAGCAGATGAGCCAGCCTCATTTATCCAGAATCCTTAGGTTCAAGAGATCAATCACTGATTTGAATTTGCAAATTTTGGACCCGTGTTTGATTTTCAAACGCCTTAAAGTGGAAAGGCACAAGGAAAGTTCAGATGCAGAACCTTCCTCTAAAGATAGACATTTAGTTAGGGTCAGTCAGAGCAAACAGATGAACAATAGATATGTATGCATTAAATCTAAGAGGCTTTGCGTATTTACGTTTGTGGACCTACTTTCGAACACTTTACCATTTAAACCTTTGTCTCAATCTCCCTACGTCTAACGATAACAATTCCAACTCAGTCTTTTTGAAGATGAAATCAAAGCTTTGAACTCATTAAAGGCTACCTGGGCCCCTGAATTTCTAGCTTCTCCTAGGACAGCTCAACACTCTAGTGAGGTCCTTGAATTTTAAGTAATATTTAAATAAAGGAAAGAGTAATTGGAGGTATTACTATTGTAATAGAAACAAAACCCCACATCTTTTTTGGCAAAATCCTCAAATGGGCCTTAAACTAAGATTTATTCTAAAATACCTCCTTTCCTCTGCTGACCGGAGAAGATAAAAGCTGTCAGTCATTGGGCATCTTCCATTTAATTTTGGCACTTCTCAGATGATGTACTTGTGGATTTCTACTATATTCTGGGTCCTTCATGCATGGAAACAGCTATGCTTCTGTATCTCATTGTTCATAAGGCAGAGATCTTTAAAATTACTTGCTAATCCTATCTTAATTTCTACTGTAGGCTTGTATAAGCCGGCACCAAAGTCCTGAAAACTGCTATAGACTTGGCATCATATATTTATGTGTAAGGAATATTTGTTGTTTACGAAATGAGTATACGTCGTGAAATTTTAGACATCCATATAGCAGGGGTATCAACTAACAAATTGTTCACAGTACATGCTCCGGTCTGTGAATACCTTACCAATGTCACTCCACTTTTCTCCACTGGCATGGCGAGTAAACGCACTGCAATGTAGAATTACTTGCATGGTGAAGGAACTTTTTAAAGAAATGTCACCAAAGAAGAAAAACTAAAAAGCAGAAAGTTGTACTGAACCACTGAAACAGCCAACGCCCCGGAGAGATCGCTCATCCCCAGAAGTGGTGTATTTTGTTCTCACCCTATACTTTTAGGCTGCATGTTCTTTCAGGGAACAGAGAGTTGGCTAGTCGTGACCAAGAAAGAAACCCAAGAGAAAATATAAGTTAATCATACTGCTATGCTTTACATCTTATTCAACAGTATGTGAAAAGTTCATATAAATGTTAAGTACACTGTTAATGAAACTCCCCCTTTGCCCTCCTGTGGCAATTTCCCAGGCCGCTGGGCTGGAGGGGGAAATCCCCATTTCAGTTGTGGGTTGTTGTGTATGGCTAAAGACCAAACCAACCGGATTTATTAACTTCATATCTAGCAGCGAGGAGTTTGCGTCAGACCCACCGCAGCCCTAATAGATCTCCTACTGGGCCACAAACACCAGTACAAATGGCAGTGCTGCCAGCACAATCCTAGCGTGAATGGGCCTAAATTAGCCAGGGCCTAATAACCAGTTTACTAACACCTGTATTAGTACTGTATCACTGTGAGGAGGACTGCTGTTAGACAAGGCATAATCCCATAAGCTTGTCATTTGCATATCCCTCATTAGCTGATTAAAACCTGAAGGAGGCAGGTTTTTGCAGCCGGTGGGTCCATTCCGATGCTCCGGCTGCCTGGGTGGCTCGATAATGAAGTAACGGTGGTGAATGTGAGGTTTATATGTATGGAAGGGATTAAGAGTATTAGAGTTTGTGTGAACCGATGTTGCCATATTCTCTCTACTGGATCACAGTAATTGGATGGGAGGAGCAAGAGTGGATCCATTAGTTTTGTCTGTTTGCCCAGGAGCTGGGTGCTAGAGATTCAATTTTGCTTCCTTTTGCTCCTTTGCTTTTGTGAAGCATGGCTGCTTTGTCTAGGCGAGCCCTTAGCACCTCTGTACACTACCCACGCTAAGGCGATTCAGCCACAAAGAAGAAACCTCGGAGACAGCCAGCATAAAATGCAGCCTAGACTCAAGTACTACTTGAGGGCAGCACAATCCTGCCTAGCCCAATCCTGGGAGAGAAAGCAAGAGATAATTGAAATCTATAAACACCTCTGGAGCCTTTTTATTATTTTATTAGTTCTCCACATTTGGGCTTAACAAACTTCATCATCAAAGAAGCCGTGAGCTCCTTACAAGAAAACTGAATGGCTTGAAATTTCACTGACTTAAGGAGCAATTGTTGAGAGTATTTGCTGGGCTTGCATAATTCTAATGCAAAAAAAAAAAATCCATTTCCTACATTATTTGTACAGCTGGACTAATCACTCTGTGTGACCGATGATGTAAAAAAAAAAAAAATTTGCAAGATTGTCTCTCCCATTGTGCCAACAATGCACCTTGAGCAACAGCAAGAAAACAACATACTAAACAGTTCAAGAAAGCCTGGTGCCAAAGACAGGCTTGGCAGGATGTGAAGACACAAGTTATGCACAATAGACATTAATTAGAGACACAATGTTTGGAGGGGGGGAATATTTTAGACGTTCTAACACGGCCGCATCATTTCAGCAACAATTTGGAGAATGCTTTCTTCTGTTCGGGATAGCTTAACGTTGGAAAAATGACTACGTAAATGAAGCTATGGGGCACAGAGAAGATGGAACTATTCAAATATAATAATAATAGTAACAATACAAGCAACACCCACAGGCAGCATATTTTTTCTGATTTTTTTAAATATTGTTTTGTCCCCAAAGCTTAACACCATCATTCTATTAATTACACTTCCCTGAATTTCAGTAGTAAAAAATCTCAATTTGTTTTATATTGCCTTTTTATTTTGTGGTTTTATCCTAAACAATGGCAGTTTGTGAAATAAGAGAAACTAGAAGTTCCTTTAGTTATAGATGTGAGAAAACTGAAAATATTCTGGTCTTTATGACTAAATAAATTTTAGAACAACCAAATGCACAGTGCCAGCGCAACGTTAATAATAAGGAATAATGTGTGGTTTGTCCTTGTGTTACTCCAGGATTTCCTCACTGGAACAGTTTTATTAGCACGAAACTATAATGACACAGACCTTATTTACTAAGCAGTGATTGAATTTGTATTACTGACTCCGTGTACCGTCAATATAGCTACATGCATTTTAATGATGCTATGATCATTTATTGCCTTTCACCTGAATTTTACAATGCAAGATGGCTCTACTGTGTTTCTAATTGGATGCAAAGGGGAGCATTTAAATTAGAGACAGCCCAACATTTACTCCTTAATTGCATACCTGAATTATATAGGCTTGATTAACGCCTGCAGCAGGCTGTGAGCTGACCTGATGAGGCAGCTCAAGGACATGAGAAGATATACATCAAAAGTAGCTTTGCATCTTCTTTCTCTCAGGCCACTGCAAGACAAGGACGGGCACAACAAACCTGCCTGGCCGCTGGAGCCTCTGAAATCCAGGGAGAAACTGCAGCTCTCCAGCTACAGCTTTTGTCCCCGGGAACATACCCAGCCCTAAACACTGGAAGGGTTCTCTGAAAGGCGACATAAACTGGGGACGCATTGGCTCTGTCACCTTTGGGTGACGGAACAACACAGAGACTGAGGAGCCTCATATTCCTACGGCTGAGTTGAATCCTTGGATTCAAACACGCTTAAACTGGATGGTGCGAGATACAGTGCTGACAGCTGAAAACTCCCGGAGTCCAAGGAGTTGAGTTCCTGCACTCGCTGACCTCCACTGCCTCCGGTGGGTGACAACAGCATCGCGTACAATATTCCTTCTCTGTATGTGCTGTGGGCTTAAACAAGGACTCCTGCTCTGCCCATTTCTTATTTAAAACAGCGTTGGTAGCGGCCAAGAGACCAAACAAAAAACTACATCCAAATTCTTTTCCTATTTCCCCCCCCTAATTAATTAATTAATTAATTTTGGAATTACACTACTTAAGATGTGTCTGCACCTAGGTGTAGAAGGTATCACAGTAGTGGCCTGTCTACAGTAAACCCTATCTGCCGTTGGAAACAAGCAATTCCCCGTGTCTTTACCCGCTTCTCATTTATGGCAGCCACACATCCCTGCCAAGAACGGAGAACTCAGGCAGACTACGTTTGACCTTGTGGGAATTTCAGGAAGCTACACCACTTGGTACCACCAGCTTGTGCAAGAAACCACTTTTCTCTCTTGCTGACAAAGCCCTTAATTTCCTTTCTTCTTTCTCTCCTTCTTGCAGGAGCTGAGCCCTCTGCGGCGGCTCTGACAACGCCGGTTTTGTCTGCAGACTAATGCTGTCTATAACATCCAACCTAACCTCACGGCTATGAGAAATCCGGTCCCTGCCACGCTGTATGGATGATTAATGAAACAGTAACGGTTGCCACACTGCTGCTGAAAGGGCAACATGCATTTCTCCAAATATTATGCTTCCAGAAACTCAGGTTCAGCCAGGACTAGTGACAAAGAGGAATGAGGCTGTCCTGGGGTGAGCCGTAGGTGTTTCAACAGCTCCTTATGTGCTCTGCTCTATGCCTGTGCTGTTTAAATCCTCTGAGGTCCCAACTTCAAAAGGGAAGCGGGCATCAGCAGTTCCCATGCTACCTCTCATTCCCCCAAGGAGAGTCTATTTTTAATTCAGATTATTTTCATGTTTGGGTTTATAACATAGACCCAACAAACAATCTGCTGCCCGAACAGAACGGACACTGAAAAGGTAAATAATTCTTGAGCCAGTTGGGCTGAGTGCCAGCCGTTGCAGTGCTGGAGAGTCGGACACATCATGTGTTTGCTGCAAAACCAAAAGAGCTACAAAACAGGGTTTCCTATGACAAGTTAGCCCTCCCAGATTGATGTTCCTGTATTGAAGTAGGAATTAATTTAGGAATTCATAGAATTCATTTGGGGCTTTTGAAAAAAACCCACCCATCTCTTTTCTTCATATAAGAGCAAACGCCAGGTATGTTTTCACCATTTGCTACAAATTACTGTCTAAACATCTCAGTGCAAGAGAAACGATGTTGTAAACAAGCCAGTCAGAACGTTAGCTTGTTAATACATCTTACTGGATTAGAAAAAAAAAAAAAGAGAGAGGATGGAATAAGCACCTGTGTTTTTAGAAAGTGTTGCCTGCAAAATCCCACCTGGTATTATTGTATAGCTCTTAGTGACGTGACGTAACATAACCTCTTAAATGATAGCTGATTGTACTGCAGAACATGAAACGTTGGGTAGACATATCACAGCCTCAGTTCCCGTGGCCTCCACGCTCACAACCTCCTGTCCCACGTCCTCCCATTCCGTGGCCTCTGGTCTCATGTCCTCCACTCCTGTGGAATTTGGTCCTGCGGCCACCTGTCCCACGGCCTCCGGTCCCGTGGTCTCTGCTCTCAGTACCTCGACTCACATGTTCTCCGTCTCCATGGCCTTGGATTCCATGGCCTCTGATCCTGTGGCACTCAGCCGCATGGCATCCACTACCGTGGCCTCTGGTCCCTAAGCTTCAGCTCCCGTGCCCTTGGCTCCGATGGGATCACATCCCTACTCATGTGAACTCTACTCGCATGGCCTCCACTTCTGTGTCTCCTGGTCCCACGGCCTAGGCTCCTCCAGCCTTGGATCATGAGATTTCTGTTCCAGCGGATCCACCTTCAGACTAATAAGATGACTACAGCTTAGGTGAAATGTCTTCTGAGAATTTGGATTCGAACAAGAGAAAAAGCTCAGCTGGGCTCACAAGTAACCACAGAGAGCCAGCAGAGCTCACCACGGACAACTGCAGTCCCACTGGCTCAAACCAACTAACTGCAGTACACTTCAGCTCTCGTGCCAACTCTCGTGCCAATTCTTATTGAGGATCACACACTTTATTCGTGGGATACATCTTACTGTCAAGCTGACTTGATGTGGAAAAAGACCCACAGTCTTCTAAAATGACTGCAGTAAGCTGTAGGAGAAGGCTGCCAAATGAATCATGCTGTGGCTGCGCTGTGGTAAATTCCAGAGCACATAATAACGCTCCCAGTTGTTTGTTTGAATCATCTTATGATGCTGCACGCACATTTAGCTGATGTACCAACACTAATGTACCGTGCTGTTCTTGGAGTTGGAATTATAAAATATCTCATAAAAATAAACAGCTTTATTGCCAGGCTCATGAATGATAATCCCACAGATGCAAATCATTAATCACAGAATGTATCAAGGTAATTACCAAACCAGGGATCTATTTTATGGAGTTTGTGGGTATGTGGTTAGATTAAGTTCTTTTTGCACAAAGCAGACAGCAGTTGCCTGCTGCTGGAATCACTTCGTACCCACAAGGATCAAGTCCTAATAAAACAACAGTGTTCAGCCAACCCACGTTCATTACAGCACTGTCAATGTACCGCCTGCACGGAACGTTTTCCTGTCACTTTTATTTAGCACACACACTGACATCTCAACATTGCTGCTGATCTGAGAGAGAACCAAAAAAAAAAAAAAAAATAATCCTCACTGCATGCTTATACTTAACAAGGCCCAGCTCTGAAATCAGGAGATCCTGGCTCACACAGAGCTGTTGTCTATTTGTCCATTTAATTCATCCCAACAGTGTGAAAGCTACCTTGTTTTAGAATTTTCTGATCCTGAGTTTTGCCACAGCTTATGTTCCTTGCAAATAATGACAGAATAAAGTACAGAATGAGGGCATGGCATTGTATTTCTCCTCACTTCGAACCTTTGTGTGTGAAGACTGAAATCACTTTTAAAAGTGGAAGCATTTTGCATTAAGTTATTTGCTAATTTTTTTAATTTCTGCCAGCTTTGACAATTTATTTTGTTTCTAGTCAGCATCACCATCCCATTTTCAAGCAGTACTGTGACATGGCACTGGGGTTGAACAACACTGCAAGAAGTCATTCATATCCCTCACTCCCCATTCTATTTCATACCTTCTTCTCCTTTACCACCACCACCCCCCCACCCAAAAACATTAAAAATACAAGTGTGGAAATACTGTTACCAACTCCAACCTAGGCAGGTCTCCAAAGCACAGCTGAGCCCTGGGATTCTGGGCAGCCAAGAAACACACATTGGAAGAAAGCTCCACTGTCTCATTAAGCGGGGGTGGGGTGGGGGAATATTTAGCTGCATAAAGACAAGGGACCAGCATCAAGGACATTGGTCCAGAACTGTTAACGCCCACAGGCGTTGGAGTAATTCCAAGCATTTATCCGGCTTTCCATCACTATTGCATATAACCAGGTACAATGTCCTGTAGCTCACATCTAAAATGGGTGGAAGGCTCATTCTCCAGGTTACCCTCATTTTCCATCCTTATCCTGGAAACCTCACGACCAATAAAACCGATTTACAGCAAAAATAAAGGGATCCTGCACCGTGCAGAACCTTTAAACAGCAAGCTCTCATCGGAGCCTATACCACCCGACGCGACCATCAGAGGAAGGCTGCAACAGCACTACCTGGAACATAGGAAACTTCCCAATCTGAGCTAGCCAGTGTTGCCACAGACTTGTGGGTTTTTTCGTGAACGGTTTGCCGTGGAACGGGCAGGGTGGCTGGAGTCATATGTCGTGACCTGAAAGGCTGGGCTGGTTTGTGGAGGGCACCTCCATCTTCACAGTGATGAGAACCACCTGACCCTAACAGCTGTCTCCGTGCAGCTGTGCTGGCCCCTCTCCCCTCAGGAAACAGGTTCCCACTGCCCAAGTCCCCACAGCTGCGCAGGATCAGCTGTGGAGGACACTCAGTGAGAATCATTTCAGCTCTAAAAGGAAAATCGAAGCGTCAATTCAGGATGACACCAGAGAGAACAGCTGAGGCTCAGCTGCACTTACAAGCCATCACCAAGTCACCAAAGCTGATTAAATTCTTCTTTTTGAGTTGACTGTTTCTCCCTGTCCCTTTAGTCTACCTACCGGTGACTTCTAGGGGTCTGCATTTTCTTCTACCTAGCGAAAAGGAATAGATTTTTATATACCTTTATAACACAGAAGTAGATTTTGTGCCCCATTGCACTACTACAATTCAGTTTTCACATCCTGGGACATTTTGGTGAGTGACACCTTAAAAACTCACAGCACTTTACTCTTTATCGTACAGCATCATTGTTTTAGCATTACACAGCAAGTACCCAAATAAAATAATGGAAAGGTTGGGAGCTGAGGTCACGGGACCTATATGATCTACTAGATGAAGTGCAATCAGGAGAGCCTATTTAACATGGTCTGGCAATTACCCATTTAAACAGAATTACAATGTCTTTAATCATATTGGGACAACAACAAGCAGAAAAGAAGGTTAATCAACTTAATGGACTGGAACAGGTAAGTAATTTTATTCTTTGGTTTTTGAGCCATGAAGTGAGAGCTGAGAGCGCCACAAGGTCCTAGTCCACTGAACATGTTGCTTGCTGACACTTGGGCAGTTGGACTACGTGACTGCTGTAGGTCCCTTCCAACTGAACTATTCTAAGATTAGTAGTACTTAAAGTGCAATTTCCTGAACGAGTGGGTGATACTGGCAGCCTAAACACAAGAACGAGGTTAACTTGGCAAAGTTAAAAACTTACAATGCATCATATCACCTTCATCTACGCCTACAACTAACGTCAGGGTTCCCCCCCTTGCTAAACACGAAGTAGCTTCTCCCTTGTATGCTGCTGCCACAGAGTAGTTGAGGCACAGTAAGACACACCATCACTTATATCGCAGTAATGGGCTTAATGCCTCAACCCTGAATCTTCCAGAGAGAAAAGCACCTCCTTTTGGGGGCATTAGAGGAGAGCAAGAGACATACTCATATTAAAAAAACAACTCTCATTTGGGCTGGGCATGATTGTTTACTTCGGTAGCTTCTTTTGTAACCGCCAACAGGTGGAAGAACCTTCTTCATGGTGCGGAATACTGATACGTAAAATGACACAGTTTTCCTGCAAGCTTTTTTACTCCGGACGTGAAGCAAGACTGTACATTGATTCTTATATCTCCTTATTAAACTACAGTAGGGTTAGAAGTCCAAGCCTGAAGTCAAGACCTTTGCTGTGCTAGGCAGAAGGACAGAACAAGAAGAGTGCCCTTGAGATGAAGAGTGTGATAGCCAGTTAAAATAAGCCCACGGTTTTGGATCACGTAGCTGTCAATCAGCTGTCAAAGCACTGTAACTTATTCTCTATCAGAACTTCATTGCTCCTTACTATTCTTTCCCTTCTGTCACAAAGGTGGGAGGTGCAAAGAGGTCACTGACTCAACCCTGGACGCAGAACCCTTTCCCTTCGCCCTCCTCACACTCCAGCCAAGTACCAAACAGCACAGCTGACTCTGAAGAAACTTATACTGGGGAGCCCGTATGTGCCTACAGACACTTTACTTCTACCTAAACCACAATTAACCAATGCTGGGGAAAAAGGGCTTTTGGGGGAACAATACATGGATTTGAAAAGTTTGAGTTTAGCTGAACACACACTTGCATTATTTAACACACGTTCACGCCTTGTTCTGTCTGCTCTGTCCCCACCATTTACTGCTAAACAGGTCCCTTATCTTTATTGATCACTTAATTTATCTTTTCTTAACTCCCCTTGCTCCGTCTGGTGCTGTGTGTCCAAGGTATTGAGGCTAAACATCCGTCTGTTCATACTGTCATGACTGGTTTGCCTTTGAAAGAATAGGGGGAGCAGGTGGTGTGACTAAGTAGACCCTCGACAGAATAGGGGCACCATTGCTGTGTCCTGTCCCAACCTGCCAGCGCTTCCCCACCCTCCCAACTGTTCCACATTAAAGCAGTCAACTGTGGCTTTACAGTCCAAGTTTTACACAACTGTTTTACAAACCAGGAAGAATTTCTTTTGTTGAAAATCTTTTGTTAGGCAGCACAGAATGGGGGGGGGAAGCGGGGTAGAGGGAGTGGAGAAAGCCCGTTCTGAGACCGAGTGCATTTTAATATGTATGTAGATATACACTACACGATGTGCCTGAGCTCGCTCACTCTGTATTTCCGTGCTGCTTTTAAGCTCTCTTTGAAAGCAGTTGCACAACACATCTTTCAAATTCATCCATCTTCTTCATTTTCTTGGGGTCTGCTAGTCATTTTCCTTTACTATTGTTCATGGCACAATTTTGGTTTATTAGAGCAAGTAATACTGAAAACGACCAAACGAAATCGACTCTTCTAACGCATGGTTTTTTCTCAATAAGAATAGAATATCCATTTTTCAGTGTTGCAAAATTATTATAAATCCATCTAACTGGATAGACATCCCCAGAGAAAAGTCCGGATGATGCTTCAACCACATTCCACTTTCCAAGCAATCCTACTACAGGCACCATGCTGCTTCTGATCTCAAACACCGAATTTCCTCGTAGGATCCAGCGGTGCATATTTCAATCCAGATGTAGGAAAGCACGTGTACACATGGGTTATCTCTGAGATAACATGCCCTGAACCAGTCTGGTCCATAAGAGGCAGAACATTCAGGAACTCACAAAATGGAACCCAGAAAGAGCAAATATTTGTTACACCTGTGAAACTAATCTGGTATCACCACCCGAGTGCTACGAATAGTCGCATACAAAAACTGAACCTACCAAATTCTTCTCATTTGCCTTTTTTCCTCCTCCCTGTGAGAATTCAGAAACTAGATAATTCACAAATTTTTCAAAGCCGAACACAAGAGTTGGGTATTTTCTGCATTTTCAAAGGCAAATGACAAGTTTATGCATATTCACACTTTGCACCATAAGCTTTTTTCCGCAGGCAAAAATGTATTGAAAGTTCTATTTCAGGCAATATTGCAAGCCAAGAGACAGAGATCCTGTCCCTTTTTTAAAGATATTGCAGTCAATCACTCAAATCTTATAACTGTACAGAAAAAAAAAAAAAAAAGTTTGCTTCTCTTTTCTTTCCTTCAGAGACTTGTCTGTCTTCCTGCCCTCCCCCTCAGACTGCAGTGGAAAGACAAAAGCTGACACCCTGCTCCTATAGTACTCAATGGCAAAATTTCTATGTGGCCCGAATTTCACCCAAACTGCCGAGTCCTGCAGCAACCGCAGAAGTAAGTGACTGTTGCCTAAAGAAAGAAGGATCCACATTTGTTACTAGATCATCGGGAAAGTACTCAGAATTAATCCCACTAAAATCACAGTTTTCTGTTAAGAGCCCTATCCTCTCAAATATGCAAGTAATTGACTTTTCAGTTCAACTGATAGAAAGAGTACAGTTCAGATTCATGGGGGGTTTTAGCTTCCTGATCAAAAATAAAGCATAAAAATGTCCAAAAAACCATTCAGAGCTAAAATTAAATGCTTTGGAATGAAGCATATGTTAAAAAAAAAAAAAGAAGGAAAACAGGAAAGAGAAAGCATATGTTCAGAGAAATCCTGACATATGTCCGCAGCCCCTTCAGGATCCTAGTAGTTAGACCACTCACTCAGAAGACTTGGTTTCAATCCTTCTCTTCCTTGAAAGGACCTGAAGGGCTTCTACAAAGCACTAAACCCACCAGTTTATATGATGACACGGATGCGATGGGATTGCCAGTCTTTCGTATTACTGCAATTCCATTGTGCATAAAGGGTCAATGATCTCTGAAGCCAGCATCAGAAGTATCTTCTCTCCGAGACCAGTGTCCTAATCGTGAGGTTCTTCAAGTCTTATTTTACATTTTCTATCTCACTGAATATTTATTTAATACACAGTGAAGCACCACCTACAAGAAACAAGGGAAGCTCACCTCACCCTCTCCACTGTTTTATGCCATGGTCCTTAAGGCAGTCCCTCTGCAGAAGGAAGACAAAGCTCTGATTTTTCCCAGATTGACGAGAATACTGAAACCAGCACGCCAGAAATATGAACAAATATGCTATTATTACAATACTGGATAAAAAGGGATCACTATGGCTTATTTTCAGTCCAAACTTTTTCTCAAATGCAGCAAGATTTTCAAGTATTTTCGTGACAACCAAGACTATTTTACAGCCAAATTGGTAGATAGCAATACATCTCCAAATGTTTGTCCAGACCTAAAAGTGATCACCAAGGAGATGAGGATCAGCATCACCAAGAATGAAATATTCTCAGTGTTTTCCCCCCAAATTCTTATGACACTTCCACAGCAGAAAACAGACATCAATATTTTTGTATTGTAGGTAAGCAGAGAAAGAGGATATCTAGAGACATCTATACAGAGAATATCTACAGAGATCTATATATCTAGAGTCTCTGTAGTTTAAAAAGCGTACCTAGCCATTTTGTCAATAACAGATTAAAATAATAATAGATTAAAATCTGCGTTAATAAAGCTTGAGGGAAATAAAGCGTCCTACATCTCTCTTAATTTCAAAGGCGTTACGATTACATACCTACTTCAGAAGTCGTCTGTCACAAATGCTGCATTACCTGTAAATTACCAAGCTGCCTTCCAACTGTAAAATCACAAAATCTACTCACAGATTAGAAAATCCTTCTGGATTGCTCATTTTTAATATTGTATATGATCTCCTACTAACTTCTCAGACGCCGACTAACTTTCCTCAAATTTGTGTATGAAATGTCAATACATTTGAACGTACAACATTCAAAAGGTAGCTGTAAAAAACAGGTGTGAAGTCCTCAATCATTCTATTTTATCTACTCGTACAGGTTAGTTTGTGTGTCTAGAATCTCTTTGTCTACAGAAATACTTGGAGAATTACCGAATCAGTTATAAATTTATCCTTCTATTATACTAAGGACAGACAGAGAACCAAACAGATAGATAGAAAAAAACGTGAAACTAGACGGAGGATGACACGGTGCTCCTAGTGACCTGCAATGCAAATCTGAATTGGATCACAAATGATCTAATTAGATCTGAAATGAGTCTCGTGGTCTTTCCGATCCTCGATCAATGTTTGTCTACATCACAAAACCCACCATACAATTTGGCACAGTTTGACAGAACTGACGTTTTCAGAGAGATTTATTGCTGGCAAGGCACAGATATTGCAGGTCAGAATAAGTTGTGTTGGCTGATCCGCTGCAGACAAGGTTACATGGCAACTGCCAAAAGCTGTCTAGAATAAACAGTGCTTCCTTTCCAAGAAAAATCGAATTAAATTAATGAAACATCCCAGCATATGAATAAAAGAAACATAGTTTCACAGGACAGTCAGCTACATGCACCTGTTCATTCAGAGGCAAGAACAAGCTTTCTGCACTGGTATACACAACCCTCAAAATATTTTATGTTGCTGCTTCTGCAAAACAACGTTGTCACTTGCTGCACTTATCAAACTCGATTCGACTTGCTTAAAAGTCACATACTGGTATCCTTAATATATGTAATGCCTTCATTTTACTTTCCAAAGAGATGAACAAAATTAAAAGAGGAGGTGGGGGGAAAAATCATATTAGCTTCAACTTATCCCATTGCAAATGCAATATTTGTGTAATTGTGTATAATCGTTTAAAGTATAATTTAATACATCCCTTTAACAACCCACAAATTATCACTTGACAACTAGAAATAATAGGTCTTTTTGTTAAAAACAGAAAGCATGTGAAGACTAAAGGTTAAACAGGTCTTTTCATCATGATAAATCACTGGTTAATGAGCCTGGTATTGTTGGGTATTATACTTGCTCACTTTAATGCCATTACCTTCTGGTTGTAAAGCTGACACTACTAATGATCTTCATTCTTTGAACTTTTCCACAATATTGACTGGTTGCATAGAGCAGATGTTACTTGGATTTGACTGCAAAAGTGGCAATTCTTCTAAGGCTTGGAGGGGCCCTGAAAAGAATGATACTGAACACAATATATTTTGATATCTCTAAGTCAAAAGAGATTCTTCTCTAAATGTCAACTATTGCTCTCGCAGTTTCTCAGCATCACACAAAAATCAACCACAGATGAGAGATAAATATTCTTCATCTATTTTCTACAGTTCCTTTTTAAAAAAAAAAACAAAAAAAACCCAACTTGTAATAACGTAACGAACCAACACCAGACAGTTCCTAACTAGTGTCTGTTGCACCCGTAACTTCTCCTGCATTACAGCCTGCACAAGTGAAAAAAACCATTCAGTTCTGTATTTCGCAGCTTTCCTTGGTCTTGACTGAAGGACGCGGAGGTCACCAGGAGTCGTATTTGTGAGCCAAGTGCTGACAAAGCAGGATGCAGAAGGCCTGCACACATATGTTTGTGTACCCACATCCATCACTTTTTTTTTCCAGCGGGAAGGAGGCCCAGCAGACCTTCGCTAGCAGGCAGTTAGGAGAAGCAAGGAGTTACGTGACACCTCTTTAACATATGAGGGCTGTCTTTATTTGCATGAGGGACTAG
The DNA here is from genome assembly GCA_024606505.1 of Aquila spilogaster. NCBI lineage: Eukaryota > Metazoa > Chordata > Aves > Accipitriformes > Accipitridae > Aquila > Aquila spilogaster. Next base: position 31,066,438 of record JANHGO010000038.1, read on the forward strand.
GTTCAAATAAACTTGCAGGGCCTTGGGAGCGAGATGGAAGACTTATGAGAGCAGGGATCGCCGAGTTTAATTTAAAACCGAAGCAATGTGGAAGCTTTGTGTTTATCCCCATTCCTTTCTCTTCCTGACCTTGTCCTTTTCTTGCACCTCTTCTTGCTCTGTTCCCGTCACTGCTGAATTCTAGAAAATGTGGACCGAAGGGCAAAACTGAAACCTTAGGAAGGCAGAGGTAGTTTTATCTCAATTTACGTCAAGTGCTGGGCCAGAAAGATTTGGCTGCATCATAGAGCAGAAATGGGGACAGCTGAGCTCGCCATCCCCAAAATCAACCCTCAGACCGTTACACCCTTCACGCGCACATTCTTTGTATACTTCTGTGCAGCGGCAAGCACAAAAGCTGCATAGTTTAGCTTATATAAAGGCCGTATTCTGCCCTCTTTGCAACACTGTGTTATGCCTAATGTATTTCAAGGACTTCTAGATTCTTTTCTACTCTTGCTTAAGTAAGGGTTTGTTTTGTTTTTCTTTTCTTTTAGAGAGTTTGGGGAGAATGGAGAATGACAATGTGATTGATTTTATAAATACCACTCTGGTTATGGTGTTAAGTTCCATACGAGGTGAATAAATAAAAAAATAAAAAGAGCAATTTCTCTAAGGAAAGAAAATAAATACTAAAGTGTCCATATAAAAAATCCAAGCTCCAAAAGGCATTTTTTACATGTACTGCTAACAACTTACTGGTATAAACAAAATTATTCATTTTTTTTCTTAAGTGATTCATGAAAGTTTACTCCTGAAGGTTTAATCCTTACCATGCATGGGAAGCTTAAGAACTTTTCAATAATATTAATCTCACAATATAAAAATGTAAGCATGAACATACTTCCTGCCTGTCACCTCTGATTCTGCTAAACTGAGTTGGATTGATAGAAATAATTTTCATATAACGTGTCTATCACATCAGCACCTGAGGCTATTTGAGCTGTAAAGAGGGTCTCTCACTTAAAGAACTTAGAGCTACTCATATAGAGGATAAAATCCTGAACAAGTCAACTGAAGCATCAACAAAACAAAGATTTCACTTGAGAAGTAATTAGGTAGAGACAATTAATTTATTTAATGGGGGGGGGGGTGGGTGAGACACGGTCTTTAATAACCCCACAGGCTGCAACCTGAGTATTTCTCATCTGAAAGATGTCATGTCCAGCAGTATATAATATACCCGTGCCTAGTATGGGCCCTGTCCTAGCGTCAGAGGAAAACTGTCACTTGTCCCAGCTTGCAGTTAGGAGAAACATTTTTAAAACCATTTCCAAAGCTGCTGTTAGATATACCTAAATATCTGTTTATCTATCTATATATCATCCTGCAGTCGGAACTGCAGTCTTCCAAAACCCAGGTTGGCTATAACTACAGAGATGTAAATCCTCTCCTACTCAGAGTTTATCGAATACACAGAACAAGAATTTTCGTTTAAAGAATATTTACTTGTTAGTGCAGCCAATTTGTTTCTATTTTAGTGTCTACAAAGTGTGTTTTTCTTCATGTACAAATCAGTCAAAATGTACTTTGAAAGGCACGTTTTTGATAAAATGGCCTTTTAAAAAAATCATTTTTACTGTGGGTAGCATCAACATATTTTTTCCTTTTGCTTATCAATTTCTGTGTTTCCCATTTTATTGGTAAAGCAATAAAACGAATAGTGACTACTGCCATGAAAAAAACCCGTTGAACCTTGTGGACCACACACAAATGCTCCATGTATTTTATGATTCTTTTTCAACCAATTCCACTCATATACATTGATGCCAGTATTGCAAACTGCGCTCTCACTCTCTGTCTTGTGTTCTCAGACAGCCTTTATTTTTGCCATAAAAAGCTTTCGTTCTTAGGATCTATTTCTGATTTTTTTTCTTGGGTGAGATGCAAGACTAGTGGCTGAACATCTGTATTCATTTGGACATTCAGATACAGTTTATTACCGTGTAATCAGAGCACTTCTACAGTATTTGGGCCGCTAAAAATCACTAGCGGTAAACACTTCAGCACAAGCTAATGCAAATTATCCAAGAAAGGCTTTGTTAGACAAACTGTGCTTACCACAGAGGCAGACCTATTGGGAATATCGGTTTCACAGAAGGTGGGTAACTTCTGTAATCAAAGATATTAGCTCGTTCCATATTTCTGCCTCTACATCCTAAGTAACTCCACAGTTCAATTTACACATCTTGATATTGAAAAGCAGAACTGTGCATCAGGTAATTTCCCTGAAGCTGTCTATCTTGGCTTCAGGGTCTGCTCTCTCTTGACAAAAAACCCCTTTTACGGCATCCTCATTCTCTACCAGCAGATTTGTGATTTAAACAGCTGTACCTGACTTCGTTCATGCTCCCATTCCAATACATCAAGCCCATGATTCCTGCTTACCTTGTCTCCCAAAATCATGAATCCCAATTAAAGTAGTATGCTTATAAAAATTATAACGAGTAGTACCTTCACTTACTTATTTCACTATTTCTTTGAGCAGAAGTTTCATTGCAAGGAAAAAAAAATCTATGTGATTTTGTGTGTGTGTGTGTGTGTGTGTCTCTACAGTGTTCAGCGTGCAACACGGCACGATGTATAATATTTATTTAACATACTTTCACATGTGTTACCCAGGGGTTATCTAAAAAGTCCAGGAAAAGCTCTGGTCTGGCAGCAGAACTGGCTGAAAAGACTTTCAGGCAACCCACTAGAAAGTTTTCCCCAGAATACACCCCTACACATTCACGCAGCCTCCTCTGCCTATCACCCCCTATTACTTGACCACATTCACCCCCACTGGCCCTTTGCCTTTGACCTTTCTCTGCCACTGCCTCTGATTTTGTATTTGTTTTCTGAGGACCTATTATCAATCACTTTTAAGTACCCTTAAGCAGGACATTTAACCTAGGCATGTGAAAGTAGTAGATCCTTCCATCCAAAGAAGAGACAAGTTATTGTAAGCAAGACATAGTTTATATCCCTTAAGATACTAAAGCCAGAAAGAAAAAAAATAAATGGGGAAAATAAAGCAGTTGCACATGTTCTAGTTGCCAAAAAAAAAAAAAAAAAAGGCGGGGGGGGAAATAAAGAAGTTGCACATGTTCCAGTTGCCAGAACTTGCATTAAGTTTGAAGCGCCTCACAGCGTTATCCACTTTGGTAACCCACAAACCAAGACTTCTGCTTAGAAAAGTTCAAGTGCTGGTGTCAGCTAATTTCTCTTGTAGCAAAATGTTGCATTTTATTTCCGCTGATTAGCATAAAATTGTTCCCATTGTCTCAGCCTCAGAGGCACACAATGGCGCCAAAGATCCCTGCAGTGGGGAGTTTCTGCGTATTTCCAGCTCCTGGCTTTGCTTTAGAATTCATTAGCCACAGGAACACCACATGCTCTGTGCTGGATTTCCATATATACATCAAGCAAAGTACTATTTTTCACTGGCGGCTCCCTGAAAATTTTAATTATCTGCTATCAGCAGCCAGAGGAATTCTTTTTCGCCATTGAATGATGTGGCTGAAGCCATAACATGCCTGTGTAACAGATTTTTTTTCCTGTTTATCCTTTTATCTGCCAATATCTACTTTTACTTGTCAATATATCATATACATGAATTTCTATAATGTAGCTATCACTAAATTCTCTCAGTTGTAAGAAAATTGCACATACATGCAAGAAGCCAAAAAAAAAGCCAAATTACTCCTAAAAATTGCTGTGAAGCGTTCAAAAGTTTTTCAAAAATGACTGCCAATAGCTATTATTTCACTCCCCTTCCTCTCCTTTCTTCTCTTCCATTTTCCTCCTACTACATTTCCGTCCACCTACTTGGAGTTATTCTTGCTTTCATTATTATGGAAAAGCTATTGTAAAAAAAAAAGAAAAAAGAGGGTTTTTCACTTCTGACTGGGTGCGATGAGCTCTGCGACCAGTCCCGTGTCCCCCGAGGGAGATGGGGAGAAGGAGGAGCTCCTCGCCCGGGATTAGCAATTGAGAAGCCCTGTTTTTCTGTCCTAACAGATCTTGTTCTTGGCTCTGTTCACTCCCGCTGGCTGCAGCTGTCCTGGCAGGTCACCCTGCCGGAGACCTTGATACAGGCAGAGGAGACAAGGGAAAATGAGCAGGGGAAAAAAAAAAAAAAATCTCCTCCATCGGTAACTGTAGAGGACTAAGTAGCACAATGAAAGAAACACTCCAGCCAAACTCCTTGTGTTTTATGGCTTTCTCTATTACTTGGCACTAGGATTTTTGATACTGTTTCTGGTGCATTAATGAGAAAACATTCATTACAGAAGTTTTACAGATTCCACACCCCACCCACCAAAAAAAAAAAAAAAAAAAAAATCAGATTTGACAGCTGTTCCTCTTAAAATAGAGGAATAAGGGGCTCAGATAAATAAAGGGCTCTCATACTGTCTCCTGGTTCTCAGTATAGCACCAGTATGCCTGTACTGCCCACACTGAACTTTTCCAGATATATCCTCCTGGAAAACGTGAGATCAGAAGCCTTCCCCCATATTCCCATGGCACATCTGGTAATTTCAATTAATAAAACAATTAGCCAAACAATTACATTGATCAGGTTTTCTTTCAACAACAAATTATTTTGAATAGGGCTCCCTAGGGAATCGGCGCTTTTCATTTTCCCTCCTCCTGATGCAAATGAAAATAGTCCGGGTTGGTAGTTGCATTTTTTTACCTAGCAAAATCACTTAAAAAGCATAAATATTGCTCTGTGTGCGATACCTGTATTTCAGCTCCGGTGCACGCAAACCGTCCTTAGCCTGGACTACAAAAACAAACAAACAAACAAAAAAAACCCCCCAACACCACAAACAAAATAAAAAGGAGGAAGAGTCAAGCGATGTATAAAAATGGTCAGATGCGTACAAAGCGTTCAGCGGTAGCGGTATTACCGCCTACGCCCCGGGGACTGGGATCGCAGAGTTGATATTTAAGTTAGATATGACCATCTCCCGAGACCCTCTCCTCCGCCGTCTCTCTCTCCTGGGTCCAAAAGTCTCCATGACAGCTGTTGTGTTGCCACAGTTTGTCGTTATATTGACACAGCCATTTTCATGGTATGCCTGTTGTAAAT
>JANHGO010000038.1:31093828-31106854 GCA_024606505.1 Aquila spilogaster
AAAGGATTCCCTGGCTGCAGACATTAGCCACTTAATACTTAAATCTGTTTCCAAATGTAAAGCATACAACAAAAGTGGTTTGCATTAATGAAATGTATCCTAACGCTAGTGTAGTGACACATTTCATTAATGTGTCACATTACCGATGTAAAATATAATTACAACAGATATGCCTGTCTTACAACTTGATAAGACCCACAGATGAAATATTGTTTAACTAATTATGCAATAAACCGCCATCTCGGTCCCATCATTTTCTAGCCATAGACTGAGCTAATTTCATGCCAACATACGCAATTGAACTTCTCAGCCTTAGAGCTACGATTACAGACAGCTCAGTCCTGTCGATTTGATTTCTGCTAGGACAACAAGCATATCAGGCCACAATAATTGTCAACTGCTAATGAATTGTTAGGAAGTGCCAGCAGATGACTGCAAATATGTTTTGTTTTTCCCTACCGGTGTCACAACATAAACCATCGCCATTTTTGCTGGCTGTGCTTGTAAATACAGAGAGATGCTACCACACACAAATTTAAGAAACTTCACATTGTTCTGTCTAATATTTCATAAAAGCAGAACCACTGAGACACTATTTAGACTACAGTAGAGAACCAGCATCTAGCTCTATTTCTACCTATCTTCTACTTTCTTAGAGTGTATTTCAACACACGAGGCAGGTTTTGCTTCTCTGCATCTGGTCTCATTATAATTGAGAGCAAAAGAATAGCATCACTGCTATGCAAACTGTTATTATAGCATTACTCATGCGACCCAGGGTATTCTACAGTCATCAAAGGAAGAATAAATGCATTATTATAGCATCTACAATATCCTACAGCCTTTACAAATAAGTAAAACAATGGCCATAGCCTGAAAACTCCTACTCGGATGAGCATGCTGTAGTACTTATTGGGGCTGCTGGTACGATGGGAGCCTGCTTTGAAAATTAAGAGTCCGAGAGACTGTTGGATTCTGCAAACATTTACTTCTGTAAAGTCTTGATACACTGCTTGTTTATGGCAAGAACAGCCTTCGGACCGGGACACAGCAGTGCTAGAAAACCGAGGGACGATTTTCCACAGCAAGCACCCCATTCTGCCGTTACCGTTACGGAGGCGGCAGTAAGTTGGCTCAACGTTTGAAGGCTGAGTCACCACAAAACGCAGCGTAAGCAGAATAGTTGCCATCCCTTCAGAGCCCCTCTGTTCAGGCAATACAATGAATTTGAGACAATTCCACTAGTTCTTCTCCCTTCCCCCCAAATCACAATCCCAACATAAAATAATATTGTCTTTTCCAAGCAATTAGGACAGAGTTCCCTTCATTTATATCGTGGTTTGATTAGCCTCTTTGGTCCCCTTTGATTGTGGGCTTTAGCCTTTTTCCGTAGCATTGAGGTTTACCAATTTTGTTTCAAATGAATCTAATTATGCTCCTGAAAGTAAAAGAAATGGAACTTATTAAATGTATTAAACAAAAAAATCCACAAAACTGTCTTATACTAAAAGTCACTGGATTTGAGAACCTGAAGACCCTGACAAAAATCTCCAGGTTTGATCATTCTAGGCTTGAGGGAGTTTAATAATTTTTAGTGGACTTTTTATATCTCAGTGCTTCTTGGGAGAAAGGAAGAAATTAATAGACCTCACAAAGCTGTTTAAAAAAACCCAAAACAACAACAACAAAAGCCCCCCAAAAACAAAACACACAACTTCATGTTTTACTCAAACACTGCTGATGTAATTCTGCTTATCAGGAGATAAAGGACTGACCAAGTCACTTGGCAGCAGTGAGCCATCTTCTTTCCAGCTTTGATGTTTTGGACTTTTTCGAAGTACGGGGATAATACACAAAAAGAAAGGAAAAAGAAACAAAAACAATAAAGCTGATAATCAGCAACAGGTCTTTAATTCTATGCAGTAGAGTATGAAATCATCAACATGCAAAGTTTATTTTCAATCCAGTTCTTAATTCAAATTGCTGAAATAAGTGAAGTAAGGAATAATTATAACCAGAAATAAAAAAATATAAGTATTTTTAAAAAATCAACACCATGTGGACCATCAGGTCCATGTGAGCTGTGGAATTCAAATGAAGGTCACAAAATACGTGTGCACAAATACTGTCTGTAAAGGTAAGCAATTCACCTGATGTTTTAGCTGTGGAAATCGTAAACACCTTTAAAAATAATAAACCAATGTCTTTCCATAATAGAACACACAGAAAAACACGGTATAGGATACATTCAGTCCTTGCTACAAAAAGAAAGAAATAGAAGGGAAGTTTCTAAATAAACTAGGAAACAAAGGGCAAACTTCATAATTAAAAGAAATTTCTAAACACACAGTTACGTCTTTAGTGTTCTATTACATGAGAATATAAATCAAGCAGAATTCACCTGACAGATATATTTGGATCACAAATGAACGTGGGTCATGGAACAGACATTTACTTTAGTAAAGAGTAACTCTAGTAACTTGCCAGTGCTGTGATTCCCCACTGATCAGAATATGCCAGAGATCTGGCTGATAAAACCTCCTAATGGTTGGAACTCATTTTCCCCAAAAGTTTCCATTTTTCTCTCTGAAATGTAAGACCCAGGGACTTTTCTTGATGGATACATTTTTGATTTGGTTGTATTTTGCTGGCAGCATCTCTTCACATGCATGCCAATTCAGAATAAGATTGTGTTGCTTAAGTCTCTTTATGCATCAGCTTGTACAACAACAAGCACATAGTACTTTCTAACCATAACTCACAAGTGAATTATGAGTCAATTCGTTTCAAAAAATACTTTTCTATCCTTGTAGTCATGTCACACTGTCATCCAACATAGCCTAATTGCATATTTTTCATCTACTTTACTACATTACAATGACTTTTGAACAGCACCTTGCATACTTCCATAGATGTTACCGGAGAGCTGCGAAAGATTAATAAAAATCTTAATTACTGGGACACTGCGTTGTTTAGGGAGACATAAGGTGGATTTTTATTAACCTATGTCTTATCAATTCAAGGTACCCCATTTTAGAAGTGACTGGACAAACCTTTTGTTACCTCCTGTCTTTGTGAAGAGCCGTATCTCAGCCTAGTTTCATGTCATCTAGTTTCTACAGCTCAAAACCCGGCACAGGGCGAACGCCTACCTGTCCGCTCTCACTGGAGCGGGGAGGATGAGCAGGGGAAAGGTGGTGGGTCATCCCCCGTTCACACCACACCGCGCCTGGAGCTGTTGCATGCCAACACATTTCTTCTCAAAGGCCAAAACCACAACTTTCCTAAGCACCAACTATTCCTCGTACTCGTGTCAAACCTGGTTGATAACAGTCAGTCGTGGCTTTACAGCAAACGTTTACAAAGCCCTTCTAGAAATGTTCCCACCTGTTGATCTTGGACATCTTCCGTTGCATCCAGTAAGTCCAATACAAGACAAAGGTAAATCTGGTTATATTAGCCTAAATGGAAATAGCAATCATTTAAGCCTAAAGAGATAGTATTAAATCCTTCCTGTAGTATCTGCACACTTTGAAGCAAAAGATGGCAACAGCTAGTGGAGGTATGTACAATCACCTGTAACAGTTTACTCTTCCTGCTGTGCCTAATAGCATTTTGGTGACATTATTAGTAGTAAAGACCCAGAGTAGCTGTCTGGGCAGTTTATGTTTTCCATTAGCATTTTTGCAGCGTGCTGAGAGGTTATGGAAAGGGAAGAAACAGGACATGAATCAAGGCTTGGCTGTCAGACTAGAGGAATTAATATGGGAGACTGATTTAATTTCATTTTCATGGAGAGTAAAACTGCTATGTAATTTGGTAGCTGAAGTCTTCCCTTAGGAGACATCTGTTAGGTCCTGCGATGCTTTCGCCTATGCCAGCTTTATGCTTTAGTAACTGCTGACTTGAGTGAAGTTACTACTGATGCACGCTAGCATAGCTGCGTAGACAGCCAGCTCCATTTGTTCCAGTCTCAATTGAAAGCACTCCATGGGAAGAAATATGTGGCTATCTACCAGCAAACAGAGTAGCGGTTTCTGTCTCATACTTGCTGGGCCTATGTTGTTGCCTCAGAAAAGCCAGATGCCGTTTCTTCCTCTCTTACTCTGAGGAGTCCACCCCTCTGATAGACAGCTAAAAGAATTTCACAGTTCAACCTCGAACTCATTAACTAAATAAAATTTCTGCTGGGAACACCCAACATCCTCACATGTTTGTTGTTCAACCCATTAAGTTGATGGGATAGCACAAGTGAAGACACTTGTACAGCAGTTACAGCATCAGCTGAAACTTGAAAACATAATCATTGTATCTACAGAGTCCCCAACCTAAACTTGTCTGCGTTATTTTAACTGATGTTTCTCGTAGCTGAAAAACATCTCCAACATGAAATACGTAGAACAAACCAGTATTTAGCAAACAAAACTGTAACACATTCTAAAACGGATTTATTGAGGTCTTAATTCAGCTTGGCCATCCTTTGACACAAAAAAATCAGGTGGCTTGGGAAAGCAACTTTGTATTATCACATCCCCACCGGCAAACAAGGGTCCACAGGCTCTACTGTGGCTTCCACATTCTCTGTATAAATAGACAGGAAAGGTCTCCAAGCCTGGGTCAGTTTACTCAACATGTCAGCCAGCCAGGATAAATATTTCATTAAGTACAAACGCAATGTAAGGCACTCCCTTCACAGAGCCACGGGGAAGTGCAATGGCAACTGTGATAGAATCATCATCACCTCTGTGTCAGAGATCAGCAAAGAAGAAAAGGTGTAACTTTGGTTACAAGAAGTCAGAAGTTTTCCAAGGTCGCTCAGAAACATCCTGTTACTTATTCTGGGTTCAGGTCATGGCCACATCCGTCTGGTGCATGAAATCAACATTTTAAAGTAAAGGATGTCATATCCATCCTAACCCACTTGCCTGTTTGTTGGGATGCTGTTTGCAAACAGTCCAGGTAATGTATTGGAAAAAACCGTAACCCAGAAATATCGGGAGTTACATCTCTGCCTAGCACTAACCAACACAGCACTGCATTCGTTCAAATTGGCTGAAGATCTAGCCTTGCAAATATTTACATGTGCCTTCCAAATACCCAAAGCCTTAAACATTGCATTCACATTTAATCCTAATACCCTGAAATCTAATGAACTGCCACTCAGATGCGAACCAGCAAACAGTTAAAATAGAAGAAACCCATATGAGTTCTAGTTTGTTATAAACATGTAACTAATAAACAACCCAAAACATACAATACAAATTTCTCCACAAGACAATCTTGCTGTGGAACAAAAGACACTGGAGCGCTCTGTAATTTGGCTGGCTTTTCACGCTTTCCCTAGTCTTCTAGTGAAATCTTAAGCCATGAAATTTCTTTTTTGTTAACGCAAAGACATGGTAATGTCAAGCATTCATGACCATAAGCATGGAAAATTGATGAAATTACAGTGTGTTCAGGAAAATAATACGGTGATGAGAGAAAGAATCTCTGCTTGTATCTGCGTCCTGGTGGCAGCTTTTTGAACAGGTGAACATTTTTTCCTCCCTCTGTGCAAAACATCTCTTTGCATGAATACATCAAATAGATGCCCAGGGAGAAGGGTCAAAGGGAAATAGTCACGCAAATAATTAAGATATGAAGAGACCGCATATTAAGATCATTAATGCTTTCCACTGTCCTGTTCGGTTGAGGTGCGCCTTTTAACTTGAAACAAGATAGCGTATGCGAGGTGCTACAAAAATGGAAAACAACTGAGTTGGGCTTATCACTGCCAAAAAAAGAGGAAAGTCAGATTATGGATAACAGGGTAACCCTCTCGCAGAGCTCCCCACGGCCTAGCAGGGGCCACCTGGAAGCCTCCCAACCCGTGTTCCCCACCTCCTGGGCGCTCCTGGCAGGTCCCAGCTTTGGTCCTGCAGCTACAGCGGGGTCTTCACGCACATTGCTCCCACATAGTGGCCAGGTGAATGAATAAATAAATACATAAATCCCAAAGTTCATATATAACATCACCTTAGGCAATTCTTGAAAGAATCAAGAATTGCTTGGAAAACGCAGCTGCCATTTTCCTCAGTAGAGGAAATTATCTTAAGAATTTCATCAGTAAATTGGAAGGCTAAAATTAAAACTGGAAAACTAAGCAAGAGACGAGGTTAAATGAAACAAGAAAGCAAACTGGAGAGAATGAATACAGGTGAACACCCCGGTATAAAAGCCTGTCGGCAGCATCTCAGATCAGGGAGAGCGCTTGGTTAAGTCCCCAGACCCCGCTCTCCTATCGACACGTGAATAAAGGAGCATATACTTCGTTTGTGTGTGAGTACATGTGTTAGCTCCTGACGTTGCAGCGTACTCTTCCTGGGGGCAGATACCTCTCCGATAAGGAGCAAAGCCCACAAACTCTGTCACCTTCTGGCCTGCACCTAGCTTTCAGCAAAGACCGGTTGATCTACAGCACTTGGTTGTAAACAGAAATACTACCCCTTCGAGAATGGGATTGCTTTGCTGGAAAGATACTCGTCACACTCATTTCTGACACTTACATAGACAGGATCTCTTCCTCCAAGGGTACCCCGGGAAAATCTGTTCTCTCCTGTTTTCTTTCTTAAATTACTCTTTTGATTAAGGGCACACCCTGTTTTTAAAGGAACAGCTGTAAAGAATCACAATGACCATGCTGGAAACGTAAAAGCAATCCAATATTAACACAAATTCCAAACTATCTTCTAAGTCCAATTTATCGGGGCAGGAAATGCTTCCAACTATTTCTTTGAAGTCCTGGTAATAATTTGTAGTTGCTAATACGTAATTTTTCAATCTTACATGAATTTCAAGCTTTCAGATCATCTACAAAGGTCTCTTTTTCCCAGGCAGACAGGATACACTCTTATCTTTTATGTGTCCTATCCATGCAGTAGGTATACAAGTACTTAGGAAGGAGCAGCGCAGTAACAGACCTCTCTCCCAGACCCTAGAAAGCTCAGTTGCAGCTAATGAAAACGCAATCAAAGGCAAACCTGCCACCGTTTGGCTTGTCTTTGGGATTTGAAAGCAAGACTTTCTATCACTGGAGCTCAAGACCATATTCATTAATGTGAAAGTAAATGCACAACTGTGAATTTCCCTGTGGGTTTAGCTGCTGCAGGCTGACACAAAGCTAAGATTCAGTTTTGTTTTAAGGCAGCACCTAGTTTGCCGCAAGCGTGCTTCTCATTCAGTCTGTGGCCATGGGCCCAGCAACAAAAGCTGCTCTTTCCTGGCCCAGCTTTCATCCGCTCTCCAGAATCAGCCACCTGAGTCTGACACATCCCGAGGTTTCCACGCTGGGGATATTTTCCTGAAGTTCCTAGCCAAGCAAACATAGTGCTCGTTTTCTGGCAGCTGCCATCATGCTACTACGCTTTTAAAATAATAAAACCTTTTTGTTTGCTTTTTAGTTAAAAGTCACCTCTTAATGTTTTTCTCCATGGGTCTGAGGACCAGGGCTGTTTTCTTAAAAGCTGAGATTCGTATATATTCAGATGGCTGCAGAAGCAGATGTACCTCACGTCTCAAGGTCTGCCATAAACCTGGGAGAAGCAGCAACACCACTGCAGATCCCAAAGTCTTACACAATCTTTGCACTTGGAAAAAGCGGGAGTGAAACTTTGCCGCGTAACACGGTCGTGCGTTACCTCCCCCAGGCATTAGGTAGCTCCACAAAGTGCAAGGCAAATGCTGAATACGGAGAAGTCCTGTCCTAACCTCCTGGCACACAAGCTAAAGGCGAGGCGATCTGCACAAATGCTGCAGGAATCGCGAGTTAGGTTTTACATCTCCGATTTCTTCCTTAACATCACCTCTTTGTTGTACTCATGCTCATGTTGCCCTCTCGTGGCTGCTTTGATGAAAAAGCAGGACCTACTTCAACCAATTCAGGACTGATCTGTGATTACAAATGTATTTTTGGAAGTTTAAGACCCAGCATTTTATCCCTAAGAGCGATCCATTATAGGAAGAGGGTTTATGCTGTTAATTCTACCAGCGTCCTTACGTATTTAACTTTAAAGACCTAATCACCATAAAGTCCAATGACACAGAAGGAGACGGTGACGAGCAAGCTCCCTGCCCAACACAGCCGTGTCCAGCTCACAGCCTGCAGGCTCCTGGGTGACATTTGAACCTTGCTCTGCTGCCTGCCTCTCTCTTCTGATGGGGGGAGGAGGAGGAGGAGGAGGGGAAGCTGAAGGCCAGATTAATTGTTCAGGCCGTCACAGTCCTCGCCAGACATCGTCTCCCCAGCACAGACCAAGCACCACCAAAGCACGACTTGCCTGCTCTGCTCGCAGCAAGGGAGGGTTGCCCTCCCCACGCCGTGTGCTTTCCGAGCATCTCTCCCCGTCCCAGCCCTCATCTGCTTCCACACACGCACGGACGCAGCACTGTCATTCTTACGCTATATAGCACAGTAAACATGTTTGTATGTATTTTGCAGGTTTGCTCTACCGCTACATCTCAGCAGGAATATTTAAAGGCTTCTCTTACTGATGTCAATGAGTTTCCTTAGATCAAGTCCAAGCACGGGAAGACCCACAAATTCTCGACTGAAGTTTCTCTTTGCTGTACAAGTGCGAAGCCATTGAAAGTACAGTCAGATCGGAGACCCTGCCGAAGTCAGAACTTCTGATCTGGAAGGGTATGACCAGTTAATGACGACTGCCCATAACAGCCGGGGCCCCAGGACATACAGTCAGGCAGTGACTGCCACTGTCCCTTGTCCCAAGCCATTCAAGCCCAAGCCCTCAAAGCCGTATAGCTTCCTCTAATGCCCACTGATTTCACCCGCAATTAGCTGACTTACTAAATACTCTAGAGATGAGCCTTAATCTCCTGGTGATTCAGTGTTTAAGCTAGAAAGTGTGGAGAAGCTCTTATAATCAGAAGGTGTTGTAAGGAAGAACACTTAATATACACGAGGCATAGATACTGTAAGAAAAAAATAAACTTAGTTTCAGCAACTAAAAGAGCATCGGGATCTAGTGCTCAGGAAAAGAAAAAAAAAAAAGATGCAGTTTCATTTGTGATGGTTTTTGGTTCTTATTAAAAGCTGCTTAAGTTAATTCAGGAAGACTAATAATTGCTTTAAACTGACAGAGTGCCAGAAAAAGGAGGAGCCAAAAAGCATAACATTGTCAGAACTAGACAAAAAACTCTCTCCATCTGTCTCGTGAACCGAGAATATATTGAAACTATTTTCCCCCAACTGCATTTAGAGCGGATGCTGTTGCATTTCTCTCTGTACACACAGAGAGAAAATAAGTAAACACTGTTCACAAATAAGCACACAATCCTCCTGGGCCGTGTGACACTTAGCAAGAAAGAAAATGCACATAGAAAACAGGTATGAAAGCACATTGATTTATATCCCCGCACAAAGCTAACGCGTAACAAAGAAAACCTTCATAGAGTTGCTAAAGCAATATTACAGCTTCTACCTCTTAAGCCACTAGGTAGACATCATTTACTTTTTGATTCCACCATTACTTAAAACTTGAAAGACACAGGAAGTTAACCGGAAGAGTTTCCACTTCAAAATCCCTGTTGAAACATTTCTCCCTGTAAAGGCTGTCATTTCTTAGAGCTCTCACTTCTGCCAACGTGAGAGAAGACCCAGAGCAGATGCCCGTGGACACTGAACTGGATGAGGTCTCTCTGGTCTAGAAGAATGGAAGAGGAATTAGAAAGTGTCTCAATTCTTCCCAGTTTGTTTCAAAAGCAGCTGACAAATTTGTGTGTGGGAAATTAATCTTGTTAATTGGCAGGCCATGACATATTCAAATATTCAGGATCACAAGTCCATGGCTTTATCTAAACTCACTGGGAGATGAAAGAGAACTTGTAACAACTGCTCCCTAGAAAACAAGCTTTCCTTTTTGATACTGTGCTGTTACTCTGTGAGCCGATGGATGGTTTTCCTCACGGGTTACTAATTAAAAACTGAATTATATCTACCAAGAGTGTCAAGGTAATTCAGTTGGAGGAGGAGCACACTGCAGAACCAAGGGCCACCAGCAGCCAGAAAGCAACCATAAACATGGAGTGCCTCGGCAAGCTCCCGTAGGTTCAAGATGATAACCCCACCATAATAAATCACTCAAAGTAGAGATATGGTCTTTCCACTCTTCTTAAGCGTGCGAAGAAAATTGATGAGTTGAGAGCGAGCATGTGGATGTCTTTAATATCACATAGCATAGTCATCATCATGGTAGAACTATTTTCTCCACCCCTGCCAAAACATATGAAATTTGATCTCATAATCTGAAGCAATCACTGGTGGAGAAGTACTGGAGCGTTCATAAAATACATAGGCCAGTTCCCAAACAATGCATTTTATTGATAGGCACTGGAAGTGGGATTTTGTTTCAGGAGCCAAATCCTCCCCACAAGAGGAAACATTCCTTTCTTACATGTTCTGGCAAAAGATACTGTGCATAACACTGCTGAGAAAGTGGCCAGATTTTGTAGGTTAGGGAGGACCAAGAACCACCTTGCACTTTTTTGTCCCTCTAGCAGTAGGTCTCTCTACGTCAAGTCGTCTGTGGTTGACAGTGCTTTGTAACACTTGCTTTGATTTTGATTTAAAGCTGTCCTCAAAAAACAATTTGAAATCCTTTATGAACAACCCCCAGAATACAGTAGTCACTCCCAGCAACTCTACAGCACTTCAGCTGGACTATGGCAAAAACAATTTGTCACAGCAACAGCTGAAACAAGATGTGTCAGCAAGACGAATGTCTTGTTCATCCACACTGCAATGCTGATGGGGACTGGAGGAAAAAAAAAATCAGTCTGTTTCCAGCATGGGCTAGGCAAGAAGAAATACTAGTAACTTAACTTCAGTGAAGGTGGATAAACGTCTGTATCTCATCGGGTTTCTTAGAATAATCCCTGGCTAAGTAAAGCATAAAACTCCAGATCCAAGTCAAATCTATTCATTCATATTCTCAAGACCATTAAAGAATATTTAGGCAGGCATTCTCCAAACATCCAAAAATCTCCATTGGGGTGGCTACCTCTTTCTAACATAAGTAATTGGAGGAATTGGACTCTTCAAAGGGCTCACTCTGAGTCTATTTTTGGATTTCATATTGATTTTCTTGCAGTTATTTAGCATCTATTTTAATTGCTAAGTACTAGTCCTACATAGTTTTAGAAACCAATCTTGGGTCTCAATAGCCAAATGAGATTGTTCCCATCCTGTGTAGCAGACTTTCAAGTTAAAATGTCACCCCTCATGCTAAAGTAACTATGGTTCTGTAAAAGCAGAAGACAGGGCATATCTTTTACTTTATGGACGTTAACGCATACCTCTGTTTGCCTCCAAGTATCAGATAAGACCAGAAACAGCTCAATTTCCACAGCTTTTGGCTCTATTTTCTCAAAACACGCTCAATGAATTCCAGAAAAACACGTTTTTGGACCTGTACCAAACATCTTGTGGCCAAATGTGAGCGAAAGCAAGTTTTGCTTGGTTTTAAGTTTTGTTTTGAAACATTTGGTCTGATTCTGCAATCCTTAAGTTTCCTGTTTTCTCCCCCCAATGACTACCTTTTGCTAGCAGTATTCTGATAAATTTACTACTTATGTATATTCAGCTTCATTATCTTACTACTTTCCACAGTCCATCTGTGTTCCTGTCCAGCACAAACCAAAGACTGGTCCAGGGTGCTGCTTTCAACTGAGTTTCAAATCATCAAATTTGGACTTGACTGGTATGGAAAAGTGGATGAGGCATACTTCTAGTTTGAAGAGATAACAGACAAAGCAGAGATGTTCTATATGAGCTTTGCCATGACTAGAAGGAGGAACCATTGCAACTTCTTGCTCTTGGCTCTGAGGTGCAGAAGAAATTTATGGCTTGCCTTGGACAAGCAGAGGAATAGAGAGAGACATCTGTTCCAGACAGATTTGTTGTTACTTCTGGATTAATCAATTCAGTAGGATTCCTTTCGCTCTCTGTCATGTTCCTTCTGCCTTTTTGTCCTTTCCTTTGCTATACAGTTTGTGCTTTACAACTCTCAAATGCCCCAAACAGAAAAAAGTAAATTAATAGTCTTGGACAAGTCACTCAAGTTTCTCTGTTAGTTCTTAGACCTCACCTATCTATCCATCCCGTATAAACATCTTTACAAAGTCATGTATCATAAAGCTTTCATTCCATTCTTCTTTCTGCACCACTGGCATACAAAATTAATATCAAATGCCTTTCTGTTAGATTTCCCAACTCACAGGTATCGCAACTCTCAAGATTTTTTTTCCTAGCGTCTTAATCCTCCATCCTGCGTGGCAGATTTAGGAGGAGACTAGGTAACGAGGGCGGCTGCCTTAAACTTCACGTGCTTCTGTATTGTACGACCTTCAATACTGTAAAACCAGCGCGCGCGCACACACCCAGACATCTGCTCACATTTTGCCTTTTAAAACTTAAGGAGTAAGTTTTGCAAGCTTTATGCAGTATACAAAATACCACACTTCTAGCCCAATCTTTTTGCGTCGCAACTGCTTTCCTACCCAGCTTTGCCAGTTGCATACATGCAGTAAGGATCCCGTAGCTGATTTCCTAGGGCTCACTGCCCCCAGTCCTCAAAGTTAGAGAGGACAGGGTGGGAGTGTGCCGCCTCAGACTGTCTCAGTGCTACAGATTTGGGGGAAGTATGTTGGGATCAAAAGGCATTTGCTTAAATTAGCATTGTTATTATATAAAGTCCAAGAAGTCTTCAAAAGCAAGGAAGTTTTCCTTGAAATTTTGAGCTTTAGGGGTATTCGAGCCTTAAATATTTCTAAAATCCTCCTCATAATTGGTTTCATCGTATATATGACATTAAAAATCATCCCCAGTGTATTTGTCCAAAATAAAAAACCAGAAAAAATCCAACTTTTTGCCCTTTCTGACAGAAATCATTCCATTTTGACCACCTGATGGGCCCTTGGGGTTAATTAGAAAATCCCCATCAAGAGCTCAGAGGCCAATATCAGCTGTCAAAA
>JANHGO010000038.1:31106957-31129671 GCA_024606505.1 Aquila spilogaster
TAGACCTATTCATGGCCTCACTACTATGAATACAGCAAAATCTCAAATGAAAGTTTTAATCTCCCCACTGCATTCAATCCAAAGAGAAAAGGGCTTCCCTTTTAACAATTTCCCCCCTTAAATCTTTTGTGTTGCTGTGCTCCTGAAAAAGCTGAGATTTTGCTCAGCCTCAGCGAGGGCTTTTTGCCATAGAAAGCGCTGCACCTAACCCCTTTGTGCTGACATAAGAGTAAAGGTCTGCTCGGACCAAAAGTAACTAATGCAAAAGGCCTTCAGAAGGTCTAAATACAAACTGAACAAGATCAGAGTTAAAAGTGCAGGCATCCGATCTCGCCCAACTTGCCTTCCTTGCTCTCTTCTCTTGTTCCCAAAGGTGCACGTTAAATACAAAGATGAGCGGGGCAAAACAAACATTGAAAAAAAAAAAGAGACCGGATGTAATAACGCTGGAAGGTGAAGACAGAAAAGCCATGTTACACCACGTCCTCTGCCTCTCCACCTCAAACGAGATCTCTCTCATACGTACAGGTGCATCTACATGTACACAAATGCCATTAGAAAGCGCAGAACCGTTGCCATCCCCGTGATCACCAGCTGTTTTCCTCTCCGTGTAAGCAGAAGTCGCTTACAGAAACGTTGCTAACAACTGAATTTCGTATTCAATTTTATGAATGAAGGAAAACGGCAAAGGCTATGATTTCATTCACTAATTGCTAGCCACGTGCAGAGACCTTAACAGTGAGAGTAGGTACAGAACGCCAGAAGAAACCGATTACAAAAACGTGCCCAGAAGAATATACATCTTCAGATGCGCTACTCCATCTTTTTGGGGTTGGGGAGCTTTTTTCCTATTTCACTGCAAAACGCTTTTTATCCCCTTTTAACTCAGAGCAGAATGTTTCTTTCCAAGCGCTCCCAGCCTCCGAGAGCACCACCCTGCCTCACCTTTTGTGCCCGGTCCCTCCGACCCAAACGAAGGCGGCACGATTTCATACCCTTAGGAGGGAGCGCGCTTCCCCCCCTGCCCAGGACGGCCTTCTCTGCCCTTCAAGTGATTATTGTTTTGGTTTTTTCTCCTCGTGAGCAGTAACACCTACATTGTATGGGGAGAGACAGCGAGCATTCATACCCCTCAGAAAGGCATTCACTTCAAGGCAGCTGGAGAGGCTCAGCGTTCGGCTTGCCCTCTTCACTCTTGGATGAGTTTTGTGCAAAGCTCGGGCTTGGAGTCCTTTCCCTCACAGAGCCAAGCAATTAATGAGAGGTGGAAAAAAGGAGAGAAAACGTTTCAGGGTTTTGTCTCTTTTCACAGTTTGGGGGCTTTTTTGGTTTGTTTGGTTGTTTGTAGCTAAATTATACTAGCTGGTTGCCCTGGAAGGATAGAAAAGCACCCGTCTTCCTCAGGGAGGAAAAAGGAAATTATGTTTAATGAATTAATATGTCTTTGGGCTTTTTCTTTTATACGAGAGGGCAACTAAGGGTTTGGAAATAGCACCTCCTATTCACCCAGCAGTAACTGGAACTGCCGCTAGCAGAGAGATCACTAGCCAAGCAAGACTTTATGACTGTTTTCATGTAGTATTGCCCTACTTTGGACAGAGGCTCAGCTCTTTTCAGAGGAAGTTTTTGCAGAGCAGACAGAGTTCAAAATGTCCCAATGAGCTGTTAACGACCGTTTTGCCCTGAGATTTGTGCCATATTGACCAGGATCAAACTCCAAAGCAGCAGTATGGCCCTTTACACATTAAAGTATGTAATAAAAAGGCAAAACAATTTTAAAAGTTTAAAAAAAGATTAGCTAAGCCCCCTCACAGCTTCACCCATCTTCCTGTCTCCTTTCCGCTTTTTTTGCTGTTAATACAAACCCGTTAGATTTTCAGTTGCATTTTATCATCACGCTTTATTTAGAATAGATATGCACCAAGTACCCCCCACCCCCAATATTGCATGGGCCACCTTTCACTAGAAAGTTTTAATTTTAATGTTCGCTTCAGTGAACAGGATCCTATAATAATGGGATAAACAGTGCGGTTTGTTTCTGGCAAGCCAGGCACTAAGATCAGTGAATTGGTTTTATTGCGTTGTTACTGATAATATATCATTTGTTTTTAGGAAAACACACAAGTGATGTAAAGATCACCATCACCGGTGTAAAATGATGAGATTGATTTAGCTTGAGAGATGCCAACTGTGTTAAGACACTGAAATAGCACAGCTGTAATCATACTGTAATGAATGCAATAAGGTAGGGTCATTTAATGCAAGCATCTATCATGTTGCAGTCATTTTCTACCGGTGGCCAAGGCAACGTGCTTTATACTAGATACAGCCACTGCAAAATAATTTTACTAGAAAATTAGTCACCAGCAAATGCTGTTGTGTTCTATATGATGGCAAAGTATTTTTGGTCTTTCTTTTGCCTTTAATAATACTAAAATAATAATAAAATATAGTGAAATAATGATACCTTTAATAATAAGGAAAAAAATCCTTTTTATTAATGTGAAAACTAATTACTACAGATAATTTTGTCCTGTTATTTTCCATAGTAACAAAGTATTTTACTATTTAATCCTAAAAATAAGGGTAACCAAAGGCAGCTGCTTCTAGCTGATTTAGAAAGCTATGCAGCCTTCACCTGGTTAGCACTGGGTGGGAATCAGAAATATCACTGCCAGTCAAGAGTAACTGTCAAACATTCAGTAAACACCAGACCACAGAAATCAAAGGAGTTAAAAAAGTCCTTTCATTCCCATTGCACAGACAAATGGGGGGAGAAAAAAGGAAAGAAAGAGGAGTCTGGAGGCTTCAATCAGATAATGTTCATTGTATCAGGTGCTGTATAAATCTATAGCAAATGGGAGTCGGGGGAGTTTTTTAAAGATGAGTTAATTGCACATGGGAGCCTGGACTCCCCACAAATGTTAAAGGAATAGCCATGGAGCCGCAGGAACTGCAGATCAATTAACTTGTGCTTGGCAATGAACTATACTAGTCAGACAGCTCAGAAGGATTTTAAGCTAGGGAGGTAAGTGTATTCTAGCAAATAGTACAGTTTTCAGTGTATAATGAAACAGGCCACTCTCCAGGCTTGTATTAAAAGGTGGGTTCCTTCCTCCTGCAGCTATTCTTCGTGACTCAGTCATCCTTCCCTTGGCCTGAGCAGCAATTACTGGTTTAATACCCTGCAACCATACCAAAATAACTGGTTTTAAATTTATCCTGTGAACGGCAGCTCTGATGAGTGGGACTTGATGTGGTATAAGTCAGTGCGGGACATGGCCTCGTGCATTTTAGTCCCATCAATAGTCCTCACTCTCGCAAGTAACAACTTCAGTGCAATACTCTCCAAGAAAGCATTTAATGGACTGTTTGTTCACGGGGGGAACTGGTGCGTGGGATGAGTTAAAATTGGTTTTTGCATACTACTGAATGGGGACCCTCGGTCATTTTTGTTTGATCATTTACACTTGCTCAAGATTATTCTCTCACCTACCCTTCTACAGCATGTTTTCTTACAATGTCCTTGTCAATCATGGCCGAAATGGGAGTACTTTAACAGCATCTAAAGCCCACAGTTGAGCGCTATACAGCCTACAGCATGGCCTCTGACGTGCTCTTTGCATAGCAAAGGAGACTGTGATATTAAGACATGAGCACTGAGGATGCAGAACAAGCACGTGCACCGCGTTTGCCTTGATGGTCAAGACCAGTGGCTAACAGAGGTGGCGGACAGAATACCCCCCAGTATGGTGGTATGCATCGAGCCTGGGTATGTCAGAGTGACGCAGAGGGAGAAAGCCTCCTTTGCTTCTTTCTTCATAGCTTGTTTAACTTACTTTGTAAGAACCAAGCAGAAAGTTTCTCTATTCGGTTTGGAGATACGACTTCAGCTTCTCTTTCCATTCTATCTCTTTTCTAGATCCTGACTTTATCAGACACCGTTAAGGATCAACAATTACCTTTAATAGCTGATGTAAATAGTCCCAGGCTACTAAGTCGTGTATTGTGATCCTGTTTGTTTTCATTTGCTGTTGTATATCAGCAAGTCTCTGATTGTGTAACAGAGATTCATTAACCTGAACAAAAAAAAATATCCTCTGAGGCCAGTGTTTATTCACAAAGGTTTTTTTAGTTCTTGGCTTGACAATGAAGTTGGTAATTAATGGATTTGGGAGTTCTGATAGAAACACAGTTGTAATGGGTCACTGCTCACTACAGCTAAGTCAAAACCTAGACCTCCATACAGGTCACGTATAGCCTAGGAGGAAAGGTATAGTTGGATTGGTTGAGATATGCCCTAGCAAAGGAGCAGTGATGGCTAAAATTACAACGTCGCCTGGCCCTATGGTAGGATTTTAACAGATCTCTTGCATTAAAAACAGACTTTTCATCCTGCCAAGAAAAAAACCTCGCAGGATGTCTCTATGTGAACACTTTTACCTGAGCTCAATAGATGATTTAGATCTCAGTGAAAGAGTCACACACCCATAAAATTTTATTACAGATTTTTTCCCAATTAGTTTTGGCCCACAGAAAAGCAGAATTAGTCAACTAACATGATATGAAGATTAGATTCAGCAGTAGTATTCTAAATATTGCTCCTGTAAGTTCTTTTTTCTAAAGCGTTTGAGCATCTGTCTGCACACGATGTGGGGTCAAACCCAGAAATTTCAGAAGTTTGCATGTAAAAGTCAACAGAGACGTCACAGAGTCCCGAGTAGATGATCCCAGGTAGCAGCAAATCCAGATATCTACATGAATTTCTGGCAGCACCAGAAGGTACGCACACTCTTCTGTGTAAGGAGAACAGCCTAGCTCCACAATGCAACACAAAAATAGGGCAGGGCCTCAGAGAGGGCAACTGCAGACTTCTTTCCCTAAATACACCATCCTGGAGCTTCCTATTGCTGGACCCCATCCAGCTCACAAGCCGTGAGCATACCACACAATTAGTTTATGCATATATCATATCTTCACGCTTATCATCTACCATCATGCTTGCGAGCATGAAAACTACTGGAAAAAACCAAAGTTCCTGCTCAACTGCACCAGTGCAAAGCTCTGATGTGCTACAAAGATGCAAACTGAGAGCTGCACCTATGGCATTTTCTTGAAAATAGATTCAAATAAGTGCCAGTAGAAGTTTACCGGGACGATAACACAGAACGTGCTAGCAACCCAAGTATGCTACTTGTCAGAAAGTACAGCATGGAAGATACCTAGACGATAATGAGCGTGGAGGATCTTTTTGTCAGCGAGAAGAAAAACAACTAAAATGCAGTACTGTTCACTGACGAGAGAGGTTTGCACACTGTTTCCCGAACTACTGCCTGATCTTCTCTCAGAAGAGAGTTTGATCAGCTGTGGCGACTTTACTGAAGGCAGGCAGAGAATCAAGAGCACCTTTGATTGATCAGAGCTACCGAAGATTCTGAAATGAGTATCATGAAATAGCTTTAACCTGCCATAGAAGGCGACAAGAAAAGATGGAAAGTGTTAGTACCTTGTATTAATACCATGTGGTTCAACTGAGAAGCCTAGGATCTACCTAGACCTCAATTAATTAGCTGTAACTACGTAAATAATCTGTAATCTATGGCTGTGACTTTAGACTCCCATTTAGGCACAGTTTAAAAATCACTGCCAAAACCTCCTCTTTGGATGGATCAGTACAACCCTTACACTCTTTTCTAGTTTCTACATCCTTAAGTGGTGAATGGCACTTTCCTATTTTGTGCATGCAAGATATTTCAGAGAAGATCATGCCGCAGGAATGATACAACCTCTGCTCCCTCCCAAAAAGATGCTCTGTCGAATAAAGACAATCTAGTGAAAACTCTAAAGCTCTCCGTGCCAGCCACAGTGATGAGCGCAGTGCAGAAACGGTAGATAAAGACAAACTGAACCACGCCTGATCTGACAGGCAAATACGAGGGCATCTGCCTATTTGCAAAATGTCTCATGTTTCCATGTGAACACTGCTGAGCGAGCTGATGCCCTTGCTCAGGAATGATTTAATTTATATGCCCTCAGAATGAGGTCATATCAATATCATGCATGATCTTTACCAGCTTTACAGATGCCTTAACCTGAGAACGTTCAAGCTCTTTGAGAGCTATTCATACTTGGCAGATTGATATAGTTACTGACAATTCACCGCCATCCAAGTGTATCTGAGAACACAAAGCTCACATAAATATTGTTGAGCATATCCCATTGTTGGTTATTTACTTCTGCCGTTCAACTTTCTACAGCTCTGAGAGGAAGATCATTTCTCTCCGTGTCATATATCTGACTTACCCAGCAGACACGAAAAGCTCCTTGTTTCCTTTTTACCAGTAATGAACTGTGCTAGAAATGTCAAACACAGGTTTGTTCAACCCCGACCAACAAACAATGTGAAACATAAAAGTACGGGTGGACAGAGACCGGCAAGGAAGCCTGGCTACAAGCTTGGCTTTGTAACTGGCGCTGAAATAGCTTGTAATGGTGTTTCTACATTCAAAAAAGCTCCAGAAGGAAACACAAAGACCTACCTGATACCTTTTCTTCTGCAGTTGCATAAGCTGACCTGCGTGCTTACCCAACCTAAGCCCTTACCCAAAGCAACTGCGAGCAAACAGCTTGTACAGTGTACAAATAGGATTTTCATGCAGTCTGTACTCGTGACTTTCCAGTCCAGAAATGCCCACCTGGCCCTTCGCTCTGGATTTATTACGTTCACCTTAGCCTCTCTCTCTCTCTCTCTCTCTCTGTGACAGCTCTGGTGTAGAAAGACCTGAGTAGAAGAGTAATGGATGAGAAAAACAGAAAAAAAAGTGTGCAAAACTCATCGCTTTCAAACTTAGACTGGACCAAATATTTCTGACTGATAAGTCTGGTTGGAGAAGGTCAGACACAGCCCATTCTAACTTTGAAGAGGGATTCTTTCTTTTAATTTCCTGACATGCATCTCTCTCGCACCGTAATTTAACTGAAAAGAGGAATCAAATTAAAAATATTTATGTCCCTAGCTGGACTAATTCCTTTTGTTCAACCATAAGCCTCAATTTTTAAAAATTGCCTTTTTTTTTTTTTTCTCGATGAACTTCCCGTTGAGTTAGTGAACCGAACTGGTTCACAAAGAGGTCAAACGAGTGCCAGAACTGCCGCAAGTGAAACCACAGACTCATGTGGTCAAAACAGATAGGAGAGCAACTCTCCCGTCCAGCACCCGCAAGCTGCTAGACAGAGCTCAGCCTCTTTGTCTAACAGCACCCTCTAAGCATCACTTTTAACTTCAGTTCTGCAACCCAGGCAGATAGGTTTATTGTAAACACATGAAACAACTTTGACAAATCAGCAGTGCCCATCCAACAGCTTTTTTTATCATTATTATTTTCACATGTAATATTATTTCACAATTTTGACATGACAGCACGGAACAAGAGAAAAAGATGCCTTTTTTCTTTTCTGCTACTCCCCCTTAACGCAATGAGAGATACTGGAAGTAAAATCAGTTTGTATCTAAACTGCAAAAATTATATAGCAAGTACCAAAGGTACAACGGAGAAACGAGAAACATTCAAAGATAAAGCTTTCCTTTAAGCTGTAAGCATAAGTAATGTTAATGTATGTTTCTGGTAAAGTATGGAAGAAAAAAGTAGATCCATGTCTTAATTAAGTCTCAAAAAAAACTTCTTGAAGTTAGTACTATGAACTCTGTAGCCAGACCTGACGGAAGGAAGAGAGGCTCAGTGAAGTTAATCGATTTACATCATTTTACTCTGCAGATAGGACCGTGAAAAGAACCCAGGAGCCTTGGTGCCTTGCACTGTCTTTGGTGCGTTAGGCATCTCTTCCTTCCACTGCATCGAGGTAAATAGAAGTCTTGTATTTGTCTTAAGTACTCACGGCTAATTCGAATGGGTATGTTATCCAGGTCAGTCAGACAGGCACAGAAGCTCCATTTCATTTGCCTTCAGCTTCCCCCAGATTAAACGATCAGACCTACATCAATCATTGGGTGTAAAAGACATGGAGTAATTGGACTAGAAGGTTGTCAACGGTCTGAGGGCTTCTGTTCAGAAAGCAGATGTCTTGGCTTTTTCTTGGTCTTGTTTATTCTTCATAAATACCAGAGCAAGACAGCAGAGTCACTATTATCTCGTAACAACGTTCTGTTAATCAGGCATGTCATTTGCTTGTATGGCCCAACCTTCTGCAGATCCCAGACGTTCCTCTTCCACAAGAATTAACTACAAAAATACTGCAGTGTAGCTGCTTTATGACCATGGCTGGGATCAATTTGTTTTGTGCTTTCAGACGCTGATCTTGCAACAGTGAACATACAGACACTATCGCAGGGGTTTTTTTACATAAATAAGGGGGTTTTGACCACCATCTTTCCTTTTTCAATGGCAGTTTGTCAAAATCTATTTTTACTAATTCCCAGCTCAGAAAGAAGACTACATTCAACTATGGAATGGCACATCCTTCCCAAATTGCTCTGAAAAGCAATCAACAGGGTGAAAGCTAGGTCAAAATAGTAACTACGTTAGAAGCATAGAATTAGTGGGCTAAACTAAAGAAAAGGAAAAAAAAAAAAAAAGAGCAAAACAAACCTCAAAATTTAGAAGCAGTAACCAAAGAATTTAAGAAATAAATGTGAAGTTACACATTCCAGCCTGAGCTCACATCATGTCTTGCACACAGCAAAAGCTGGTGAACCTGCCGCATCCCTGCCACCGCTGCTGGCCCGTGGTCCTTCCCTCTCCACCGCACGGGCTTTAGCCCTGACACGGCACCCGGCACTAGGCTATAGCTTGCTATACCAGCTGAAAACTACTTGGTTTTGTTTCCTCAAGTTAGCTTTCCGCCGGGACACCGAGACAGGTTGGCACAGGATCTGTTAAGCACCAGAGGTGACACAGAGAACCCATGGGCTTACGCAGCCAGGAACAAGAAGGGGATGAGGCAGGAGGAACCAGACCTTCTCCATCCAGTGACAGCCAGCTGCCAAATTGGCTGAAGAGCCCTGATGGGAAACATCCCTGTAAGTGCAATACCACTGGCATCAAGGAAGCCTCAGCACAAGATCTGACCGGAATTGTGCGTGCTCAAGACATCCACTAAATACTAAAGTTCAGGTGCAACGCTCCTACAAAAACCCTTGTCCCATGTGTGAACATACTTATAGGTGATCTACAAATTACGGTATTCCTGCCTAGAGCAAGAACAATTTTTACAGCATCATTTGCTTTAGCGTAACCATAATCCACAACGTCAGTTTGATTCTTCCCGAGTATCTGGACTCAAAGGTTTCATTGGGAATAGCCATTGCGAGCTTTCTCAGCCCTTAACCGAAGAGGGTAGGTGGCAAATCTATCCTCGCTGTCTGTGCTTGAAGTCTTTAGGTATTAACAGAAGCAACCAAACAGAGTGAAACCTTTGGTACTCTGCAGCAGGGGCATGTTCACTACAAAACCCTGCCATCTTTAATCTTGGCCAATACTTTAAAACTCAAGTGAGTCCAAGTAACAGCCCAACTTTTCTGTGAATGCTCAACTAACTCTAGAGAATATGGACCTGGAGGTTCCCACTACACACATGCACGCTGTTCTGCTATAACTGCATCCTAACATCCTTGCTGGAAGGTTTACATTTTGCTTAATTAGAGCATAGTTTTTTTCTCACTGGCAAACGCCTACAGATTTCTATGAGAGCAGGATTTGGATTATTTTATGAAACTTCTTGCTGCTGTGTTTTGTGAATTGTACACAGTTCTGTCCGCTCAATAGACCCAAACACGATTCACAAAACACACTCAATACCTGCGCGCACACACAAAAGCCTTTGCCAAACAATCAACCACTACAGTCGTGTGGATAGTGAAGAAAAACAACAAAAATCCAAACACAAACCCAAAACCAAACCCTACATAACATTTCATACAGGCAGTAGGGAGGCAAAGTATTTCACCTGGAAATTTGGGCAAAAATGGGGTGTGATAGAATAACACGTTTGTGTGACTGCACGCATGTGGGTGCACACACCCCTGTACGTTGTCTTCTATAAGGGGGTGTGCTTCAGGTGTCATCTCCAAAAGTGAAATGCTGGAGAGACTTGTTAGGGGGGGGAAAAAAGCACCCTTTTTCTCTTCGAGCCTCTGCTCGGTGACAGCACCGAGACCCACTCACTCTCCTTCCCTTGCCACGCTGTTAAGATGCACGTGGCCAGCAGAACCACGATCTTTCATTCCCCTATAGCAAACGATAACCAGGTTTACACACAAACAGCATTTAAATTTCAAGAGAATTTGGTTCTCCTAGCTCTTTCTCTCCCCACGTAGCTTCGCTGTAGTTCAACATTTACTCCACCTGCACAGTATGCCTTTTTTATTTCAGCTTCCTTTTTATTAAATATCAAAAATGATAAAGGATGCCATTGTTCCAATTACTGAAAGCAACACTATTTACATCAAATACAAAAATGTAAGTGTAACTAGACATCAGAACACCATTTTCTTTCAGGACGGTGTCAGACTTCCACGTGAACAAGTTTAGCCTTCGGTTTTGCACATCAGGGTCGGGGGGGAAAGAAATGGCTTCAGGAGCCCTATAGAGGTGCTTTTGCTTCCCTGACTTCTCACACAATATTCTTTCAAATGAATTTAAAGCTTTTCTTGTCCAAATCCCCGCAAAAGTAACCACACTGCAGTTTTTCTACTATTATGCAAATAGATTAATCAGCCAACGCTCCAGTGAGAATTAATTTATATTTGAATCAAATGAGGCCTTAGACTCTTTATAACCCAACCCCCGGGCCAAGGCCTGGGCTAGGTAGCAACCTCGTGTTATTCATTTGACGAAATGTGAACTGACATAAATACCATGGCTAACTTTCAATCCGATTACCCCGTTACCTCACATCAATGCTCTCCCAGCCATCAGACTCTAGCGTCCCTCCTTTCACCAGCACAGCCAACAACTGACAACTCCTCCCTGATAAACAAGCACCCACGCCGCCACCTCGGACCCCCACTCTTAACCCATCATCCCTGCTCAATGGCCCTTATTCGACAAGGTACTTTATTTTGTTTGTAGGAATCGAGGGACTAAACAGCACAAAAATACTGTTTTGCTGGGGCTGCAATTCAAAGCTGCCCTTTCAGAGCTGCGGAGCACTTGAGGCACTAACAATAAACATCCAAAAATATAGGAGCATCGTGTATGTCCGTACATAGATATATATACACGCATGCACACATTTCATTTAATACAGTCACCGACATCTGTTATCTTCCATACTCTCCTTAACCCTTAAAAAAAAAAAAAAAAGTAGTAAAACAATGTTTTGGGCTACTACGTCCAAAGGTCAATGTAAAGTGAACCCACATTTTACACAGCACCCTCATACTAAACTCGTGTTGACAACCACTAAATTCTTTCTATTGCCCCGCACAGGAACTTGTTTTTTAAAAAGATTTTTTTTTTCTTTAAAACTGTAAGCATGTAAAAAGCTTGGCTAAACAATCCACCAGGTGTGAGAAAAGCCTTTTCTATGCGAGCAGCTCTGTGTCAGGAAACCTACACTTTGTAATTAGATTAGCAAGCAAGGACTGAATAGCTCTGATCAAAACATCCCCCCCCCCCCCCATATTGTTTATAGTGCATAACTGATAACTAAGCTTCTCTAGTCATGGTTAAAATCTACTTAAAAATGGGAGTCCTGCGCACTCTGGAATTTAAATGAAGAGGAAAAGAAAACAAAGTGCACATTCTTAAAAAACTATAAGTAATTACTTGCCTGCCTTGCTTAAACAAAGCTTTGTTAGAAAATACGTCATAAAACAAACCCTATGATTTAACGGCAGCTCTTCAGGACAGCACCACTTAAAATGCATCTAAGTTAGAGAGTTAAAGGTGCAATTTTTGCCTTAAGGACATACTTTACAGTCAACAGGCTGGGGAAGGAGGAGGAGGACGACAGTCCTCTTGGCCACGTGGCCCCAGCTCCAGGGGACATCCCGGATCCCCGGCATGAAAGCTGAGAAGTCCCCAGCCCAGGAGGATGACTTTAGTTGTCTTTGTGGATTTTTTCCGTGTGGCCATACAGTCTAGTTGTGGACTGGAGTCAGTTTTCCAACAGAAAGAGCAAGTTTGAAATGTACTGGCTTCCTGGAGACACTAAAAGCAGGGTGAAAAGGAGCTGCGGTATGTTAGAGCACATCATACCCGCCTGCTCCCTCAAGGGAAGGACTTACACTCACATGGGTACGATGCTAAATGGAAAATAAGCCAAGACAAGCTTCTTCCTAAAGCTTTCATACAAAGCCTATATATTTTTTTCGGAAATAGTGAGACCGTTTCACAGTCCTGCTCCATCTGTCCAGAGTACCAATACGTCAGTTTTGAATTTTGATCTCAGCCTAGTCCAGACAAGAGTCAGTCCCATTTTATACCATGGGGGCTGAAACCAGATGCAAACCCTTGTGTCCTGGTTTTGACTGGGATAGAGTTAATTTTCTTCTTAGTAGCTAGTACAATGTGTTTTGGATTTAGTGTGAGGAAAATGTTGATAACACCCTGATGTTTTAGTTGTTGTTAAGTATTTTTCAGTGTCCCATGCTCTGGCAGCAAGCAGGTGTACAAGAAGCTGGGAGGGAGCACGGCCAGGACAGCTGACCCGCACGAGCCAAAGGGATATTCCATACCACAGGACGTCATGCCCAGTGTATAAACTGGGGGGGAGTTGGCCGGGAGGGGCGGATCGCTGCTGGGGCATCGATCAGCAGGTGGTGAGCAATTGCACTGCGCACCACTTGTCATCTTTTTTTTATTATTTTATTATATTCCTTCTGATTACAATTATTATTATATTTTTTTTATTATTGTTAGTATTACTTTTTATTTTACTTTAGTTATTAAATCATTGTTATCTCAACCCACGAGTTTTTCTTTTTTTTTTTTTTCCACGATTCTCCCCATCCCACTGGGAGCAGGGGGAGCGAGCGAGCGGCTGCGTGGTGCCTAGTTGCCGGCTCGGCTTAAACCACGACACCTTGTACGAATCAATTTTTCCAAAGAAAGATATCCGATTACTGGATCCTTCGGCTCAGATCAGTACACCTCGCAAACCCCATGCTTATTTCATCCTTCTCGAAACGGTCTTTTCAATATTAGGGCTGGAGCATCAGAACTGAGATCAAAAAGCCTTCTGCTTGGCTAAAGGACACTATAGAAATAGGAGAAGATAACAAGAGGACAACCTCCATTCTTCCTCTCGCAAATCTGGAGACACTTGCCGTACACACAGCTGTGACAGCCAGCAGAGAATGAAAACTTTTCCATGCTTCGGTAACCATCCTACCCCCTCCTGCTTCTGCTGTAAGGGCAGGAGCGGGGAAAAGGCCTAGACATTAAGTGCCCCAGGGCAGAAGTCCGGCCTCATTGCTTAAACTGCCACGCTCAAGAGAGGGTCTGACCCAAGGCCGCAATTTAGTCCCGTCTCTACACATTCCCCTCATCCGTGGTTTTTTTTTTATCTCTCTGTAGGAGCAGTAAACTGTCAGCAAAAAGGGAGGATAGACAATTTTTTGGTGCGATACTATTAGAGAAAGCTTGATAAAAGTTGATAGGTGAGGGGATAGACTTCCATTTAAGACCTAAGCCAAAACTATTTAAAAGACACTCGAGAACTACCCCTTATCTCAGGACATCCACAGATCTGGAGGATACAAATGTAGCTTAAAGCTACTTTAACCTCCTCTCTCCTGACCTTTCTGGGTCTGACAAGTAGCAGCCAGAGTACGGCTCCTCAAAAAGAGCCATGTTCTGTGCCAGGACAACCTGACCTTACCAGATTTCCTCAAGTCAAATTTTAAATCTGCTAAATCCCATCCAATGCCCCTAAAGACCTTCCTAGAGACACAAGATTTCATGCTCTCCACCCTCTTACGTTTTTTTAAAAAAGACAAAATTCGTGTCACGATGAGAGCCAAAAATGTGCATGCGACCACTAAAATATGATTTTCGTTAAGTAGTTCTCATTTCTGCAGAGAAGACAAGAAACCTGAGAAAACTTGTTGCAGACTATGAAGATCCCATTCAAACATCCTGGCTGTCTAATTCTAAACTTCAGACGTCTTTGATATTTCCCCCTGCAGTATCAAAACACTCCTGACAAAGTACTGAAAAGAGACAAGTACATTCAAATTCTTCTAGGGCTTAACCCCACCGCATTGAAATTAGCATGAGTTTTGCCCCTGACTTCAGCCCTGACAGAACGAGCAACATTCTCAAGCCAAAGGCATGGGGAAAAGCTTTTCTACAACTTTCTTTACATGCTTGCACCCTCCTTAGTCCTAGAGATTTCCGTTTGCTTTCAGAAAGCTAAAGGCATAAATGGGCAACACATTCCACCATGTATCTATCCAATCTCATGGCTGGTGGAAAGCAAGTAAGGCTTTTTTTTTTTCTGTTTGTCAGAAAGAAACACAATTCTCCGAGAAGGAACGTACTTTCTACAGGTTGGGGAAGCTCCCATGAGAAAGGTTCTGGTCTTTGCTATTTCAAGAAAGCTTTACAAGTGCAAGGGAAATCAGAGCCTCATCAGTTTTTCCCAGTGGTAAAATGGAAAAGCCCTTCCTCTCTGAACATCGTGAAGCTGCACCGCTTGCGAAGCAAAGCCCAGAAGAAGGGCAGTCCCGTTTTAGTCTCCACAATGAGCCAAATGTTTTCTAAAGAGAATAACTCTTTCTCACGAGCGGAGATCCAGTGTAAAATCTATTGGCTCTGCAGGGAGCCAGTCATCCTGCATCCAGAGACCTACACTTGAGAATCTTGAAGAGATGTCCATGATGCATAAGACTACGAAGCTATTCATTCCTCAGGCATTATTGCTCCATTCTCCTTGGTTTTCTCTACCTGAAGCACCTCGCTTGATAAAAAGCATCCCCAAAGGACGACAGAAATACAGTTACCTTCTTTTGTCTGACTTTCCAATTTACACAAGGTAGCTGGGAGCAGAGCACATGGGCCAGTGCTTGCCAACTCATTTCTCATGGGCTCTGTGAAGGTAAACCCTGAGGGACAAAATTTGTCAGCCCTCTTCTTCTGTCAGAGATCCAGAAACCAAACGTACTCGGTATCAATAGCCTTCTATTTCTGGCGGGGGGGGAAAATTGTTACACCTCCAAAGAAGCCTGCACATAGTCTTTTCCTCCGTGGATGCACTACAGTTTGCCAGCAACCTACAGACACGAATATAGCCGTGATCAGGGCATGGTCTGGAACAGAACCATTTAACTGTGAATCCCTTGCCTCAATGGACACCAGTGTAATGCTTCCAGGGTGAAATCACTAAATGGCCTGGTAATTCGATGATTAAAAAAAACCCTAGAACTCACAATTTTTTTTTTTTTTTTTTTTTTTTTTTTAAGACTTTCCCCCATTTCAATGGCAAGAGCATTGCAGCATCCCAGCAAGGAAATTTTGCACTTTTTTCTTGCTAAGTAACTATTAGAGTATTTGAGTTTCTCTTCTTTCCTTATCACATGGCTTTTGGTCCCACCAAAAGACGGGTAGGTTAATCCCTGTCAACAGAACTTTCAGCACCTTCATATAGGACTCAAAGAGAGAAAACCGCTGAGTTTTGAAGAAGGTACCTTCAAATCAGGAATAATCTTGCAACAACGAGTTTGCGCCAAGAAGTTAATACCTGCACGCTCAAAGCATTTGCACCAGGAGGGACAGTATGACTTTCCAGACAGGGTGATACAGCACAGTGCAGGTGACCGATTCATTGAAACCTCTCTGCCACCTACCTGGACACCACCACGACAGCCGTTCCCCACCCCGGATCACAGCACCTGAAGGTATTTTCACCCAGAAGGAGCAAAAGGAGCCACCCAGCCCATCACTATCTTTCTGGCTACTCACCACCAGCACATATGTTAGGGAAGACTTTCCATTGGGGGAAGTGTTTCCAAATACCCGGGCTCTCATCAGCATCTCTCCTCCGAGCCTGCCTCAAACATTTCCAGAGAGGCTTAAGCCGCAGGGAAGTGCAGTGTCAGTTGGTTGGCATGGTAAAAACCGAGGGATTGAGGGCTAATGGTCTGGCCCTTTTAAGAAAAGGTGTAGAAATAAGAGAAGGTCCTGGTTTAATCCTACGGGGTAATTAAATCCTAACTCTTTTCTTCTTTCCCTGAGAGACAGAGGTCCCTACGCACTGCTGCAGCAGGCAGAGGGATGGAGAGCAGCCCCTAAAAGACCACGTCCGCTCTTGTGGCAGGCATCAACGGAGCACGCGGGCTCAGGGACCTTCAGTTTAAGGTGACAGCAAACCGTCAGGTTTGCCGAAATCCACCTCAGGAGACATTCATTCTCCTGTTGAATTGCCCTGAGAGAGTCCTTTCCTCCAAGGAAGGTTGTCCTTCCTGTCGTAACCTGGAGAACGGGGAACAGAAGTGGGGCTTTGCGAGTGGAAAAAGTAACGGGATCCTCAAATCCCAGCACTTAAAACCGCCCACTGCGTAGAGGTTTCAGTGACTCGGCGAGCAGGGAAATTTGCCACTTTGGTTTGCGGTGAGGCGGTAGGAGTCGATTTAAGACCTGATTGGCAAGACAAAAGGGGTTTTAATTCTTCTTACCTACTGGAGCAAGATGAAAGAAATACACATTGGAGAAAATAAATGGGAAAGTATCGTGTTCTCTCATCCTTCGCGCTTCTTCTGCGCAGTCTAACTTGGAAACTCTTGGGGTAGAGACCACGACTGAAACAAGCAGGACCTTGGCCTCCGGCATCAGAGAACCCAAACAGCCGCTGCCCAACTCCCAGCTCGTTTCCACCGTGCTAAACAATCACGAAATTGAGGCAACGAATAAACCGCCATATTGCGTTTTGCAAATCCTAGCTCTCCAAAACTTGCAAATCCTAGCTCATGAAAGGAGTTGTTTTTCGGGGGGTCATATGGTTGTTTGTTTATTAGACAGATCAGCGGAGAAGAAAGAAGGGGGATTGTTCGACGCCAGATTATTTTTTTTTAAAACAAAGGTGGAGGTTGGGGGAAGGATAAAAGGACGAAGTGGACAAAAATAATCAAATTTGGAAGAAAGGATGCAAATTAAACAGGCTTGGAAGGAGTTAGTAAAGCGCAAGCAAGACACAGGGACTAAACTAAAGTTAATTACTTTTGACACGATCAGATCATCTGGTCGCATTTCAGGCTGCGTGCACTCTAGGCTGGCCAGCATGAATGGCGAGGGAAAAGAAAGTAACTCTCCCCTCTAGGTCCCTTTGCCAAGTCTGGGCTGCGCGCTCTGTCCGAGATCCCTCTTTCTTTGCGCAGAGAGAGAGGGGGGGAGAGGAGAGAGAAACACAGTTAACCACCTGTCAGGGCTGAGGACACAATAAGGCAGCCCCCAAAAGAGCTTTTCATGCATGCGTAATATATTTGTTCAGCTATTCACTTAATGAAGCTGATAAATGTGATGCGAAACAATAGTCAAGTTAATCTATTTAGTAAAATGTTTTGAGACTCTCAGGCGATGTTAAGGAGGGTAGTGTGTTCGGGGACATTTTCATTTCAATACGCTCATCTCTCCCCTCTTAGGGGGGTTTCAAGCAACCTATGTGAATATAATTTCTTATAAATGTGTCTTTAATGGGTTTAATTCACCCTTGCCAGCTGTTTTTTTAGCTATTTTGTAAGAGCAAAACAAACGTGCCAGGCTTGGAAAGCTAGTTAAAATTAGTTTCGGTCACTGGGGCCAAGCTATATTTCCTGCAAACCATCTGCTTGATTGGCACAATAGAAGGATTTTCAAGAAAAGGGGGGATCTAGAAGAGCTTTGAACGAACCAACAGTTACTGTTCCTTGTGCTTGAATTCTAAAGGTGAAGCCTTAGGTGTCTTAATATAGCTTCGCCCCCGCAGCCTCCATTCAAGCTCCCGACGAGGGCGATAAGCAGCGGTTAGGGAGCTTGGGCACGCCGGGGACGGAGCATCCCTCCCGCCGCCGCCCTCCCCGGGAGAAAGAAAAAAAAAAAAAAAAAAAAAAAGAAAAAGGAAAAAAAAAACCCCAAACAAACACAAAACCCAAAACAGAATAAAAACAAAACAGAGGAGAAAAAAAAAAAAAAAACACAACAAAACTCGCACACACGCGCGCTTCCTCCGCAGCTTTGGAGAACGCCGGGGTGCGGAGCGGGGGCTCGCCCGGCCCCTTGCAGAGCCGTTCCCGGCTCGGGAAAGCCAAATTTGGCTTTCACCTTGCTGCGGGAAGAGCTGGGGACCGGACCTGGGAAAAGCCGGGGGGGGGGGGGGGTCGTCCCGCGTGGGGCCGTTTCCCCGCGGGGCAGCGGGCAGAGCCGTGATTGAGACGTCCTTCTCCCGGGGCAAGGAGGGGGGGGACCGCGGGGAGAGGGATGGCTGCTCTCAAGGCTCTGGGGAGGCACCGGCCCAGCCCAGGCCAGCTCTTTGGTCTTCGGATTTGAAGTGCTGGCTCTCCCAATTTCATGCGGATTATCAGCCTCGGACCGGGACACACGCAGGCTTCAAGCCCGACCTCCCCCCCCCCCCTCCACGGCTGCCGGCGGTTTGGGGTGGGGGTTTCACCCCCCCCCTTTTTTTTTTAACGACAAAGAAAGTGAGTGACTTTTAAGAAATAAATTTGAAGATAACGACATTAAAATGAATGGCAGGAAGCACAAAACGGCATGAGCATAGGTCAAACGGCATTAGTCACAGGTTTTATCCTGAGACATTAGAATTCCCTTTCTCTTAAATGATCACTGCCTTTGAAAAGAAACTTCCAAAGGAGATCACTTAAAATAAGATCCTTTCGTCTGATTTCTTGGTTTCTTATGGTCTATCTTCCCTTTCAATAGATGTCTAGTCCCTTTTGCCTTGGTGCTTAAGGAATTCTTTATGAGTGTGCTCAGACGCATCACAAGGAACTGGGTCCACGTGTGCCCCAGCATGCGTTTGACCCAACCTTCCAGAAAATGTCAGACCCTCTTTTTTAAACCAGAGAAATTAGCAGCAGTTGGTCTATAGTGAGGCAAAATGCCCCCAATGTATATGTAAAGAAAGGAGTAAATCATCTCAAAGGAAACGTATAATGACTGTAAAAAACTAAGTGTTCTGGGAGCAGCCCGGGCGGAGCTGTGCTGGGAAATGCCGGGATGGAGGACACGGAGGGGGCGTGAGAGCCCCCGGCGGCAAGAGGGCTGCAAGGCGGCAGCGTTTGCCACTGCCTGCTCTTGGCATTCGCCTTCCCTTTGCTGGGACCGTGGGGGGATGCCCGCGCACACGCACGCCCCCCCCGGTATTCCGGACCGGACTCTCGCCGTGAGCACCAGAGCTGCAGGTGAGGAGCAAGTGGTGCACGGGGATGGCACCTTTCACGGTGACGCTCCTTCGTGCCAGCTCTGGGGAACCCAACCAAAAACACTCGATGGGAGCCATCTCCCAGAGTAAAGAAAACACCAGGTCTCTGTAGTTTTTCAGTCTACGTGACCAAAATAGAAACTATTACACAAAAAAATCAATCAAAAGAGGATCTTTGTCTACGTGAGCTACAGCTTCACCCAATTAATACTGAATTGCCAACCGACAAAGCTTTTTTGCCAGTTCCTGTTCAACAGGAACACAAAACAGGGTGCCCCTTTCCCTGCTAATCAGAGAAAGGCAAGGTTACTTTTAAGCTGGGACGCAAAGAGCGCTGCTGTGGCAGCTGGAGGTCGCAGCGGTGGCAGCCAGTCAACTGCAAATATAAAAGCAGGACCCTGGTGTCATTGCCGTGCAATTTCAAGAGCAGGTCTGAGCCTGTCCTGGAGCCCAAATTCACTTCATATCCAAACTATTTGGACACTGGCCCATGCTCCAACACAGGCTGATGGAACATGCCTGCGAGTATGGAAATTTCTTTTTGCTCTGCCCTTCAGCATAAGCAAACTTGCAAGTCCATAATGCAGAGTAGTGAGGCAAGGGCAGGGACATGCATGCTTAAATTAAGTTCATTACCAGGTACTAAATGAGGCCTTATGCAACATCGTGGAGCTGATGTAGGCAGGTAACTGGCTGCATTCTCCTTCCTAGAAGGATGACCTCTCCCTCCTGCCCCTTACTGCCGAGGGAAAGGAAGAAATACCAATTCTTCTATTAGCAGCCACCTACTTTGCTCTCCTAAATGTTAGCTATCAATCCCAGGCGTAATATATCTTTACCTTTTAGTGAACCTACACAATCATCTGACCTCAGGATATTCCTTCTTTTGCTTTCTTAGGCCCTCCCTGGGAAGCATACGCATCCTTGTGCTCTTTGCAGTAGCTGACGGTGGTCCTTCACTGAAACTATTAGAAGACCATCATGTGCTCAGGACTCCAGGATTGATCCTCTCTGGAGCAAACCAGTCTCAGATTTTCATAGGCTAAACAAGCTCTGCTTTTCCCTGGGGTCAGGTAAATTGCAGCTTTGCAAAACAGGTAGAATTCCTAATTAAAAGGCTAAGTTTCTGAAAATAGACTGAAAATGTCAATTGATTCCGGTATCTAAATTGTTTTCATGAAGACCTTAAACAATTGAAACCTTCAACCATTTTCCTGCCGAGCTAAAACTTGGAACTGCTTAACGGATTTAATTAGAAGTGAGACCATGCAGTCAATTTTTCATCCTCTGGCTGGAAAAGAAAGAAGGACCTCAAACAACAGAAACAGCAAAGAGAAAATCAGCAGGCAGTTCACCTTGTATAGTCCAGTTGCGTTGCAATAACTTATTTCACCCACTGAATATAAAAAATATTAATAACCTGAAATCTTACTTGTTACAAAGACATTAAGTCTAAAAAGTATATGACCTAAGAAAAATATTTTGCTTAAAATAGTTCTCTTATCTGATATAATCTCTCATCTGCCCCAGTCCTTTGGGTCTGTAACTCTTGAGGTCAATATGACTATGTAGAGTTCACTTCAGAAAACATAAGCGGGATTAAAGGAATGAGTCATGGGACGGAAAAAAATTAAAAAGAGGGTCAAGATATCTCTGAATTGGCTTGAAGGAACTATCTGAAGGGAGTATGTTTACTCCAATAAAAACTGCACGTGGCAAAAATACCTTGTGTGAAGAGGGTAAATGGAGCATTTAAAAAGAAAATACTAATTAAAAATACTCATTGAGCAATCAATTGTTTCATAATGTGCACATGTATGCATGCAGTCACATCCAGGCACTTCCAGTTCTGAAAGCCAACGTCACCGAGGATGTCTGAAATTAAGGATACTTGAGTTGCTACTACATCCTATTGGTCTTCATTCCTCTGCTAGCAGGGGGATTGGCTGTTCTTTCTCAAGCTGCACTGAGCACTTCTCTCAAAATAAGCAGTTGCACCTGCCTGAGAAGCTGAAGCCAATTATTAAAGGTTACTCATTTCTATAAAGCTTTGTTAATACTTTCTTAACAATGTACAGTACTTGTAAAGCATTTAGGCCAATATTTTCTGAAGAGGTCAGTGATTCTGGAGATTTGAAGGCATCTTCAGGGCACTGGAAAGGTTAAAACCTAAAATTAGAAGCCTGCGTGAAAATTTTGGCATGCATCTACCAATGTTCATGTGTTTTTCTGGTGGTGTTGAATTTGAATACCACCACTGGCGGGCACCTTTCAGACACATTTGAACGATGCAGCGTGCCACCTAAACGGGTCAGTGCATTCCTCCAAATAAAGACATTAACTATTTTGGGAAGTCGTGTGCCAGTATGTTCCTGAGAATTTTCCTCTGCTGTGGGGAGTGTTGTAACTCCTTCCCGGATCTTTCTAAAATTAAGCAAAACCCAGATGGTTTTCAAGTAGTTCATACATACAGAAAACAAACCCAAAGAAAGTCCATGATTTCTTTTAGTAGCTATTTACTGCTAATGGACACCCCACCTAACCAGTCTGGGGAAGGGCTCGGATCCGATTGAAGGAAGAGGTGAAGGTGAGCCGCAGCAACCGAGGGCGGGAAGCTGAAGAAGAATACAAAGGGAGAGGATAGTCTAAGTGCCACGTCCCTTACCTTGATCGCTGATCGGAGAGAAGAGAGCAACATTAAACAGTGAACAATGTTAATAACGCTGAATGCAACATGTGGATTGTTTCACCGGATAAAAGAATTTAGACATTTGAGTTAAGACGAGGGCGAGTGCAGGCTAATGTCTGACAGTGAATAAGCAACATAACGTTATGAAGAGCTGTGCAACGAATGGAGCAGAGATGAAACAAATCTTTCTCAGCACAAAGAGGGAAAACAGATTTTGACATTGCTAGAAAAAGTTTTAGTGGACAGAAGGCTTCAAAAAGAAAGAGGTGGTGTTGAGTGACAACATCGCTGCATATCCTGACATAAGTAGGCACAAAACGTAATGACAGAGGCCATTCAGCAGAATTACAAACAATAGTCAGTACTGAGCAAAAGGAAAGGTGACATTAGTAGAATTTTGTGAGGAAGAGCCGAAGAGTGACTTCAGTAACTATGGAGGAATTGCTTTTTGAGTATGCCAGGAAAAAGCGCTAA
This sequence comes from Aquila spilogaster, assembly GCA_024606505.1. Taxonomy (NCBI): domain Eukaryota; kingdom Metazoa; phylum Chordata; class Aves; order Accipitriformes; family Accipitridae; genus Aquila; species Aquila spilogaster. The sequence goes on from JANHGO010000038.1 coordinate 31,129,498, forward strand.
GGTGCAGTAAGTGAAAAGGAAGAGGTGTATGGAAATAGCATTAAAAAGAAGAGGCTGGATTTAGATGAGGATGAAAGTACAGCAAAGTCTCTTCATGTGATAAAAGACCTCTCAGAGAAATACAGAGAAAACACCAAAACTTGCTAAAATCCTTCCCTTGACTTTGAACAGACT
>JANHGO010000038.1:31129771-31188267 GCA_024606505.1 Aquila spilogaster
GAGTAGCAGTCTTGCAAAAGAATTTACATTGGTTAATCTTTTGAATTACTTTTTAGATCATAGTGTATGCAAAAAGTACTCGGCGTGGGCGAGTGGGGGGAGGGGAGCGCCCGGCCAGCGCCCGCCCGGGGCTCCGTCCCGTGTCCCCGCCCTCTTCCTGCAGTTCGCGGTCCCCAGATGGGGTCGTCCGGTGGCTGCCGTCCTCAGCCCGCTCTCCTCGTGGGAGTCTCCCAATGCTGCGGTGCCGTATGCGTCTCTGGCCGTGCCCCTCAGCTCCCGGTGCCGTGCGCTTCTCCCGGCAGTGCTGCCGATGCCACCTGTCCCGTAGCAGCATCCCCTTCGCGGTGACCTTGCCGGCCGCTCCCCTTTCCTCCCTCCTCCTCCTCCCCCCCACCCCGTGTTTGTCTTTCCAGCCCTGCTCCCCGTCCCCCCGTCACTCATTAAGCCATGCCGGGGCTGCGGTGCCAGGCTCTGCCTGCTGATAACTTTGGGGACCTCCTGCAGGGACGTGAGGTGGCCTCACGTGGCTGTCACCGCTGGGGGTGGGACAGGGCTTGAAGCCACCCCTGACTCCAGCTGAGGATAAAAGCGCTGTGATCACCGTCTCCGCAACACTGGGTTGTTCCTGAGCAGGTGCGGTCCCCCTGCAGCACCATGGCACCCAGGTGGCTTTGCTGGGCTCTCCTGCTGCTCCTGCCTGCCCCAGTCCGTGCTGCTGGACCCGGCCCTGTTCTGGTCAACCGCCCCTTCGTCACTGTCTGGAACATCCCCAGCGAGCCCTGCACCCAGCTGTACAACGTCACCCTGGACCTGGGGGTCTTTGACGTCGTAGCCAACACGGAGGAGGCCTTCATGGGGCAGGACATCACACTGTTCTACAGCTCACGCCTGGGACTCTTCCCCTACTACACGGCACAGGGGCAGCCGGTGGATGGGGGGCTGCCACAGAATGCCAGCCTGGCGGCCCACCTGCAGCAGGCCAGGAGGGACATCGTGGCTGCATTGCCCAGCACCGCGTATGATGGGCTGGCCATTGTCGACTGGGAGCAGTGGCGCCCGCTGTGGGCCCGTGACTGGGGCTCCATGAACATCTATCGGGAGAAGTCGGAGGAGTTGGTGCAGCAGCAGCACCCGCTGTGGCCCCACAGCCACGTGGAGGAGGTGGCCCAGCAGCAGTACCAGAAAGCTGCCCGCGCTTTCATGGAGCAGACACTACAGCTGGGGGAGGCCATGCGGCCTGGTGGCTACTGGGGCTTCTACGGCTTCCCCGACTGCTACAACAACAACTTCAGCAACCCGCTCTACAATGGCAGCTGCCCAGTGGTGGAGCAGCAACGCAACCAGGAGCTGGGTTGGCTCTGGAATTGCAGCCGGGCACTCTACCCCAGCATCTACCTGCCCCACCAGCTCCAGGGCACCAACAAGGTGCTGCGCTACGTCCGGTACCGTGTGGCCGAGGCCTTCGCTGTCCAGAAGGGCATCCTCAGCACTGCCATTCCTGTCCTGCCTTACACCAAGATCATCTATGACAACATGTCTGACTTCCTCTCTGAGGTGAGGCTAGTGGGGATGGGGTGGTGGGTATCTTGGGGCTCCTGGTGCTGTGCCAGGGAAAGTGACCAATGTGTTGCACCAGTGGTTTTTGGCTCTGCTGCAGTGTTGTGGCAGTGTGTGGGGTGGTACTGTGCCCAGATGACCTCTTGTCTCCCCTCGGGCACAGGAGGACTTGGTGAATACCATTGGGGAGAGCGCAGCTCAGGGTGCTGCAGGCATCATCATCTGGGGAAGCTACACTGACAGTTCCTCCAAGGTGAGTTGGGAAGGGGCTGTGAGACCCCATCACCACTGCAGGATCCACTCCATGGACTGTGACACCACCTCCCCTTGCAGGAGAAGTGCCTGAAGCTGAGGGACTACCTGGATGGGGCCCTGGGCCACTACATCGTCAATGTGACAACCAGTGCCCAGCTGTGCAGCCAGAGCCTGTGCTCTGGGAACGGCCGCTGTGTGCGCAGGGAGGGCAAGCTGGCCTTCCTATGGCTTGACCCTAGCCGCTTTGTCATCAACCTGAAAGCCACCAAGCCTCAGCCCATGGTGCAGAGCCTGACCGCCAACAGTGACGTGTCCCAGATGGCTGAGGACTTCAACTGCCAGTGCTACAGTGGCTGGCAGGGAGAGCACTGTGACAGCCAGGCCCCCTCTGATGAGTGAGCAATAGCGGTCTTCCATGCCCTGTGCTTCAGGGGAGGGGTCACATTGCCCTTCCTCCAAATGGGAAGCATAGGAGGAAAAGCAAGCCCAGGCTGCTAATAAAAATGCCGTGCATCCTATAGGGTTGCTGCATTCTTTTAATGTGGCTCTGCCAGTGGTTGTTGAGTTTGGGATGGTACTGGGAGGGGTGCAGCAGCCCTGTCCCTCAGTGCCAACCAACTGCACCACACGGTCAGGCATCGGGATGGGGAGTTTTGCAGTGTCCCCTCTCGTGGCATACAGCAGGCTTGATATGCTCCTTTCCCCTGTCTGCAGCTTATAGCCGTGCCCTGCCCTCCCTGCGTGTTCCTAGCAGAGGTGCAGGGCCGTGGTGGTTGCTGCTGGTTGTGCCTAGCTGCTGCAGACCTGTAGCAGGGGCAGGGGGGGATCTCCTGGGCCCCAGCGCCAGGTCCCAGCACAGTCCAGAAGTGTTTGCCGACCCTCAGAGACAGCCTCCCGTGCTCCAGGCGGTGCCCGCTGCCTCCTCCCGTCCCCGCGCGGCACCGAGGGAGCTCGGCCCCGTCCTCTCTGCCCCTCCCCGCAGGCCATTATGGACGCGGAGCTCCGTGCTGAGCAGTCCCGGCCCGTTCCGTCCCGCGCCGGGCACAAACTCAACCGCTCTCTCCCCGCCTCTCGGGGCAGACCTGCGTGGCGCTCGGGAACCTTCCGGGGCGCTCCCGGCTCCGTCCCGACGCCCGTCCGTAGCTCTGCGCGCGGTGCCCTCGTGCTGCGCGTCCTCCGCGTGCGGGGGGGGGGGGTGCCAGGCAATTCTTTTATGGGGAAAGCCCTCTTCGCTTTTTTCCATTCGCTGCCGTGCCACTCGCTTGCTAAAGAACACCTTGAGAGCAGCCATGGGTACAAACGGGCTTGAGAGAACCCCGGAGGGCTCCGGGTGGGGGCCAGAGAAAAGCTAAACCCGGAGCAGGACGGGGCAGCCCCCAGCTTCTCTGCCACCCCCCACCCACCCCCGACACCCACCCCCGGCCGCCAGCACCCCCAGAACCCCTCGGGCTCTGCCTGCGCCTGCCTGCCTTTTTTTTTTCCTGTACCTGCTAAGCATCGAGATTAACAAAACTGGGGAGGCGGGGGGAAAACTCCAGCGAGGTTTTATTTCAAAGTGATGCTTTCAGACAGCGGATCTTCCCAGCCAGCCTTCTGCAGATGCTCATCTGCTGGAGGCCGACGTACGGCACCGGGAAAGCTTGTCAGGATCATACAATTTCGAGGGCTGATTCCGTCCTCTCTAATAAATAACTTTTTGATTTGAATCAAGGGAGAGGTTTAACAGAGTTTCTTTCTTCCCTAATGTGATATAAATCGCAGATGCACTTTTATTGAATGGTTAAAGCATCGACATGGAGATAATCAACACAAAACGTCCGGACAAAAACCATCGAGAGAAATAAAGCTGGTTAATAAGATTTTTGAGAAAGCTTTGTGTTAAAAAGTAAAAAGGGAAAACAGCTGAAGGTGACAGTTAGTTCATGGTTAATAGGATCAAGGCTGCATGGCTGAGCTGCACACTTCTGCTCGCGAAGGTTCAGCCCCACCAAAGGGCTGAATGGGGCGCTTTTAAAACACAGGACATTTAACACATCTGTTATATTCTTTAACACAGAAATCAGGTAAAACCGCTCTCAATACACGCTTTCATCCCCCGGCCCCAAAGGAAATTAAGTACCCTTGCGCCCATTTCCATCGCTGCTGCTACAAACGAACCCAATCCGCCAGAAAATCCGTGATTTCGTGTTTTTCCGCTGCCGATGCCCCGCGGCAGGCGGGTCCCGCACGCATCGGGGAAACGCAGCCGCCAGTGCGCGCAGAGCCGGCCCAGCTCGGGCCAATTTACTTCCTAAACTCCGCAGCATTCCCTTCATTTTCACGGTCGGTGATAGTTCTTCCCACTGTTTTTAGTATACACGAGATTAAGAGGACAGACAGACTGAGAACCTGCAGCGGCTGCTCTGCTCCTACCGCGCTCTTTATATCTTTGCTATTTTCAACGCTCCTATTTCCTCGGATCGAGTTCCAACTCTGAGCCTGAGCCCACACACAGGACCCTCACGAGGGTCAGACCCTTGAAAGCAGAAGCAAAAGCTGCAAATCCACTTTGTAGCCGATCTCAGACATGGGGATAGGAAAAAATAGCCAGCATCACGCCAGCAACACCATGCCAACACCACACCAACAACACCACACCAGCAACACCATACCAACATCACACCAACACCACACCAATACCACACCAACAACACCACGCCAACATCACGCCAATACCACGCCCAGAGCAGAACGCATCCGAACCACGCTCTGAATATTTCCTTCTTCCCTCCGTAGTTTAATGCCGTGTTTTCCCATTTGTGTTTTCTGCAACACAAAACCAGTGCTTTTCTGACGGTTTAGATGAATATTTATTGATTTATTTCCTAACCTCAGCGGGGGAGCGGCAAATAAATTTAGTGCTTTCTTTAAATAATTCTCTTTCTGTGAGGCAAGATGTCATTGGAAACTTTTAAATAGGCATTTAATTAGCCTGTGTGTGTTGCCTCGGAACAAAACCCTGCTGGGAGCCTTTGGAGCGACGTATTCCAAAGAGGCGGTCAATATGCAAAATTGATGACTACACTTTCTTTGTGGCGCGGCCATTGTGTGCGGGGTGCTTATGAAGCCTAATCCAATCATAAATTGCAGCCCCGGACCAATGGGCAGCCCCGGAGCGGCCGCTGAATGAAGCCAGAGTGGAGAACTTTGTTGAACCCCATTGTTGGGGCTGTCACCGCTGAAAGAGCCCGAGCGGGACTGACCACTATAAAACCCCGCATCCAGGAGGAAGGGCACAGAGAACCCTGCCCGGCTCACCAGTGGGATCTTTACTCACAGACAGACAGACAGGCAGAGGGACGGACGGACGGCCCCTGCGATGATGTTCCCCAGCCTCATCGCCCCGCCGGCCGTCTACCCCAGCCTGCTGCGGCCCACTCCCACCCTCACCTTGCCGCAGTCACTGCAATCCGCCTTCTCCAGCCACTCCAGCTTCCTGGTAGAGGACCTGATCCGGATCAGCCGGCCCGGCTCCTATCCGCCCCGCAGCGCGCCGCCGCCCAGCAGCATGTCCCCCCCGGCCTCGGCACCCAGGACGGACTCGGGGACGCCAGAGCTGCCCGGCTGCACGGCGCCCAGGAGGATCTGCTCGCCCCAAAGCTCCGGCAGCGACTCCACTTTCCTCAAGTTCGGGGTCAACGCCATCCTGTCCTCCGCCCCCCGCACCGGTAAGCGGCCCCGCCGGGGGGAAGGGGGGGAGCGAGAAGGGAGCGGGAGGGAGCAGGGAGGACCCTCTCGCCGCCCCCTACTTAAGGGGCCGGGAAGCGGCGGGCCCCCGAACGAGCCGGGCTGGCTGCCGGGAAAGGAGCGCGGCGCCGGGCGGCAGAGCGAGCCGAGCCCCGCAGAGCGCTCCCGGGTCGATCCGCCGCCAGCTCTCTTAATTTCGCTGTATTTCTTCACTTAGAGTCCTCCCCTGCCTTGCTTCAAAACGTCCCTCCAAAGACTTTCTCCTTTCCGTACTTTGAAGGATCCTTCCAGCCTTTCATCAGATCTTCCTACTTTCCAGGTAGGTCTAGAAAAGTCCCCCCCACCCCCACCTTCCGCGCTCTCTCCCCCCACCGACGTCCCTCTTCCGCCCACCGCTCCGTTGCTCCGCGGCCGCCTTCAGCACCACGGGCGGAGCGGACAGCGCCCGCCGCGCGCCCGCGCAAAGCCGCGCGTCCCCGCGGGGCCGCGTGCACCCGCCGCGCGTTCCTGGAGCTGGCAGCGGCCCTCGCGGAGCTGCGGAGAACTTTTCCTTCTTCTTCTCCTTTTTTTTTTTCAATCTAATTACACAAGCTATTAGTTTAAAAGAAAAACGGGGAAAGAGAGAGGAAAAAATAACCCCAGCTCTTCCATTCATCCTCCGGATAATGGAATTTGCTCCCTTTCTCCAGCGTGTGAATAGCCTAACAAAAACAACTTGAGCTTTATAAATAGCTTTTCATGTCCATTTAATGAAAATGATTTGGGGAAAGAGACGATTGTGCCATCAGTATTCTCCCGAGGAGCCTGGCATGCCGTTGTGTTTAGTTTGAAAGTGTAAATCTCTTTTGTTCCAATAATATATGGCGTTAGCTGCTTGTCCTCAGTCTTTTTCTGTTAGTTCATTACTACACAATTACCATTCACGCTTCATTAGCATCTCTGTCTCTCTTGGGGAGGTTCTCCCCCCCCCACCACACTTTCTTATTTTTTTTTTAAAGGCGAAACTCTGCCCTTTTTATCATACAAATGCCACGGGGAGCCATGGCAGTGTGCTAATTAGCCGTTACTTTTCATGTCTTCGGATTGAATTCTCCAACTTGGGGGGAGGGAGAGAGATTAATATAGAAAAAAAAGATGAATACTGATGGATCAAAACTGAGTCCGAAGGGGCCGGTTTTGTTCCGACCAGAAAAGTCCTCATTTTCATCTCAAGCATTAAGAAAGTGCCTGAAATGATAAAAGCTTCTGAAAAAACCCCACAAGCGGGAGGGAAGGCTTTTCTCCCACACCTCTACCCCAGCCGGTGCGCCGCGCCTCGCCTTTTGAGGCCGGAGCCCTTTGAATCCCCCAACAAAACAGGCCACCATCGCGCCATTTCCCACGTTTGAGCCCACGGCCCTAATCCCAGTTATGGCCCACTGAAAGGCGACGGCCATTTGAGCGTGAAGTTCCCTTCGGGGCCCTGGATCAGTGGCCGTGGCCCTCGCTCACCCCGCTCTTCTGTCCTGCAGCCACCTCGGCCGTCGTGCCCATCCCTGGCACGTTCTCGTGGCCGCTGGCCGCCCGCGGTAAGCCGCGCCGTGGCATGCTGCGCCGCGCAGTCTTCTCCGATGTGCAGCGCAAGGCACTGGAGAAGATGTTCCAGAAGCAGAAGTACATCAGCAAGCCCGACAGGAAGAAGCTGGCGGCCAAGCTGGGCCTCAAGGACTCACAGGTGAGCCCTCCGCGCCCCTTCCTTGAGGGGCAGCCCAAGGCCTTCCCCGCTCCCCAGGTTACTGAGACGAATTGTTTCTGAGCTTCCTCCTCCACCCCCAGGTGAAGATCTGGTTCCAGAACAGAAGGATGAAGTGGAGGAACTCCAAAGAAAGGGAGCTCCTCTCCTCTGGCGGCTGCAGAGAGCAAACCCTACCCACCAAGTTCAACCCGCACCCGGACCTCAGCGACGTTGGCAAGAAGTGCTCAGGGGAGGAGGAGGAGGAAGAGGAGGAAGGCCCCACGGCACGCCCCCCCAGCCCCCGGCACCCGCTGCCCTACCACCCGGCCCCGCAGCACCTGCGGGACAGGCTGGGCCCCCAGACACCTCCCTCCCCATCCCACTCCAGCAGCCCCAGCAAACCCTCAGACTGCTCAGACTCAGAGGAAGAGGATGAGGAAGGGGAGGAAGAAGAAGAGGAGATAACGGTCTCTTAGGTCGCCTGCCTGCTCCTGCCATCACATGGGGACATTGCAAAGGTGTACATAACAGAGGGCTATAAATTGAAGAGGTGATGTCCTGCCCGCATGTCCACGTGCTTCTCCAGGGCAGGTTCCCTATCACATGGCCACAAGCCTTCCTGCTCCAGGTATTCCCAATTTTTCTATCCCACGGGAAGGTTTTCACACCCACAGTGTCTGCTGACCTCTTCAAAACCATTCCTCTGCTTAACAACCAGTATATGCTCAATTAGCTGCATCAGCCTGACAGCAAGGAGCAGACAGTTCCTTCCTTAATAGCAGGGAAATATTTTTTCCAGACAAACCACCACCAATCCCAACAAAATACAGGTGCTGTGGCCATTTTTCCGCCTTCCAACCGAATTCCCAGCTACTACCAAGAGTTCAGAACCTGAGGATTGCTCTGGTGATCGTCTCATCCCAAGGCAAAGGACGTCCGTGAGATAAGCAGACAAACCACTGCCCCCTCCTCACCCTCACCGTGCCACAGACCCACAGGAACCACCACAATCGCCTTCAGGTATAACACGGTGTGCCTTGTATAACGGGGACCTTCTCTGTTGGTGTTTTTCATTTTAATTTACACATCCTTTCCCCAGACGCAGCACTGTCTAACTCACTTTTCTGCCCACAGGCCTGTGCTTGCTTTCCGCTTGGCTTCTGCTATGTGCTGTGGACAGAGGAAAGGGGATGTGCCTCTTTGGTTTTGACTGAACTTTGCTGTCTTTGCACAGCTTATATGAACTGTACGCTATTTTGTACACTTACTCTGTATGGATGTTTTATACCAAGGTTATTGTGAATGAATATAACAACGGCTGAATAAGGTTTCCTTTTTTTTTTTAATTAAACAAACAAATGTAGCTGTTTAAATGTGTAACTTATAAAGAAACACTTTTATTTTGTATTTTACCATGTACAGACTTTAAATATGTGTATATATAATAAAATGAATGACTGCCAAATAAAAGAATGTAGATTTCCAAGCTTGGCCATTTGGCAATGCATGCTTTCTGTTTGCAGGTTGGTGTAGGCTGAGCCTGGGCCCAAACAGGGAAACACAATAAAACCACTTCCTAGCAACACTACAGTAATTTGGTAAGGTAAGGCAGACAAAGACAAGGGCCTGTTCTAAGAAAATAACGTTCCTAAGACAAAGCTGAAGCAACACATCTGAACATCCCTTTGATTAATTTTAATCAGTCCCTGCAGTAAGAGCTACAGCACCTGTTGATTTCCAGTACTTGGGCTATTCACATTAATACATGCAAAAATAGCACAGAGATGGATTCAGTGATCTAATGGTGCTGTTCATTAAGGTCTGCTGAACCGACTCCCTCTGTACCTAAAAGACTGTGCTGCTGGGTGGTTCCGTGGGCACCAGCCCATAAGCTAGAGGTAGAGGAGGCAACGCTGGTTACTCACACAAAGCTTCACACTTGCCTTAGTAGGCAATGGACTTTGGAAAGCCAAAAGAACTCACACCCAAGACTGACCTGTTTTTTGATGATTTTGATGATTTTGATATTAAAAGCCTGGGGCTAACAATAATCAAGGTATACCACCTGGCCATGGCAAACATCAGCTCAACTTCCCTTCCCCCTTCTCATAGCTCCTCAGTATGGGCAGGCCACGTTCACATTTGTTGTGATCCAGGAGAAGGGAAGGACTGAGACAACATAGGCAGGATGAGGGACCAAGCAGGACAGTATTTCCAGAGGGGAAAAAAAAACAAAACTCAGGACTCAGGAGCTTCCAGCCTCCATGTGGTGACCCAGGCAGAACAGCTGTGGGAGGTGATGAGGCTGGAGCACTGTCAGCTGTGCCACAGGCAGGGCAGAGGAAAATGGCGGCTGCCCAGCACCAGGCATTGCAGTGGGCAGCCCTTCAATTCCCTATCCATAGGCTGACAGTGCTGCAGCTCAGCAGGGTCTCACCCTTGGCTGCACGTCCCCTTCTCCCCCACAGAACACACATCCACTGGATGTCTCTGGGCCCAAAGTGACCGCTGTGAAGCACAGAATACTGCAGAAAATCAATTTGCTTTCTTGATTTGCTCTGATTTCAGCTGATCTAGCACCTGGAGCTGCCACACCAGTGCATCAGACATGAAACATCCAGCCTGAGGGGAAAACAAGGATAGAAGGTCACCCCTTCTGCCAGCCCGTGCTATTACATGATCCTAACCGTGCCTCTTCAGGGCTGCTGCATTTTTCAACCAGAAGTGAATCTGATATAAACGAATAAAATCCTTCAAACTCCAAAAGAAGGCATTTTGAGCAGGGGAAAGGTGTTCAGGGCTGTTTCTCAGCTGACAGACTTTCACCACGCTCCCTCACGTTGCCTTGCTGAGTGGAGCGTGAGCGCAGCCAGGTGGGCACACACGGGCTGGCTGCCATGGGGCTCAATAACCCTCTGAGGGAAGGCAGCCTTCCAGTCAGATTACCACAGCATGGCTCTGGAAGCACAAACTTCCATCCCTTTGCCTGTAGACCCCTTTGTAAGTTATGGTCCTTCAGAGCTCCTCACCACCCAGCCCCATGTGGCTGAAATGACTGCATGCACAGGAGGAGGAATCACTCGTGCTTACCCAGAGCACGGCCTCCACCCCTTGGAGCCGGCTCAGCCTCCAGTGGAGGAGGTGGGTGGTGGAGCAAAGAGAAGCAGACTTATTAGAAGTCAATGAGGAGGAGTGGGTGTCTCTACATCACTAACCTGCAGCTGGCACAGAGGTTAAAGTCAGAATCATTAGCTTCAGTAAAGGGGTACAATGAGGCAAAAAGCAAAGAGAAGATGGAAGGATACCCTGGAGGATTTGGGGAGGTACTTCCTCCCCTGTTCTGGACACGACTACTTCAAGGCACCAGAGGAAAAGATCAGTGGAAGCAAGGGATGTAAGCACACACCACAGGCTGCAGCCTGATTGCATTAAGTGACCACAGGGAATTTCCCCTTCGAGTGCAGAAAGGAAGTCAACACTGATCCTAAGGCACCGAGAAATTAGGAGGTGGAGCAGGACAGGATATAAAGTAAGAAAAAATAGGATGTTGGAAACAGAATAAAGGTTAAAGAAGGAGCGAGATGAAGGAAAAAAAAACATGAAGATGAACGTATAAGACAGTGTGCATGAAAGAAAGAAAGAACATACGGAAAGAATGTGAGAGGCTGAAAAAGGGAAGAAAGAGGAGGTCCCGAGAGAGATTAAGCATTTTGGTGCTGGTCCAGTATTGATTCAAACACTGTCCAAGGCCAGGACTGGAGTGTCCTACAGGACCAATGCTTACCAAATATGGAAACCCATTAGAGTGCGCCCAAAACTATTCTGCTTCCAGAAAACTGCTGCTAAGGGACAGGTGGAACCCCATTGCTGACCATCAGCTCTGACGTAGTTTGCACTGCTGTACCATTAAAATAAATGCCACTAGTGACTGAGAAGGAAAAAAACAGACAGCAGAACAAGACAGCCTACAAAAAAGAACTCCTCCACAGGACTCAACGACCACCAGCCAGCAGCCAAGGCATTTCCTACTGACACCATGCAGACAAGGCCTAGCCGACATCGCTCGCCAGGCTCGTCACCACGTGCAGAGACAAGCCCAACAGGTGAGCCACCTTGCTGAGTCGTCCTGCAAACACCTACCAGCAAAACACCTCTTTTATTGATTTGAGAAGCGTAAAGCAAACACAGGCGACGACAGAGCGTTTATCTGACGTACAGGGGCTACAAAACAAGATATCAAAGAAAAGAGAATTAACTCACCCCTCGCAGCAGCGGTTTGAGCTCACGAACGCAGCCGCCTCGCGCGACAGCTCTGGAACACCGGAAGGAGGAGTCACGCGGGCTCTGAGGGCATGCGCGCCACCGGAAGTACGACCGGAAGTGCCACCGAGAGGGGGGGAGGGAGGGGGAGAGAGGGGCCTCAGGTTGCACCAGGGGTCAGGTTGGATATTAGGAATTATTTTTTCTCTGACAGAGCGGTGATGCGCTGGCACTGCTGCCCACGGAGACGGTGGAGTCACCATCCCCGGGGGTGTTGCAGAACCATGGAGATGTGGCACTGAGGGACGCGGTCACTGGGCATGGTGGGGATCTAACTGGTATAACGTCTCAGGGCTGCTGGTATCTTTTCACATACAAAAACCAATGAGGAACTTAAAACTCACCCGTCTTCAAATGGAAAATGTCCATTAAGAAGGGACAAAAAGTTCAGGGGAGCCGCAGATCTGAATAAATAAGCATCAATTTTATTGAATCATGAATAATTTAAGACCGGTACAATCATCAGCTTTATTCTCCATGACACAGGGGTGGGGGAAGGGGGAGAAACGAAAGGGGAGGCATGATCTCAAACAGACCATTCACAAATTCCAATCCTAAATGAGAACTGAAAAATTAAATAGGGAGAGGAGCAAATGGAAAACATCGTGAACGTACACAAAATACTCGATTCCTAGTTCTTCTCTTTAAAAATGGCTAGAAAAAATTCATCAAAATGCAGCACTTTTAATCAAATATTTACACTTCTATGTTACAATGAGAAAATGTACATCTTATAGAACATATTTCATAAACTGTTCCACTGGAAACGACTAGATCAAAACAGCAACCTTCCATTTAATAGCGACAAAGAAAGAGGGTTTTTTTTGCTTAGTTTTTGTATATATTTTTTTTTCTCTTGAAAGAAAATCGCCACATTTAGACAAGGTTTCATACACGCAATATCGAAGTTAAGCATCAACAACGAAATACCAGTTTGCTTCTTCCAAAATGTACAAAAAAGAACAGCCCCCTCCCTCCCCTTCCCCAAATAAACCACATCTCGTTTATGGCCCGCGTAACTCTTGGCAGTTCTGAAGGAAAGAAAACTGTTTATATCTTCAATTTATAACACAACGTGAATGTTGCATAGAAACTTGATTATTTTTTTTTTCCCTTGATTTTCTCCTTTAAAACAAGCCAACCTCGTAGGAAAGAAAAAGGCAAAAGGAAAGGGAGCGTTGTTGAAAAAACCTTAAATGAGAAATAAGTAACTTAAAGAAAGACCGAAGTCTTGATAAAAACTAAGTGTGCACTACGGGTAACCCTGCCTCCCGAAGGTTCAGAAAGACACCGAATCCTGTGATGCTTGGGATGAGCACCCCACTCAAAATTGCCCCTTACTGTAACCCAAAGTAGCGTCAATACAAAATAATGGACAACAGAAATTGCTTCCTGAGCGCAAGCACAGGATTAAACACGAGAAAAAAAATACCCCGTTCCCCACAAATAAAAACACCGTTATAAACATGTCTTACAGAACTCAGTTAAAGACCAACTGAGACGTCTTCTAGGATATTAAGTCCATTGAAAGCCTTAGCCCTGCAACAGGCACATGCTGTGTCTGCATGGATTCAGTTGGAGGATTAGGCATCCAGATTCACAGTAGTAGCAGGTAAAGTCAGTGCTGGGAGGCAGAATTGTGAGGACTACTGGAAAAATTAACCTCTCTGTAAGTCATCACCAGCATGCCATGCGTTTCATTCCATACAGATGCACCCCGTTTGTACAGTACCAAGACCAGACCAGGAACATCGGCTGAGTAAGCCCTTGGTATTTCATTCAGTGACATAACGAAACAGAGCTCAGAGAGTTCAAAACAGCAACAACAGCAAGCTCCCCCACCCCCCATCATTAAAATATTTAAATTTTTCTTTTACAATATTTTTCTTTAAAATAATAAAAAAAAAGAGTCATCAGCACTTAGAAGTTGTAACAGGAGCAGATTCAAGACCAGCTCAGTAAGACAACGTAAGCACAGGTAAGTTACAGGAAGTCATGAGGTATCATTAAACTATCCTCTCCAACCGAGTCACAGAAGCACGAACTTGTCTGTTACATCGCTTTAAACCCACAAGGATTAACAGGCTCTTAAAAAAGTGTTCACTGTAAGTTCTCCTTCTGTACATCGACAAAACCCAGCACGTTTCTGTAATTTAATAATGACAGCATTTATTCTAGTTGAAAATCTTTTTTTCTTTTCTTTTCCTGCGTGGATAAAAGAGCTCTTCAGGGATTTATAGCTGCGGATTGATATGAACCTGAAAAGTTCTCATTTCCCTCCTTTTGTTGTCACACTGCGACAAATTCTAGTGTCTCATACAAACCCTATTCACAGCAACGTACGATATTCCAAGAGATGACTTAGCCCTGTTTATTTAAATAAAATCCCAGAATATACAGCACTAATTTAATCAACACAATTAGTACAAAATAAGGCATCGCTTTAAAATTCAGCACCAAAAAGATAGCTGGAAAGGCTTGTACAGGTCAACAGTGAGGAGTGATGGTTGCGTCGAGGTACAGCCCAGGGCAGCTGGTTTGGTGGGGCTGTTGGTGTGAGCGTTTGCTTCCATGGAAAGGAAAGTGCAATTCTTGGTGAGGTGTTCCTGTTCCCCAACAGAAGTACAAAGCCTGAACACTGAGAGCGTAGGTGTGCGCGTTCGGAGAGGAGGAGAAATAAAACCAGGTTCACAGCTCTGCCAAAACTCAAAAGCATGGCCCGGGTAAACCCAAAACACGCAGTACCTTCCCTCCTTTTTTTTCCAGACCCGAATACCACTAGAATACTGTTGTTTTTTTTTTTGCAGTTATAAAAAGCCATGGGAGGAAATGTTGTCACCAGAGTAGCACTGGAACTGTCACAGAGCTGAGTTTTACATAACCCATTCATGGTTGTGCTGATCGGAACAAAAACCCTGAACAAAACCCAACGTTTCTAGAAAACTGCTGTAACGTTTCATGGCAAGAATTAAGAACTGAAAGACTGATGCATCCCTTCAGGGGTGTAGCTACCTTCTGCACACAGGGCTCGCAGGACGCCTGCATGCTGTCTAAGGCCCCGAGAGCTGTAGGACTTCCGCTGACTTCTGCAGAGGAGGGAAACTCCCTCCCACGGGTGTGACACCACTGAAGTCAACTGAGCATCACGGAAGGATGTGGGAGGAGAATCAGGCCCTGCACAGCAGAGGGCCACCTGATCATTAACTGGTAGTAGGACTGATGGTTACACAGTGCTGGAAAAAACCTGATTTGTTCAGACTGTATATATACTTTTATATATTCCTATTTATATATATGTCTATCTTTACAAACATGTAATGAAAGAAAGCCAAGGTCTCAGACTGGCAAGGAGAGCAGTGCTTTTTCTTTTCAACCTTTTTTTTTCCCCCCTCTCTTTTATTATATTTATTCAAACTTCCCTGTTTAGCAGCTTTGCCTTTACGGAGTATTATACCAAGGCAAGCGATATTGTTATAGCACCAGAACTATACAAAGCTGAGTTTAATCTGCAAAGCTGATTGGTAAAAGTCCAGCCCTCACCTAAATGTGTTTGGTCAAAAGCAGCATAGGCAAAAAATTTCCTCTCTCCTCTCCTTCTGTACATGGCACAAAGCTGTTTGCTTCATAGTTGTGAAATCCCCCCCTTTAGCTATTTTTTCTTTTAGTAACGATGACTATTTTTAACATCTTCAGTATCTTAAGCATGAGAGCTTACAGCAACTAAACAGAAGAAAACAAAGGAATAGTGCAGTTCTTATCATCGTAAGAAGAAAAACGATACAAAGGTTGCTTGGGTTGCCTGCACCCAGGCTCAAGACTGACTCTAAGTGTCTTCTTGTTCTTGCAGCTCTAATACTGAGATACCAGCCCAGCCCAGGAACACGTTCCTTTCATGAGTTCGTGATTGGGATTCTTGTCAAGTGGGAGAGCAATCATGGAAACGACCTATTTCTATCCGATGAAGATCACAACGTTGACTCCAGAGATGAATCGAGTATGTCATCGTGATGGCTGTTGCTGTTAGAGTCACTGTCGTAACTCTGGGGACTTGAGTAGTTGGCTGCTTCTTGCAGTCTCATTAGCATGTTCATCTACACAGGCATAAAAGTACACAATTATTTGTATTCTGAAGGTAGAAACAGTACCAACTCCATATAACAATCACATCTGCATTCACCTTGCCACCATGTAACAAAGGTAAGGAAGAGGCAACTGGGGTAGTTATTCCTGTGTATCTGAAAAGAGGAATTACATATAAAACATGCTGCAGCAGCATGCAAGTTAGCCATGAATTGTATGCTGTTCCAGAAAGGGCAAAAATGAAAAGACTGGACTGATTAGGCCACAGGATTCTGCAAGCATCCTTCCCTTCTCTTGCTCTGACTCATGGAAATGTATACAGAACCATCGAAACAGGCAAATCTGAAGGTACAAATCTCTAGCTTGACGTTTAGAATCATAGAATCATTGAGGTTGGATACGATATCTGCATCTGTATATGTGAGCTAGTGAAAACTAAAGCATGTTCTGCACTCCCAATCGTCTGGAAAAATGTACATCTCAAAACAGCTTCAGGGCATCTGTAGTTTCAATAACCGTTTCCCATTGGCAGAAAATGGGTATTTAGTGCTACCTTTCAGTTCGATTTAATCATCTTATACCGACAGGAGTTAACTTTTCCTTTATTTACACTTGTACTGTATTTCTGATTTCCAGTCACTCCTCAACAAATGAATCCTCAAAATACCCTCAACAAATGTATCTAAACAGCTTCCAACTCTATTTCTTGCAAAATGTTATGGGCGCTCTATGGCAATGCATTCCATGAGCTATGACTTCCCAAGAAACACGACCTTCTCTTTCTAAATCTTTTTAACACCTCTCAGCTGTCCGTTCCTTTTTCATTCCTGCTTATAGTCCCTGTAACGAAGGGAAGCGGGGCGGTTTCACTGTCTCAGAAAGGAGAAGCTTACCAGCGGATCTCCTTCAGCGTCGCTCACTGGAACTTGTTTGCTGGTCGAGCCTTCCCGTGACATGGAGTAGCCATCAAACCCCACGTCCTCAGGCCGCAGCTGTAGCAGAGGAGGCCACTCGTGGTGCTGCGGGGTGGCTGCCCATGGGTATGTGTCCATTACCCATTTGGCAGGATCTTCCCAGGGAGCTCTCCTCCCATACAGCTGGAAAAGTGAACGAGTTTCTTTTAAAACGTTCCCAGAAATATTCCCCTTTGCCTACTGTTTTATTCGCTGCTTACTTAACCAAAATGAACGTGCCATGATTCTTTGACCGCAGAAGAAACTTGCAAGCAGGGCTGAACAGAACCAAATTAGATTGGCCATCACCCTAATGGCAAAGGTTTCATTATTTTTAATGGCAAGTGATTTGGAAGAGGCTAACCCCCTTCTATGAGACTGCAGCACCCTTCTGTGGGCACCATTTGAAGAAAGGGAGATGTAAAAATAACCTCAGTTCAGAAAGGTGGGTATTTTTTTCCTTCTTCCTTTTTTCTGTTTCTTAAACTCGAAGTAAATACCCAGGAGAGACTGCTAACGTTCACATTCAGTTCACAACAACAGCTGGCTTATCTGTCTGCCGTTGCTGTGAAACCACAGCTAGAAGAATGCACAGGAGGAAACGTGATACCTGTTATCGAGCAGTAGTGATGGATGGATGTCAAAGCAAAGTTTTCAAGCCAAGGGAATTTCTTTGTACTCAACCAAGAAAATGTGCCAGCAGAATTTGGCTATGTGTTCCCATTTCAAGTCAGTATGCTGTCTCAAAACCTTTTTCTGTTTCCAACAGATTGTGTTACTGAATCCCTACATATCCTTCTTGTTACGTTGTTTGCCTTAAATAGGTAATAAATTCCTTTGAATGTCACTGGACTTTAAAAAGAGTAAGTACAACTTGAAGCGACTTTAAACTTACTAACTTCTGCTTCATGCATTTCTGGCCTACACATCCTTCCGCAACTGGAGTCCATTACTGGCATTTTGTCACCTGAATTCGGAGACCTCTCACTTTCCTATTAAATGCACAGGGGGAAAAAAGCACCGGTGTGGGACAGGAACTTGCCAGCTCTTTGATGGATCCTAAGACTATCACCTTTTCCTCATCACTACTTCTTTCCCAACCCCCAAATTTTGTCATCCTCTCTGTTGCCAAACAGGAATAGTTGGGCAAACTTCAGCGTTTTCTAGTGCTGTTGCTCACATTGCCATTCTTGCACCCCAGAAGCTAAATCCTTCCTCCAGTGCAGACAGGCCTCCAAAATGCTGCATCCAAACAGAACGCAAAAGATTGACTTCACCCAGATGTGTGGCTAATGAAGCCACATCTGATCCTCCTGCACATCAGCACAGTAATTCCACAGACACACACCAGACAAAGTGGTGCTAGAACAGCACTATGTCAGAGACTCCTAAGCAATATTACAGAACAGAACCAGCTTTCATTCTAAATGATGTCACGTAGCTCACAAACCTAACCCATTCTTCCAAAAGTTGGCTGCTACACACACTAAATGAAGCTTTTAATCTATTCTCCTAGAGCCTTCCTGCAAGAGTTATATGAAACTTTTCTTTCGGTGAAGCTTAGGTACCAGATGTGAAGGCAAAGCTTCACAATAGATGGCAGTCCAATGCCACACAGAAATGGCAAAGTATATTCTGGAGCAGCAGGGAGAGCCCAGCAGGTGGTGCTAGGCAATCTTACAAACAAACAAACCAAGCTTAATCCTTCAGCTGCACTGCGTTGTTTTCCCAGCGTAATGTCTTCAAGCTGTGATTAACCAGATCTCTTATTTTATCTTGTTCTCGAATTTACAGGAAGACATAATTGTTGGTAAGTGCAGAGAGTTTCATATTTATCACATCCTTAATGGCCGGAAGGTCTGTGTAGTTCCTAGCTCATTTCTGAAAATGAGATGGTAAGTGAAATTCCCATTGCAGCACATGAAATCATCTCAAACCTACTGAGATACCGGCTCAGTACTCCCTTCCACAGCACCCAGTTCTATCGCTTTCACATGAGTGCCTTCTAAAGAGAGAAGGTGCCATTAAGGAGCAGAAATCCAACAGGTTGGTTCATAAAGCACCAAATGGGAAACCACTGGAGTAGAGCAATTGTGGCAAGAAGCCACAGAGAATTTGGGCCCTCTTTTTCTTGGTGCTGCATTCCATATCAATACACCAAGCAGGAAGAACAAGGGTGTGTGTTTTTTTTTATAACCCTGTAATTTTCACATCACTGTTCTGAGGAACCAAAACCTCAGCAGCTCCAATGGGAGCAATTATTGTAAGGATCCCTTTGGCTCACTTGTTTTTGACCCAAAATAGTTCTCTAAATGAGAAACAGAAACATACAAATAGTTCGGTTTAGGTCCGCAGAGATCAGAGTGAAATCAGCCGTCCACCCTTCCTTTCTGGCAGATGATTTCATATGAGAGGATGTGTTCTCAAAGGAGCTTTTGTGGGTGTGGGGGACAGAAAATAGCCCAAAATGGAAGACACATTTCTAGCATTAGCTTGTTAATTAGTAGGGCTCCGGCTGCTCTTTGACTATGCAAGTTCTATTCTTACCCACAGAATCAACAGAAGAGAAATTCCAGAGTAAATGAAGAAATAATTTAAATGAATTTGTGGAATTAGAGGAAATTGGATTGAAGCAGATAAAGAATCCAAAGCAAAAAGAGAGTAATTGAAATCCTTACAACACTTCGAATGCCAGCCATTCAAATCATCTAAAGAAAGATGAAGAAAGCAGGCAAAATGAGGGAAGGCAAAGAGGGTTTTAGTAACTGTAGTGCTTTCTCATCATTATTTTCCACACCTACTGATCAGCTGATAGGGAGAGCTTCAAAACACTACAACAAGCCCAAGCACTGCTGTAAATATCAGTTTTTTTCCATTTCGAGAGGAAACAAAATCATTACATTTGCCCTTTTCACATATTTTAGGTCAAAAAGATTATTGGCTCCTATTACTTTCCTTTACAGGGACCCTGTTATAGTAAGTTTTATGTAAAATACTTTGTGTCATCTTCTATTTCTAGCTAAGTTCCCCATGCACATTCTAAACACCAATTACGTTCCTTACATCAAAGTAATGAGGCCTCCAGGCCCTGTCACAATTCCAATGGCAAAGTGTGTTTGCTACAATTCTGACCTAAACACGTTGAAGAATTCATGCGTTTAGAAGATGTGAGGACCATTACTAAGACACAAGTTTTCTATGCCAAAGCTGTCCTCTCTCACTCCCTCTGTTAACATCCACAAATATCCGCTGTAGAGACAGCGGATGAAACCCAAGATGCTTCTTAACTGGACCATGCTGCTGTGTCCTCATTATTTCTTCATCTTCTGCAGAGTACTCCTGCACAGACAAAAGCTGAACCTCAAATACAGGAATGGTACTGCACAGAACAGAAGCAAAGTAAATGAAAAAAACACAGTTCTAGTGGTGGTTCTTTTTTCAAAAGAAAACTTACACATGTTTTTTTTACAAGTCCTAATGACCAGTAAACCTGCTGAATACTGTCATGGTGACCCCCTAGCAGTAGCAGAATGGGAAGAACTATTCTTCACAAACCTGAAGGAACTGCTTCTCCATGGAGAAGTTATTTCATGTTTCAGAAAGATTTCAGCCACAGATATACATGTATGTGATGGAGAACCTAATACTTCCGCAGTAAAATACTGTAACTGTGACTTGTTCTCATTAATAACAAGCTGAGTCTTGCTCACAGTTCAAATTTTTCTAGCCCATACCTGTCAAACATCCACTAAGCTTCCCCCCAGACCAGTCTGAGCTGCTCATCTCTCTCACTGTACAATGCTTTCTGTATCTTAAATGATACCTGCTGCTCTTTTCTGAACGCCCTTCCCTTTTCTAATGAGCCTTCTTGCGTACAGGAACGCTACCAGATTATAGATTATGCCCCTACAGTGGCATTTGTCCTTTTATCAGAGCACAAGCTCCCAATACATTGCCACAATTTACAATTCTCCATCTGCCTTCAGCCCTTTGTTAACCTTCACTCTTGCCGTCATCCAGCTTTCTATTTCTGCATGTGTGATCTTGCATTTAGCTCCACTGCAAAACAAGCCATTTTAAAACGAGCCTGTCCACCAACAGATTCTGCCAGGGGAAAGCTTCAGGTTTCATTGTCCTGGGTCTTCATGTTACAAAAACATTCTCACAGAAGCAGCTTTATTAAAAATAACTACTTTCATGTATGCAATACCCAGAATTTACTGGTATTTGGTTTTGCTGTCTCCACAACGACCTTTTAAACTACGTGCTGCTATTCTTATTCTGCAAACTGAAGAACCAAAAAGGTCATTTTTTCCGTAGTTGCTTGGCAAGTAAATCCATAGCAAACCTCTGTTAAGCCTTCCTCCTGATTCCAACGTGCTTCATAGTCACAGAGATGCTAAGGATTGTATGGCAATGCCCCAAACTAGCCAAACTGCTAGAGAGTATGAATGATATACGAAGAACAGGCAATCAAGCGATGAATTCACTAGAGGCTCTGAAAGAATTAGGAAGAAGTCTACTCAAAAGTCATCCCGTAGATTGAGGAATAATCAAAATGTCACTGATGTTGATCCCATCAGTCATTTATATGCTTCTTGGCATATGCAGCATTGTTCCTCCTCAGCTGAATTTGCTTTGGTTCGCAAAGGAAAATCCTACATAACTAAATGACCACAAAAATGTTTTTCAGATGCACAGTACCATTTTAAGGTGTGCTCCTGGAACGGATTACTGGAAGACGCTGTATGTCCAGCTCCCACTGAAAACATCAATTGTTTGGCATTTAACCTCCTTCCAAAAAAATCAGTCTCCAGCTTCTGTGCTTCCACTCCTCACTCCTCACTTTGCATAGTGAAGAGAATATATCTCCCTGAAATTAATGACAAGTTGGACTACGTTTTGACAGATGTGTGGGTATTTAGTGTGCAAGGTTATATCCACAGAAAACTTTGCTATTATTCAGTTTTGTCTGGTGCTGTGTTGCCCTCTGAGTAGATGTTACTCAAGACCGATGAGTTTTCCTTTTTGTAGGCTTACCTGCAGCCCTTCTCGAACTGCCTCCAGAAGGTATGGGATGATGGAGTAGTTCCACAAGTCAGTAAACCAAACTCTTGAGCCATCTACATCTATTGGACAAGAGAGGAAGAGCCGTGGACCTGGAGAGGGAAATTCAGATACTATATTCAAATCATCGTGACATGAATCAAAATAGGATCAAACGACAAATTCCAGTTCTTTAGAGAAAGAAGGCAAGTACTGGAGAACAAATGTAGCTATCCAGTGAAGTGCTCTTCCTTCAGAGTTCAAAAATCTCCTGAAACAACTTGAAAGACTAAAGCTTTCAAGGCAAAAGCAGTTAGCTGCATCTCATAACACGTTTTGCATCAAGGACTTAGGAGGTCAATCAAAATGGGAGAAAAGAGTTCAGAAACTTCCTGTACTCTTTGTCTGAGAACACTCTACAGTCTAACAGCAGGGTTTTTAAGAAAACATTGTACCCCATGTAGTACAAAGAAATACACAAGGTACAATATACCTGATGCATGAGGAAATAAAACGTACACATTGACATATGTCTGGAAATGCAACTCTTGCCAGACTGGGCAGAACACGTACCAATAGTAACATCAGAGGAGCTGTGAGCCTCCAAGAACTTGTTCAGATGTTGCCAGACCTTTGGAATCCAATCAATAATTTTAACCAGCTCTGCATTTCTCATCCTGCCGCTGATCTCTGTTTCAATCAGTTTTCTTCTCAGGAAGCGGCCCAGAAAGCCCTTGACTGGCTCGGTGTGGTTAGCACATAGCACCCATCTGTGGCAGAACAGGAAAAATGTCCATAATTATTCTTTAATGCTAGAGAACAAAACTATTCTGAACTACACTTTTCATGTAGATTATTATCATGATCAAAATAGGCTATCCCAATCATCTTTACTCTTACCAAAGGTTATTTTCTAACGACGAGTTCACGAGATGGAACACTCGTGCTTCGTCTCATCTTATTTCTCATTCACTATCTGCTTTGCCTATTGTCGTATTTCAACCTTGTTAAGAGGATCAAATATCTTAAAAATGCTCAGAAAAGTCCAAGTTTTATTAACTGCAGTTATTTTAATAAAAGAGTCACAACATAAAGCTACACGTTAGGGCAGCAGCTACCGGAGAATGGTATTTCTCTCCTGTTTCAGCTGAGAACAACAACTTCAGATGACTCAGCAGCCATTACTCCTCTCTGAGCCCCCAGACAGAAATGAGAAACATGAATAAACGGTACCTGAAATTATGGTGAAGCTGAAGATTCGGTGTTGAGGAGGTGGCTTGGTTCATTGTGCCAATAATGTACGGACTGTTAATAAAACCAAACAAAAAAACAAAAGTAAATCAAACTTATAAACTAAGTGAGAAAATGTAGTGAGACCTTAACATTAAAAGGGTTATTCAAACCTCGACTGCGTGTGTGTGTCAACTTTGTACTTACAGCCAGATTCTCAATAGCTTATGAGAACATCAAATTCTGACAGCAAAATGGCAGTCTCGGAGCAGCATCTTCCACTAAAAATTGCTTTTAGTACCGAAGATCTATTACATTAAATGAATGCAAATTACCAAACCCTCTGCTATGCTTTAATTGCTAATTATAGAAGAACCGATTATTTAATGAAGAGAATATCTCTGAAGTGCTGTCCATAATATGGATGGTCTGGCCACCTCAGCCCTCTTTCCCAAATCAATCTAGACTTCCTTTTTCAGGTCATACTTAGGAAATGCCATTCTTGGACTGCATTATTGGGACGTGGAACGCGTTCGAAGATCTCCTTACCATTTGTGGTACTTGCAATTTAGAAGTCCATTAAAGATTTCTCCTAGGGAGCTAACGTGATGCAAGTTGTCCAAAATGATTACAAGAGGCATATCTACAGCATTATTTTCACTATTACACTGGTCTGCGAGGTTGGACAGGTACTGGCGGAGTTCCTGCAAAGCACACATTGAAAACAAAAACCAAACAAAAAGAGAGATTTCACCATATGTCTTGAAAAAACAGTTAAGATAAATTAGCTAGTGGTGTTGCCAAGAAATCTAAAGCAAGAGACTTCCTTCTTAGTAACGTGCACGCTTTCTATGAGGAAGCAGAAAAATCTGGTGTTCCTTCTCTTTCTTAGCTTACGCTATATATCCAGAGACACGTGGGTAAGATAAGGACCTAAAGGCGGTTAAGATTTTATCTTTTCATTTACTTTTTCTTTTTTATTTTTCATTTGTGCTGTCCTAATATGACATTCTGAATGTCATGACAGTCTGAAATGCATTTTTCTTTCTTTTCAGGGCCGTACTGAAATGCCTGCACACCAAGCAGGACAGGCACTTTCGTTCCAGCTGGGTTTGTTCTCTGGTCTTGCAACCGTGCTTATACCAAAACAAACCAGACCAAATCAATCTGGTATAAAGCACTCCCTGGCAAAGACCAAATTCAGATGCCTTCAGTAAGAACGATGAGCTCAGAGTGCCACTGCAGGGTGACTGGGTGCAGCTGAAATGCTCTCACCATCTTTAAAGCACTTACTACACAGCATGTCTCAAATTAAACCAGTGGCCCACAACCACACTCTCAACCATCCCTTTTTCCCGAGCAAGATTTGCCGAAGGCTATCAAACATGCTGCTTTTCTATTATTATTATTTTTTTAACCTAGACATTCAGTGGGGGTATATCTGGCAAAAGGCAAAGCACATAAAAAGCAGAGACATGCCTTATGAGCTCAGGAATGTCTCTGGACAACAGTAACTACACACACAACATATGCAGATTCCCACTGCTGATACCTGCAGCTGCAGAAATTCTGACAGCCTGGAGATGCATTTCATGTTTTTTTGAGAAGAATGTCCACTTGCAATAGGGATTTCTTAGGTTGTTGAGAATTCTATGCAGGCGTTTAACTTCCACAGCAATCCTCAGGCCACCTGAAAACCCTAACACCTTTCAGTGTTTAAACACACACCTGGAAGCCTGCTACTTTGCACCCATCACCATGTGAACCTGCAGTTCTGAAAACCTTAAATATTGCTCCTTTCGGGATAACGGTACTGCACAAGCACTGATTCCTGTGTTCTCACCTTACTGGATTTATGGTCCACGTTGAAGGTTGCAATAATTCCATCAGCCAGCTCCCTGCCCTCCCGCAGGACCATGTACTCAGACAGCCGGTTTGCTAGGTATGTTTTACCAGTGCCACTGGGGCCAGACAGAATAATCCGCCGGTGTTCCATCAGGAGAGAGACGTAGCGCTGCAGGATGGGCTTTGGGATCAGCGATTCAAACACCAGGCAGTCCAAGCTGTTCTCGCAGATACCTGCAACAGTAAGAGATGCGGCATTTGCAGGAATTCCTATCCAGATCACCTGCGTTTTTCTAAGCTTTTTGTTGTTGCTGTAGATCCAACCTGACCAAGCATTTACTATTTCAGAGGGAAATCCCTTCCCCACACCGCTATCTCTCATGACAGGGAACAGCACATATACAAAAGCGCAGAAGAGAGCTGTGAGCTTCACCTGGATTCTCCTTCAGCACTCCCAGTTTTGCAAGCACTCAGCTGCATCTCGCTGTGCCCTTCTCTGGATAAATTTGGCCATGCAACCATTTCCAGGCTACATTTTTTACACGAGAGCCATCTGTTTTACAGTATTTTGTCACGTGCAGCACGCATTCATCCAGAATTTACCTGTTTACTCTTGAATCGCTAGGCAAAAAAAACGGCTATCATCAACTCCCCCTGATTTCCCAAACACTTCTAATTAAACTCCTTCTCTGTCTGCCGATAGCTATCTCTTCTAACATAAAACTCCTACCGATAAGCACTTATGCAATGTCAGCAATCACTTTAGGCAGAATTGGCTCAGGCAAAACACACAATGCTTCAAAATAAACAGAAGGAAGGGAAGTTGGCAGATCAGACAGGGAAATGTTTGCACCTCAATGGTTACTTGGAATATTAAGTATTTATATAGGCAGCTTTATATCTCAAAGGTGTATGTGAGTAACTGGTTTCCCATAAATTGATTAAATACATGCATATCCTATTGAAAAATGTTATCATGTATGAACCTTTAACGTGCAAGTCAAGCCACTGCAAGTTAAACATAAAACAAGACTGCAACTTCACAAGTATGGCAGTCCTTGAGCAGAATACTTGGGGTTATAATCTTGCACAATGCTATCTAAGTAAGCAGAATACTTGGGGCTCTCGGTAAACTGAGATATCTCGTGACTTATTTTGTCTTCCTGACTGCTGATTTTTAACACAAGGAAATGATGTTCTGCACCAACGCTCAGAAATGGAAACACTTCTGAACGCACAGTCAGACTTTGAATTTGAGCTATAGGGTTTGGCAGCATTCACAAGTACCGTGAATTAGACGTGGTGCTGACGGACATGGTTTAGAGAGAACCACTGGTGATAGGTGGACGGTTGGACTGGATGATCTTGTAGGTCTTTTCCAACCTTGGTGAGTCTATGATTCTGTGATACTGTGAGCAAGCTGATAGGCTGCAGTGACTGGGGACTTTTCCTCAACCCCATTTCCATAAGATAGTTCTCATATGAAAAGGTTCCCTGAGAAACCCAGTATCAGAGACGTTAAGTTCTTATCAGCATGACATAATCAATCAAACCAATGAGAATTTTGGAAATAATACATTTTGAAAAACTTGCTTTCAAAGATCCAGGGTTAAATATATCATGAATTCCGGGATCCCTCCCTGTTGGCTCTGAAGGAGGGGCTATCAAGTGAGATGAATCAAGCAAGCTAAATCATTCTTTTTACTCTGCATTAAGGGAATGCCGAGTAGGTCTGTTACAAAGAGCTGACTGAAATTCTGAGGCTTTATTCATTTCAAAGAGTACTTTGCTGCTGAAACACTTCCACTGCGTTGCCCGTGGTGTGATGTGCACTGCAGTACAACTTCAGGCACAAATTTAAGGTATCTGGAGAAAGCTGCTAAGTGCACAATTATTCCTACTGTTACAGACTGAAGATCTGCTGGTTTTATAGACTCCAAGTGCTGCCTTCATCAAGTGAAAACAGAACGATGAGTAATTAAAAGGAAAGGCCGGGAAAAATAAAGATAATAAAAACGTTCCTACTCCTCTGAATTTCTTGACATGATATGCTCTGATAAAACTGTAATTACTGAGAACTAAAACGGACTGATCAAATGGAATTACCTTTGATGGCAACTGAAATAGTATTGTTTTCTCCAACCAGATAGCCACAGGGCAACAGCTCAGGTGTCTCTGCACTATTTGTGCGTTTGATCTCTCCGATGCTGTAGCCCAGAACACTGTCTGAGTTCAGCCCCAGCTGACTCACTGGATCCACGTGAATGATGTACTCCTACGGTGAAAAAAGGAGGGGAAAATTTATGAGACATTGAAATCTCTGTCTGTAGCTTCTACACTGTAATAATAATCACACTGAGTTAAGCAACTGCTTGATGCTGTTCAAAATACCAAGCTAATCCTCAAATATAAAGTACAGAGAATAGGCACGTAACTGCTATGTACCTTACAGATGAGGAAGCTAAGGAAAGCAAAGTTAGCGGAGTTGTCTCAAGTCATACATTACCTCTGTACAATTCAGCACTGCTTGGATACATACACCCAGACTCACACCAGTACATACATCTGAGCCTCCATACAGAGCTCCTGTTGTGAAATACAGTGTGAATACTTATAGGAGAACTGAAGCAGAGAGCAAATGTTTCTTACTGACCTTAAACAACCGCCTAACAACACCATCTAGAACATCCCATTTGGTCTTCCCACTCACTCCAATGCAGCCTATGAGGAAGGTACGAGGCCTTGAATCCTAAATGCAAACAAACATGGATTTAAGTTAATAAATAAATCCTAACGGTGTCAGTCAAGTCTATTTAAGCTTAAAATCTTGGTGTAGTTACGGTGCTTCTTTACCTCATAGTAAAATCTGAATATGATACAAAACTAGAAGTTTTTTTACAGTGTTAGAGACACAAATCCAGGGAATACTTCAGTGGTACCCAGTGTTAAGGTAAAGGCATTTACTAATAAATCCACAAACAACTCCAAAGCCCTTGAGAAGATTAGAGCTTATCGAAAAGCACGGAGGAAAATTCTAGGCAGACATTCACAACATGCATTTGTCCACAATTTCACAATCTAATATGTTGCATTTGCAAGGTTTATCCAATTTACTTCTAGAAATGCTGCCATGGGGATAGAAATTGAGTGACATTCTAAATATATCTATAACGTGGGTGTTACATTTGGTATATGATGGCATTTTGCTTCTGACTTCTACAGCAGATAAAGAAAAAAGAACGCACCTCACTTATTTTTATTCCTCCATAGCTGCACTCACTATGAAACATTCACTGAATAAAACTGATTGCTATCATAAGGCTCCGAGTTCAACCAAAATGTCAAGAATCGCTTCCACTACTAACAGTGCACACAGTGGAGTCCAATAGAATTAGCAACACAGTTCTACTGTTAATGTCCTTGCCCGGGGCTGTCATTTATTGATGAAAAACTGGTATTTAATGGAAAGATCAGCTGAGCTGGTTTTGTTTCTGCTTATTCAAATGTTTGTCCTCTCTTACGAAGGATATAAAGTTAATTCACAAATGCACTTTTACAAGTACTCAATGTGAGACAGTAACGTCACTGCTTGGCAAAGATTGCGCAGTACACTCATGTACGAATACACACATGAAGTGGGCTTCAATTTGACAATATTTGTCACATATGTGGGTATTAAAGATTTTTTACATTACTTGAGAATGAAGAACATCTGAAAGATAACAGATACCTGCACCAAAGAGGACAACTTGAACCAAAGTTATGGATCTCCCAGCTCGGATCTAACAAGTTCCTGTGGACTATTGCTGCTTCTAGCATTTCACTGCAGCTTCCACTAAATCAACTCCATTATTAATTCACGTTTTATTTAGGTTAAATAACACAAAAGCCCAAGAGCTCTGTGCAGCTTTTAACACATCTGTCTTCAATATACACCATCCCAATGTGCAGATGAGTCTGCTAACTCCCTGAAGCTGAAAAAGTGACCCGGTTTTCAGAGATTCTGCAAAGTTTAGCTTGTAACTTTATCAGCTCCAGCACTGACACATGGCCTAGCGGTCCTGGATTACTGACACTGCTTCATGGCCAGTGCTGATGGTACCAATGAGAAACTGTAAAACAGAAAGCCACCGCAGATGAGTCTCATGAGACAACCTGAACTGGTGTTGCTGGCTTTCAGCAGTTTACAGAAGTGAGAGCTCAGTGCTTTGCCTATCACTACTGATAATAGTTTGCTAAAAATATTTTTGCTAAGTTTTTCATATTTATAAGTATTTTTTTCAATGGAAGCCTCCAAACCAGATAAGAATGTAGCAGAGAATTCAAAGGCAAAGTCATGTACACGTCAAAGCTCGGGACAAAATACAACTTACCTCCTTCCATTTCATTTCATCCTGAAAGTTGACAACTATTTTGACATGTCTGCCTCCTTCCTTGCGGGCAGAGCCATCACCAGTGTCATCTAACAGCATGTCTGTGAAGAGAAAACATGAAAAGCTTCGTAGCTGTATCTTAACAATGAAAGCCATTCTGCTTTATGCTAACATTTCTACTGTAGTCAAACACACCACATCTGAGCTTCTCGTGCCTGGAGGTTAAACACGAGAACCAGGTTTGCCAACTTCCTTTCTAAATATCAAGATCACTCTTAAAAAGAGATGGTCACTGAAAATTATTAGTCAGTTACTTTGTATTTTCCCTCTGACAAAATATCCCCCATTCAATGGTTCTGAACGCAACTCTTTGCAGCTGAGGTCATAATTGGACAACTCCAGCCTAGGGTGTAGCAAACCTACGATGACATTTTAAAAGGCTTTATGCCAGCTCCTGACATATTTCCACACCTTAGCTGTTAATAATTTTCATGCTTTCATTTTTCCATGGCTAACCAAACCAAACTTTCCAAGAGCAGGATAAAACCTGCCCGCCATCTTTCTCATTAAACTCACCGAGACTAGTTGACTCCGTGAGGTTCAGACTGTGTTGAGAGAGACCCACTGAATGTCTTGGAGAGGATGAAATGGAAGCCTGAGACTGAGCCCTGCTGCAGCTGCCATGGTTTTCAGATTTCAGTCGATCGTTTTCTGCTTTTAACTTCTCAATTTCACTCTTGAAGAGACAAATCAGCAGTTAGAAGGAACGGTGAAAACACACTCTTAAAAGAGAGCAGCATAAGCAACTTCAGAAGATATACTAGTTCAGTAGGAATGGCATTTTCACATTATTTTAATTGACTGTAATACATTAATGATTTTAATTATTATAACATCCCTTCCATAGAACTTTTCAAAGCGTTCTAGAAAACATAAATATGTGGGAATTCACTGAACACTGAAATGCAGCTCCTTTTAGGCAGATGGCTTGGGAATTTTTTAAGAGGCTGCTGACAGCCAATAAATGGTTTCCCCTGGGTCTTCTAGGGCTGGAACAGCTAAGTGCTACAGAGTTCAGGGAGGGAGAAATCATGTGCTCAAGCTTTTTTCATGAAGGTATAAGGTTTACCACTGTTACAAAACTAGACAGTTTTTAACAAGCGTTCAAAAACTTCACATTTATCTTCTTTTATGGCCACCCTTTAACACATGGACATACGCTGCAGTATTTGAGGTGGTTATTTCCTACCTGCATCCTGTTCATTGCCTCCCGAAGCTGGTCAAGCTGATGAGCAGAGCTCAGGGCTTCTAGACGAATGTCAGTCAACTTCATCTCCTTGTCCCTTAGTTCATTACGTAACTGCATGACCGTTTCAGCTTCACTGTCTGTGCATTCGGAAATACTGGGAAAGAATGAAAAGGAGACATCGAACATTTGTTAATTTCAGGTAGTGCTTCACCAGCACTTAGTAAT
This sequence comes from Aquila spilogaster, assembly GCA_024606505.1. Classification (NCBI taxonomy): domain Eukaryota; kingdom Metazoa; phylum Chordata; class Aves; order Accipitriformes; family Accipitridae; genus Aquila; species Aquila spilogaster. Next base: position 31,160,345 of record JANHGO010000038.1, read on the forward strand.
AAAAGAGGGAAAAAAACACCACTTTTTATTCCACAAGGAGTACATAGCAGTTTGGGCTTATTTCACTAGTGATACCATAAACCAGATGTTAAATAGCTCATAAGAGCCCAGCAAAACTTTGTTTGTGGTAGTTGCCATAAAAGAACTATTTTGAAGTCAAAATCTAAGACAATGAAGGGGGTGCAGGCAGTAGCAGCAGTTGGCTGAAGATTGATGCCTTTACAGAAAGATTTAAAGCTCACCAGGTGTGAGCTTTTAAATGTTCCCTGAAATGTTCTGGAGGGCTTTGGAACTCTACACCTATTCAAGCGCGATAAATTCCTGTTCGCTTTAAAGCACTCGTGGTCAAAACATTTTTGATGGCAATTTAATTCCCTCCTCCCACAAAGAAATAAAATAAAATCTAGATGAGTAACATTTCAGCACATTCATAAGTGTATCTATACAAAGATCAGCCACACAGCTGCATGCTTTGAGGGATGTTTCGCTTATAATGTCTCCCTAAATCAGGTTAATGAGAGATGTTTTCTCCACCAGAAAGCTGGTATGCCAAAATACACAGGTTTTACTCTTGCTCTGTGCTTCCCTCAGTTCACGTATTTACCCTCTTTCTCACGTTCAGGCTTTTTGCTTTCTTTTCAAGATGAGAAGTATGCGTGCTGCATTTTGACTGATGATGGACAGGATCATCATTTAACAGTTTTCTGGCCTCAGAGCTCTACAAACCCAATTTGCTGTAGTCACCAGAAACTCAGTGAGTTAGATTCAGGAGAATGGAGAAGCTTTAAAAATTCATGGGGGATTATCTTCTGATATTAGCATTTCATCACTATCATTTGGCTGGAAACTACTGCTATTTTCTTTCACCTCTTCATGTGAGAGTAATGGGCAAAACTTCAAGTCTGCATTCTTAAATGCACTGGAACTGCAATCAGGCTGGAAGTTTTCTACGGCATCTACAAGGCTCTCTGAAATGTTTTACAATACGGCCTCTTAACAACTTTCCTTATTTGCTTACCCTGCTCAAGTGAAGAAGCTACTGATAAAGGACACACCAAATCTGTTTTACAAAGTTCTCCAAGCACACTCTAAAAGCGAGCTTAGACTCACAAACAGCACGGTGCAGCCATTTTAAACTTCATTTCACAGATGGCCAAAATGAAACATCAAGAACGCATGCGACCTTCCAATGAATGTAAAGCTAACTAAGCAACAGAGCGGTCGTCCTGACTTTAAAATCGACATTTCCTTCACATACAAACAGACAGGAGAGTACGGTTTGGTGATACCGATGAGCCTATATAATAGCTTGCTACCACCAAAAGGAGTAAATTTGTGTCTCACTCCTCTTCTCCTTGCCAGCTCCTGGTTGTGCTGCTGTCATACCCTGTGCTTATGCCAGCTCTGATGCTCGTCTGTGTCTGATCACTCCCCTGAGCTGATCCAACTCAGCAACCTGGGGAAAAAAACTGTTCACATTTCCACTAAATTACTTTCCACATAATTTAGTTTGTTGAATTAGCTTAGCGGAACTGTCTGATGAGCAGCAGAAGCAGTGTAAGGGAAGGAGCAGACACAGGAGGATGTGGGGGTTTCTGTCCAACAGAAACAAGCTGTTAAGAGTTCAGCCGTATCACTAAACCATGCCGTTCTATCTTCAGTAAATTCTTACCTTTATTTGAATTTGTCAATTTAATTGGGAACTCCATCATTGCAGATTATTACAAAATGTGCCGTCTTTAGCCAAGAGAGAACACAAAATCCCAGACTTGGCCCGGTTGTATTGTTAGCAGCCAGAGATCCAATTAGCTCTGCACTCCAAGGTCATCCTCGCTATAAACACTCTTCATACTCAGTGTGTTTTGCAGAGAAAGCTCCCCAGTGAAATATTAAACTATCCCACAGTAAAGATGCAATGATTTTTAGCTTCCCGGATGCTCATGGAAAGGTACTAGGTTGGATGTCAGCTTATATGTCTTTAATTCCTCGAATTTATAAATTAAGCTCTTCTATCTTTCCGTGTTCTCCTTAGGGTACAGAACATTCAAACCAAGATGCTTTCCACCCGAATTTCCATTTAAAAAATAAAAATAAAAGTCACTTACAGAGAATTGGAATGGGAAGCTCTCAGCAATGGTGTAGCAACAGTAGCGTTATGGTGTGGTAGCTTTGGTGATGAAGGTAGCGAAGAATCTGTCATCTCCTCAATATCTGAATGAGAAGATGCTGACTTGGGAGACTTCTTTTTACCAAAAGCTTGCTTGAAGGAGCTGCGTAACTGCAAAAACAAGACCGCAACAGTAGGCACAGCATGAAGAATGCATCCGTACAAAAAGCCACAGAGCACAACTCCAACATGCAAATATTCCGAACAATAAAGCCATACTCACAGATACTAAGAGAGCTAAAAGAGAATCAAAAAGCTTTTTTCCTTAGCTATTTTATGAGATTAATAAGGTCAATAGGACTGGGCATCAGTGCTTCCCACTTTTTAATATTTTACAGCAAATTCTATTCAGTGAAATGAGCTTTATAGCAACGGTGTAACAACTTGCAGCTATAATATAACGTGGCTCAGACAAGGTTAATGATGCTGAAATGGTTAGTGATGTAAATGGATGGGTTAGCTTTGTATCTCATAGTTTAAAGTAGGTCTTCCTTACCTCGTTGACCTGTCGGAAGAAGCGCAAGGAAAAGGAAGTGGGGGGAAGGAAAAAAGACAAGTTTTAACAGATAAAGCCTGTGACAAGGAAAGCTTTGGATTTCTAAGACAAACATGACCAATAATCAACCAAGAACAAGAGTTACTTTAAAACTGGAACCCTGTATTCTCTAAAAACAGGCGCTTCAAACAACACACAGTCATTTTTGTATTACTTGAAGGAGATATCAGATCCAGGTCTCTTTAACCACTTCAGCTGTATTTTCTCCTTGCCTCAAATGGAACGTTCTAGCTAACAACCACTTTCACACTTTGCTTCTCCTTGGAGGAACAGGTATTTCCAAGTGAGAAGATTGAAAATACTGAATCTTCTCTGCACACCTGCAACTGATTTTTTTTTAATGAGCCCACCATTTACCAAACAACATAAACAATTCACCTAACGCTATCTCAAATTACATGCTGTAAACAGTGTTCCTTAATATGAGATGAAAGTGATTTTTACATTACATAAAGACTAATGAGAAATGCTGAAAATCTGTTGTTTCAGCCCTGAGTGGTCAGCCACGTCCACTATATGTCTCCATATGTAACAAAAGGTTCTTGGTAGAGAACAACATCAATATATGTGAAATTAACTAAGTGCAAGTCAGACTGCTATTTTCTGGTTTAATTTCCAATCTTCATTTTACACCAATGCACTCATATTTAATATTTAATGCTACAATAAAAACACTGTCCTGTCTTCTTTATATTTCCTTAAACTCCTTTAAAGATAGTTTTGTGTTAAATGAGAAGCGTAGGCTGACGAAGAATGAGACCTACTACATTACAATGACAAAGAATAGAAACTAAAGTAAAAATGTCAAAAGTTTTTATCTTAACTAAGGCTTAATGGTTACAAAAGGTTTGTCACAAAGACTAAAAGAGTTGCCAGCAGTTTGAAGATGCAGCAATTTACCCCTTCTGTAATTAATGCATAACCCTGCACAAGGAGATGACATTGCTTCTGTTTAACCAATGATTTTAGGAGGAGAGCAGCAATACTACGGTTATGGAGGAGCCAGCAAGACATTCAAATGAAACAATCGTGATAAAAGAGAAATAAAAACCAGAGCCTGCTCAAGAAGTACTTCCTTAAAGTACAGGAGGTTTCATAAACATTTCCAAGGGGTTATCGTACAAATATATATCTCGGCTTTCCCAGCTCAAACCACATTTTGTAGCTCTAAAGAAAAGATTCCCCAAAGATCCAGGGAGATTTAAATTCAGTGGGAGGGAAGGGGTGGAACGATTTACTGGCTACAGTATGGGATCTAGGGACTTCAGTCCAAACTACTTTCAGACTAGGTCACTAAGGCGGTTATGGTCTAATTGAAAATGGAGCTTAACATATTGTACCTTTCCTCCAGTACATGGTACCTTGTACACAGTACATGATGAGCAAAGAAGGAAAAATGGGAAATGAAAGGTGAGTATTGCAAAATCCTGAATAATGCACGTTCATCACAGTAACTTCTTAAAATTTGGTCTTTTTTCTTGTAGAACTCCAGGGTAACATTCCAGACAGAGCTCTTAAAGCATTTAACGTGTTTACTTAAAACAAAAAAGCCCTATAAGGCAAAAAGAAAAAAATATAGAAATGATCTCTCATTGTGGACTTGTTCTATTTTAATGACAAACATAGAGCTTTCCCTGAGGGGTTGGACACCGTACTACTTTTAGGCAGAACTGACTTTTGACAGCTCTTTCTACTTTAGGACCGGCCTTTTGGCTGTTAACACCAAGTTCAATCCTGCACACAGTCAACACAAGCATCTACATCACTTACAACTCAATTAAGTCTTCCAAAGGGTATTTACGCAGGATTTAAACGGTGCCTAGTTCTTGTGCTGACCTGCTGCATGTGGGGAGGGAGGAGCTGAGCGGCTAGATTTCACCATGCATGTTCTGACAGCTCTATATAAACCACACGCGATCCATTAACGTACACTCACCCAGTTCTTCCTCTTCTTTTTCTTTGAGTCACTCTCTATGTTGCTTCCCACGCTGGAGTGGCTGGTAGCGCTGTTAATGCTGGAGACGCTATCCGAGGAGTGCTGCCTTCGGATCCGCAGGTCTGTGGGTTGAGCGGCTCCAGTTCCTGCACATTAATGGAGGTGGTGCTCAATATGATATTCTGTATTAATCATTTAATCCCAAACGAAGAGTTTGAAAGGAAAAGAAGCACTTAGGCAATCACTTACCCCAGCTGAGGTTCTGTTTATTTCAAAGCAGTGCTCCTAATCTTTATTTCTCATGAAGAGATTAAATTATCAGACCCAGACCACTCAAACACCTCCTTCAGCAATTTATCCCAGTGTAAATGATTGGGATAAGTAACAGAAGTCAGATATAACGAGATTGCATTCAGACTTCATATTGGAGATTACAGAAAACACCAAAGAAAATGAAGTCGAGTGTTTGACCATTCCAAAAAGGGGTTCTTTGATGCTTCACATGAGTATCTAGATGGGCGAGTTACTGAATGCCTACAGTCAATTCTGGGAGCTCACACTCAAGCTGTAACACATTCACTTAATTCTGTAGAATTTACCACACTATTTACAAAGATACATGTTCCAAATCCGCACGCTATACAAAATAAAGTAACGAGAGAGCATGGTCGTAACACGAAGCTCATCTCTGACAGGTAAAGTTACATCAGATATTACCAAGAGGACTCAAATCCCACAAGCACTGCACAGTCATGAAACGCAGTGCTTGCTTCTCACCTTTGCAGTTGAGCTCAGGTGTGTTGATGACTCCGTTAATGGCAGCCTGCGCAGCAGCGTTTTGCTTCTTCAGTAGTTCAATAGTCTTCCTTAACTCATTCAGTTCAGAGTCCTTAAAAAAGAAAACAGTGGTGATAAGTCAGAAAATGCAGATGGTACCACCTTCCAGTCCAAGCACTGGGAGTCGACAGAATTTCTGGAATATATATGTCCAAGGAAAGGAAAATGGAGTTTGGTATAAGCCTGGGTTAGCACATCCTCAAGAGGATGCAAAATAGCTTTGTTATTTTAATGCAAAAAATATACACGCTCTGTAATAGAGAAGTAATGTATATCCAGATACACGTCCAAGAAAAAAACTTTGCCCTTCTTTTGGACACAAGTGTGAATGCATTGGGAAGAAATTTATTCCAAAAATACACAATACTTTGGACTTCTGTCCAAGGGAACACTTCATAGGAATAACCTGTTCAGATGTCACAACATCTCAGTGAGGAAATAAGTACTTTAGTAAAATCTTTATTCTATTTTAATCCTTCACCAGAACTGAGGAAATTAAGGCAAACACGTGTACGTGACTTATTTCCACAACAGAAGGAGCAAGAGCAACAGTGCTGCAAACTAAGGACTTTTGTGCCGATAGTGCCCTTCCCCTCATCTTAAGAAGAGGTCTTTACCAGTAAAATAGCCTAAAACACACACACATTTCCTTTTGGTGAGTGAAAAGTTAAGCTTCCCTATAAACCTGTCAGACAAAGCACAAGTAGGACTTAACCCTAAAAAGCCATCTTGGATCCGCCCATCTGGGCCACACACCTTTATAAGGGCACCTTCCACAACCACTTCAGCAAAGCCTTTGGCACTATCCCCCACTGTATTCTCCTGGAGAAGCTGGCAGCCCGTGGCTTGGACAGGTACATGCTTTGCTGGGTAAGAAACTGGCTGGAGGGCCAGGCCCAGAGAGTGATGGTGAACGGAGTTCAGACGTTGTACAGAGGGACATGGTTTAGTGGGAAATGTTGGTGGTAGGTGGACGGTTGGACTGGATGATCTCGGAGGTCCTTTCCACCCTTGGTGACTCTATGATTCTATTTCTGCACTTGCCTTTTGTTCAGCCGTCATGGTGAGGCTCTGCAGTCTGATCGTCATGTTTCCCAGACTCTGCTCAAACGCTGCCACAAGGTGAGCCTGAAAATTAAATCACACAGAAGCATTTGGTTCTCTCCCCAGACAATATTTGTGCAGGCATTTGAACGCATCACCTACTGCATTGCACTGTCGTATCGATGACGCAGAGAAAACAGCAGTGAGTCAAAGGACTTGAGCATGCGTCGTGAAAACGTTTACCAGCAAATGAGCAGGAACAACTTAGGTATGGAAAATTAGAAATGCCAAAGAGAACAGACTGATGTCAAGAGTTTAGAAAATGGCAGCCCATGTGTGTTAGGCAATGAGCAGCAGCACACCACGAAGTCGTGCAGGTGGAGGCTGCAGGCCATGCCATTATGCTTGGCAGCAGCTGCAACCAAACACATTATAAAACACAGAAGTAGGAGCAGTACCGCCACCTGGCACATCAACACAGGCTCCCATCGAGGTGGCTCCCAGGCCAGGCACTGCCCTTCCTGTTCTGATAGCGCAATTCCAGCAGCCATGCCGGTTATCCCCACTGTGCTCTAACAGCAGCAAAGTGGGATTTGGTTCCTGTTTGGATCTCTCATCTATTCTGATAAAAGTGCAGTCCTACAACCAGGACATATCTGATAACAAAAAACCCTTCTGGCCCCTGGGAGATAAGGTCGTTTACAGAGCCCCCGTCTCAAGCTATTCCAGTTCATGCACTTTTCTGGGTTGTTTAAATCTGTTTACATTCTGTGATAAAGGGAAAACACACGTTGCCACTTTGTCAAAACAGAACGACACAACAGATTCCTTCTCTTGAAACTCACAGATCAAGTAGCTGAGGCTTTAAGAGACATTTTAGGGAGTTCACCCTGTCACCTGGAATTATTCCTGATACCAAAAAGGCATGGAAGGCTCTCCTCGGTTACTGAGCCGCATCTCAAAGCTACTGCAAGCAACGACATGAAAGACCTCCTACCTCAAAACGTAGGGAGGAAAAAAGATACGAAACAACCTGTGGTTCTAAACATCTCTTGCTGTTCATTTTTCAACTCAGACTTAATCTCTGACTTTTCACGTGGGCCATTACACAAGGTATGTACAAGGCCATTACATGGCCCTCTCTAAGGCTGCTTAGGGATAGCTTGCATGTGCCCTCAGAGTTAATGTAAGTCTTGCCGCAGAGCATATTACAAGGAGTTTAAATCTTTTTCCCAGAGCGTACAAAAAAACCCCAAATCTAACACTACCTCACAATTTTGAGGAGGATAACCTAAAGTTTTCACAACACTGCAATAAACAGAAACATGTTATACAGGTGAAATACAGTGAAAGAATGTAGAACACGAGAGGTGCTTTAATTAAAGGTGTTAAAAGGGAAATCCAAGCGTGGGTGCTTTTGGGGTGAAGAGGTAAAGTTTGAAAAGGCACCATCTTCACCTTCTCCTAACCAATGATCGAGTATGTGCAGATAAACGAGGCAGCTGAGTGCTGCTGAAGGACAGCACGTTGCCTGTTTTTGCTGCCAGATGTTGGTAGTAATAAATAAAACTTCCACTGTCTCGAATGATAATTAGCTCTAAAAGTTTCCTAAACGGTTTTCAGTTTTAATATCTGCGAGAGCAAAAGAGCAAAGGAAAAGCATTTTTCAAAAGCGGTTTTAAATCGACTCGTAAGAATGCTGTCACACGCTGACGTGTTAACTTAAGTTTCCAAGAAAACCAGACTAGAGATAGCTGGTACGCTGCTGATAGGCGAACAGATCAGATACCTCAAAACACTGCTAACCCAAGGAGATAGCGGGCTTCACACAAAACAGCAACAGACTATTTCGAGTCAAGGACACTGACGTTTCCATACTAAGGCTTTTCTACATTAGCCATCAATCTCCAACCCTAAATATTCACCCTAATGGAATCATGAAATGCATGAAAATTAATATTTCTAGGTTTCTAAGTTGTACGTTTACTAGAAAACATGGGAAGTTAGTTAAAAAATTTGCAGTAGTCACCTATATATACCTAATGTAAGAGGTCATGCTTACTAGCCAGTGCCCAGCCCAAGTCAATCACTCTTTCCTCATAAAGGAAAGCCAAGAATTAATCTGCACAATTAACTCTATCAGTGTCATTCTTAAAACAAAGAGATCTGTCTTAGGGTGGAAAGATGCTGGAAGTCACGGAGGCAGGGAGGCTCACCATGCTGCACTGCAGAACAGAGACAGCACTACTGCGGTCCTGCAGCTAGTCTGCAAGCTGCTCCATCAGCTGATGCTCTGCAACTAACTGAATGGTCTCTCCAATCCCTGGGGGCATCTGACTTGCCATGAAGGTCCAACCTGCTGAATATCATCCAGAATTTCCCGGTGCTCAGCCAGTTCCCATGGCAGCGGGGTTGGAGCTCAATGATCCTTAAGGTCCCCTTCAACCTAAGCCACTCTATGATTCTATTATATGATTCTATGAATTACCCTCTATTCTTTTCACATGAAGCACTAAGAACCCAGTGTTGTCTGTATTAGGAAGTGAAAATGACTGAGAAGTAAAAGAAAGGAAGAGTAGATTGAGAAGAGGGAAAGCCCGATAAATGGGAACTATGTTTTTAGTGCCACAGTAAGGCATTATTATTATACACACATGCGCGCACGTGTTGAAATAACTGAACATAGGCACAGCTCAATGTACGTCTCATTAGCCACAATATTCTCCAATTACCACAACAAATATTTCATTTTTCAATTTAAGATCTATATAAAATAACAAAACCGTGTCAAATCTTTCCAAGCGGGAACGGACACTGGTTCACCTACATACATATGGCACCACCCTTCACAGAGCGATTCCAGACTTGGTCATCATCAGCACACAGCTGACTTACCCTAAACAACTGTTCTCACATTCACACTGAAAACAAACACGAACAGTACAATAACACAGGGATGCGCATCTCTCATTCCCATCAGCCCCTATGAAAATAAGCAGAGCTGAGACTGTGAGAAAATAGCAAGAAGTAAGCTAAACCATCACTGTGTGCGTTTGAAAATGTAAACGCCTATTTAAAAAGCAGACTGCACAGTTTCTATTGGGAGGGCAGAGAACAGGGGGGGAAATGGTGTTCTGTAATACTCGTCAAAACTCTGCAAAAGCTTAAAAAAAGAGAGAGAAAGCAAACAGGATTACATGGATTAACAAACAGCACTCTACGTCAGGGAATCCTGCCTTACTTTCTCACGTGCAAAAGATGCTTCTGGATGAAAACCAACTGGTGAATCCAATCCCTTTTGCATTCAGTAAGTTAATTTTTGGTATTTTTTTTTTTCCTTTTCCTCTTGGCTCGGAGACTAAAAGGGTAAATGCAGTCAAAGCATTTTCATTTTGACTTTTACAGTATTCTTAGTTTTCTATTTTTCAAGCTGGACAAAGCACAGCGATGCCTGCAGTGAACAGTCGATTTCCCCTTAAATGTTTCTTGGATAGGTGCTACTGCTCAGAAGAAAGCTGTGCTTCGCTGTGCCAAGTTTAGTATTCCACCTATTCAAAGAGCTGACGGACAGCAATGTCCTCTCTTCAGTAGCATGTGCTCTTACGTTTATCTATTCCCACAACAGAGGACGTCAGTGTGATCCAATCTGATGACCATTCATCTGCAGCTTGTTTACTCTAGAACTGCTTGTTTTTGTAGCAAGCTTCTGTTTTTCAGATTACTTCTGTCTGTGACTACAGAACAGAACACACAAATAAACTTGCTCAGGGTCATGCACAGCATTGCCTCAACACTTCCTGGCTTCGACTTTTTTTTTTCCCCAAGTGTCTTACTTACTTAAACACCAAATTCCAGAGGTATTGCCTGCACTGGCAAAAATCAGGTACGGTCACACTTCAGACAACTGCAAATTAATTCTCAGAGCCCCTTATGCCACTGTTACCTATGATTCCATCAGCCCACTTCTTTATGGAATAGGAAAACATAACGCTTTGCAATCCAGGTTTCTACCAATTGCTGTTCCTAGCAGTTTTAGCCATCGTATGTATCTCATCCCACTCAAACATCAAAACAAGACACTACTTATTAAATAACAAAAAAAAGGAGCAAGTCTTCAATGCCTCTCTCCATATATGAAGATGCTGTTTTTATCAGACATTTAAAGCAAAGCAAACATTATAATTCAGTATATAAAGGTAATACAAACTGAATGCCATACGCGTTCGTTTTGTTGGTTTTTTTTTTACTTAGAAAATCCGCAGTGGTAATTGGTGCATTAAGTGCATTCCCTGTTAAGAGTTTGTTCTTTCAGTTGTACTCACATTTGCAGTCAGCTGAGTTGTCAGAGCTGATACTTTCTCTTGGGATGCATCCAGCTCCCTTCGTAGCTTGCGAATCTGTGTATTTTAAGAGATCTCTTTACTGCACCATGATACGGAGCAACAGAACAGTAAGACAGAAAACGCGGTGTCTCGACAGCATATTTATGCCTGTCAAACACAAACTGCTCTTACCTCCGACTGGCACTTCTCTTCAGGCTATAAAATAAAACCAGAGGAAAATATATGAGGACATGACAACGGAACCAGTACAACAATCTTAGCCATCATTACTATTAATACGAATTTCAAAAACTCAAGTGATGATTTCTTATTTAGGATTTTCATATCCATATTCTATCTTAGATTATTTGCTCGGGAAAAAGCAAGCAGGCTGCTTGTACAGCACTTCCTCCTACACAAAGGAATTTGTCTCCGCTTCCCAACTTGCCAGCCCAGTGCACCTCTGAGTCTGACTCATGGAAGGCTGAAGCCCCTGGCTCAGCGCAAAAGGAATTGCATGAGGTTCTGAAGAGACAAGTCTGTCACAGGGCATGGGAGATCCTGGGCAATTCCCTCACTGCCATGCTCAGCTCTCCATGGGATGGTGGCCATGCTTTTGCATTCCACAGTGATCAGAAGAAAATTACTACCACTTGGGTGTTGTCTAGGCACTGCGGCGATGAAAAACTGAGGACACACAAGTAGTTGTCTGAGTATGTAAAGTGGATGTACTGACCATCCACTGTGGTCTGCATGACAAAATTTTGGCTGCTGTGGCTTGTTTCTAACCAAAGCTATCAGCAAGCAGGAGGACACAGTAAAAAGTCACACACCCCACTACTCTTATTTAAACGTGTCCACTACCAGCCACTGTGAAAATTATACTTGTCAAACCACACTATTAAGAACCACTTGGGCTTGGCCAGAAAGCACATGAACCAGAAGCTTAAGCAGAAGCTGCTGACTCCTCTCCTTGTGGCTCTCGTGGCTACAAACAACAGCCCACGGGAAAGGTCTGTTTTCCATCCTTCCAATACGTTATCTGTTTTGGCTCCACACAGACCTTGCTTGAGGCAAGGTTCATAATGGAAGGCAATATTTTCAAATGATTATCAAGGCCTTAAGGCCACGTTACACATGTTCCTTGCTTATCAGTCTAACAGATACAAGAAATAACACCACGCTGGCCGGGTGACTTCATAAACAGCCACACGTGGTCTTCCAAGAGTAAGTCCTTTCATGTACTCATCATGTGCCACTTGGGCTTATTTCAGCTGTGAATGTGTGCTACGTGTGGAGTTGCATCATACTTCCTTAACGGTTTGAAATGAAAGATTCTGTTCAATTCACACATATTTCCAAAGTAATTCTCTATCATCCATTTCTTTTAAAGCGTTGAGCTGTTAGGAACCTCCCAAATTGTGATCACAGTATGCCAGGAACGCACGATCCAGCTTTAATCTACCTAGCTTGGATACTGAGAACACCTAACCATGGAGATTTAATCATCAATGCTGTCAATGCTTCTATACTGTCTTGTGTAGGCTGGAAGCATCTGCTGAGGTCTTCAGCAGCAAAATCTATTCAGCAGAGTTACAAAACACTGACTCAATGAATTGCTGCTTTTAAACCATTATCATCTCTGTTTAATGAGGAGGCTTCCACGTATCTACAGGCATCTTTACGAAGACAAACGTTTCTTTCAAAGCATGTAAATGAAAATGAAAAGTGCTTTTGTTCCTCCTCCTTGAGTGGCAAAAGTAACAAGCACGATAAGACTGGTCAGTTCACAAATTGTGATTAATAAAGCAAAACAGTTCATTTCATTATACTCACTGTCGAATAAATAGACGACGTACTGGACACCAAAGAGAGAGAAGAGCCATGCACTGGAGGAAAGAAAATAAACAAACTGAATAAACTGACCACACAGTAGTCGCCACAGATCATCTATTATCGGCTATTTGCCTACTGAAGAGATATCTCCATCGATTTCATCACCCATCATAAACTTAATTACATTATTGCACAGTGTTCAGCTGGAAGAAGACACGGCCAGGTAGTATAATCCATAAACTCTGATTTGGTAAAGCTGTTTTAACAATTGAATACTACAAGTTTTCTTGGGGAATGAGGTGCCGCCACCAAGATTAAAAAGATTTATTTAGAAAGAAGTGCTTCTCTGAACAGCCTCAGCTTAAGACACAGGATAAAGAGATAACTGCAAAGCGGGAGAGATTACAGCAGTAAGTCCAACTGCTTCACCTTTGGCTTTACATGAGATTGGGCAGGGGAGGCCGTTCTCTTTAAGCAGTCCAAACACAGACCAAGATGGAGATGGCCTGAGAAGAACATGATGCCAAGCTCCAGGATGCAAGCAGATGCTCCAGAAGATTTGGAGCACCTCTATCAGAAATCACTGATGTGGAAGCTCTGCATCGTCTTCTGAAACAGCTCTATCCTCCTTCACTGGCTACGATGGAGCTGTCTCATGGGTGTTCATGAGCTGAACGCTCTATTCCTGCAGCTTTTCTAGTCCTTCTTCAAAGCAAAACAGTTTCTTCAACACAGCAATTTCTTCGTCTCAGAGAAAACTACACAAGTGAAAACATGGCTGCAAAAACCTTTTCTGAAGAACCAGGTCCAATTCACATTTAAATACACATTCAGGAGAAGATGCGCGTATACATGAGTTCTCCACACTGTGCGAGGATTTACATGTACAAGCGTTTTCTTTTTGAGTACGCTGTTAAGAACAGCTACCTGGGGCTATTATCACAGCAACTGAAACATGCACCATTACCTTTCCTGTCCTTATTTTTAGAAACAAAACACTGAATCTTTCACTCAAACTTCAGATAACTTCACACCAATCAGATGAAACCTCTTTTTCTTCCATCTACATAAATACTCCAGACAAAAAAAGCTTAGAAAAGCTGCCATTGTGTTCTCGTTACCTACTGAAATTCTCCTACACTCAAAATAAACGGGTTCTGTTTTCCCATTGACACCATATCCTAAGGCAAGGCTGGAAAGACAAGCGAACAACGTCTAAGTTGGCTTCTGGAGGAATTAAAGACAATTTAAAAAAAAACAAAACACCACAATAAAGCAAAAAAACTCACAGCCATTTGCTCCTTCTGGTTAATAACGTTTTCAATTAAAATGATCTTCACAGTGAGATGTACTGGGCTGTACTGCATTAAGAACGTAAAAATAACCAGAAGGAGTCAAACCCAAGGTCTGTCTAATCACATGTTCCATCTCTGGCTGCAACCACAGCGAATGTTTAGGGAAAGAAATGTAAGACGAAGGCAGATTCTTGCTGATTTTTCCCCAGGTACAGCTTTGCGTCTTCTGGGAAACAGCAGAGTTGGAAATGCCTGAGATGGGAGCTGCTCACTTATTTCTCTTCCTATGATAGATGCCATGCACTTAGAATCACCATGTCACTTTTCCCTTTACCCACATTTCATCTTAAGGATCATTTTCTTCTTGAAGATGGAACGCTCAAGGCGTGGGCAATATTGCACAAGGCAAACCAAGTTTTCATACAGACCATATATTCTTTTGACCATATATTCTGTGCTTAAAGTGGAATGGGGGACACATATTTTTAAGCGGGATTGTTAAGATCACACTGGGACTTTGAGGAAAGAAACAGAGTGAAAGAAGGGAGAGCACATACAGCTCTGGGAATCACACTCCTGCCTTGTAAACCTGCAACATTTGAATGTGCAAATAATGTGAGGTGCCTGGCATCAACAGCAACTAAGGAGTTAATACCTTTGCGCAATTTCATGTTGAAGTTTCTGCAGATGGCTACTTTAAGGCTATTTAATTAGGAGCCTGAAGGCAGCTATGCTCTTCATGTGATTCCTGTTTGCTGCAGTTAACATGCATCTGCATGCAGATTACAAACCCAGACTGTTTTGGAACTATTATTTGAAAGCACTATAAATGCATATGTAAGCACGTCGCATTTTTAAAGGTTAGAAAAGAATCAGCCTAGTCATGATCAGCTGCCCCAAAAGCAGAAAGAACAGCAGATACTTCAGTCAGCAGCACAAAAAGGAATAAACATTTATAACCCGACAACGGTGGATTTAATTCCTCTCTCTCTCAGAGGCTGAAACATCAGTGTGGAGCCAGCAGCAATACAGCTCCTGGCGAGGATGCACTGCCAGGGAAGCACAGAAATGGGAGACCCATGAGACCAGTTCAGGCTGTGCTTTTTCACCACATTTCTGGGTGGTTTGGAGGCTGTTCCCCCTGCCATCTCCCCAGTCCTGAGACCCTTCCTACCGAAAGAACCACGTACTGCAAGACAGACCAACATTTCTGCCTAAATGATGTGCTAGAGAACGTGACGACACTTTGCACTATGGAGACAGAAGGAAAAAAACTCCTTAAGAATAAATACTGGGCATGCTGAAATGAACAAGAATCAAACAAACGTCTTGTAATCTTAAGTGCTAATAAATAATTAAGGGATAGGTTGTTAAGCTTCGCTTCAGATCAGGATTTATGCCTTATTGACACTGATTGATTGGTATAGAATTCATCTGTCCATTAACAACATTTTATTTCTATAATACTTCTTCATCTCACGTTCTGCACACTCTGTGAGGGTGAACTGGATTCACAGGTTTGAAAGGACGGGATAACATACATGCCATACACAGAACTGCTTGCTCACTTCGAACTTGTGATTCCCTGGGAAATAAGCAGGAGCTACAGGGCTACCCCTGCCTTCAATAGGGCTGGAGAATTTTAATGAAATGAATGGAAAGCATTTGGCAGAAGGTTTGGCATGACTGTACTTCCCTTTTCCTTTTTTAACCAATTCCTCCCTCAAACACGTAATACTTACGTACTCATTCAAACTGGTCTCTCTCTGGGATGAGAATTTCTTAACTATAAAATACAGTTTCTCCTCCCATACACCACAATGCATTAGCTGTAACCCTAGGCACACTTAAAATAACAAAAGACCAAGGTTACAGGTTTTTGAAGATGTTATCAATAGAACTAGAGTGAATGTTGACGCAGTAGCTCTTTCAGTATGTCATCAATATGTAGCACAGATATTACGGAATTCTTCAGTAAGAGGAGGACTGTTCATCCCAGAACAGAATTCAGCTGAGTATCACGCAGTACTTGACCCTCTTTGATTATCTACCTTTCTGAGAGTGTTGCACAAACAAAGGTCAATTCCTGCAGTGACACAGATTCAGCCCTACAGGGTTATTCTTCTCATTTTCAACCCCTAATGAAGATCCTCTGCTATGGGCCTCTAAAATACAATTAAACGTAATGGAGTTATAGTTATGCACTTTCCATCCCCTCCAATGGCAGAAAACAGACAGAATAACCAGCATCCACAGGAAGGCACCTAGTGGCTGTTAGAGGCTCTTATGAGCACTTAAGCATGGCTTGGATGCTCTAATGGGTGACAACAACAGGGCACTGCCATTCACACTGCCAAAAGCACAACGCTTCAGCAGTGGAAGCAAGCCAGCAGAGACCTCTGTGAGCTGTGTTGGTAAAGCACCTGTTACCCAACCAAACTCCCAGTTCTTACCAGAAAAGAGATTTAAGACCTGAAATCTAATCCCATCAACTTCCTATGACTTCTCAAAGAGCACGGTGTGTTTTGTGACAGGCAATCGTATGGGGTTTTTGGTGCATACTCAGAGCTCGGGTAGGCTGTCTGCTCCTCATACAGCCACAAGGATACGTGATCAGTAGCAATCAAATAAAATGCTCATTCACAGGTAAATGGCATTTTATTCCTGTATTACTTGAGTTTCTTTTATCAAATATGTATGAATACGTACTCGAAATGAGGATGAGGAAGAAAAGAAGTCCAAACGTTTTGAAGTACTACTCAGGTTCCTTCTGTGAAAGCTGTGCAGATACGAACCCACAGCATTCAGCGGAAATACCAAGGAAGGACAAACTGCATACAGATCAAATACTTGGAAGTGAAGTGGAATAGCAACAACAGTCCGAATAATGTCAGTTTTTTATACTGCAAGAGCAAGTGTGGAGGCCTAGGTTCAGGTGAATATGCCTAATCAAGAAAACACTTTAATAGGCTAACCCTAAGCATGAATCTGAGACACTGAGAGATCACTAAAAATGAGCACAGGATGCGTTTAAACCATTTCTGCACTTATATGTGCAGAACACTTATGTGCCATCCTATACTCAGCCTGAAGGATCGCTGAGTGAATACCAGTGGAACAAAGACGACCAGGATTAGAGTTCTAAATAACACTGAGAATGCTACACAGAAAATTGCTCCAAAATGACCCATATGCTGAAATGAAGCACTAAATTTACGTTTCATTTTGGTGAAAATGCCATCTTCTGCTCATTTCCAGCACCACATACTGCACTGACCTTCTTCGAAGCCATCACGGAACGAGCCAGACCGGCTCATAGTTCTGCTCTTCTCGTCCAAGGACATGGAGCTGTTCCTGAAGCGTGTGTCACTATAGGGGTCATAGGGACCATCTGCATTGGAAAGGCTGTGGGTCCTCAGCATGGTTGGATTTGACAGGCTCATCTGGGCTGCAGTGGTCGGGCTTGCTGTAAAGCACAGAATAAACAGCAATTTATTTGCGTGGCCACAACTTTTCATGCTCAGCGTTGGTGCAGCTATCAAAAAACATTTCTTTATTTTACAACACAAATTTTCCATGTCGTTCCCTCTAGACCTCATTATGTCTCTAATTTCAATGGATTCAAGAGGCATGCAAATCAAGCTAATGAATAAGAAAACTCAAGTAAATAAGGTCATTCTAAACACTGAATGGTAAGACCGTGCTTCTACAGGCAAACTCAGTCAACTCAGTAACACCTCGTAGGCATGAATTAATTAATTCTCATTTAATTTGAAACAACCCTTCCTCAAAAAGGTGTAAAATACCCAGAGGAATGTGAACTAATATTTTGCTTACACAGAACGGGCCTCATGAACCATCTCCTTAGAAGTCTTCAAGTTCCCAGAAAACTGTATTTTTATGTGTACTTAGGGGAAGCTGGAAACTTTCAGACCTTCAGTTTCCTAATAGTTGTATATTTCAGAACAGTTTATTTCCCCTACGAGGTCCTAAGAACTCTCAGTAGTACACAGGCAGGAATACTTGCAGAATTTGCAGATTAGAAGACACCACAGGAACGTCAATTTTGCCTTGAGAGCCAGCACTCTCCCAGCCAGCGTTCAGAGTATAAAACCTCCATTCCAGTTTCCACATTTTTTACAGCACCTTTAGTGCTAAATTATTCCTGTTACTTAACAATAATTTCTGGAAAAATGAAAGCAACAGAACTGCTGTTCCAGTGGTAATCTCCTCTGGGTGTCCTGTCACTGCCCATTTCCATACGTACCATCAACTGTTACAGACAAATCTTAGGAGAATTTACAATTTTGCCTCCTGCTCCCTAGTCTTCATGCTGTATTGACTTCCTCGAGGCAATGAATATACGATTCATCTGTTCTTTCAAGTATTTTCTTCTTCTTATGCAGAAGATACAATCCTTCTGCTTAAAGGCGCTTAACTTTCATATCTACATTTGCCATCACAGTAACTGCGGTGGCACCCCTTGACTCCAGTATCCCCAAGCTCCTTTATTAAAAACACACAGTGTTTTCCTGTTAACTGCTTGTAGCTAAATAGCTTTTGAAGCACATTAATGCAAATGATCTTCAATATTCTCCATAAGGAGTTAACCTCCTGAGGCTAAGCCTACATCTTTTTGTTTGACCCTTAATGTACGTTTGTGAACTTGACCATTTGTTAGCTGCTGGCAATGTAATTATACCGTGTGTATATTCAGCTAAAATTGTATGCGTTGTTTTACTTCGGACACAGGGGTGGTCAACTAAAACCTACAAAACATTATGGATCCTGTTAAGCTCCTTCTGTTGTTTCCTTCGCTTACTTTTATCAATGTAATTATGTCAAAGAATTTTTCTGAGTTAAAATTCCCCTGCTTTTGTGTATTATTTCAGACTCAGCTGTGTTAAATTTTCATATCAGCCAGCTGATACAGACAGAGAGATACTAAGTGATATGCTTGGCCTTTAAATCATTACTAAGCAGGCAGGCAACATTTTCACTCTTCCAAACACAGCAACGTGTGATATTAATGAACGGCTCTGCTTAATAGCTCACAATTTAGATTAAGGCATCTGATGACTCCAAGGGAAATACTTTCACACGTTACTGTAACTATGCCACCTTTGGGCGCACAAGACACCAATGCTGATTAGTCACACTAATTTCAACTTCCTGAAGGTTCAAAGTGGTACTTGGAGCTGCTGAGAGAGCATTACATTACGTAATCTGCTATTTCCAAAGCACACAAAGTATTGCTATGATTATCAAAACACTTCATTACTCACCAAGCTGGGAGAAGTTAAATCTAGTTCCAGAAGGTGATGTTATGCTGGATCCCGATGAAAATGGAGAATTGCCAGCAGTGTCCTGGAGCCCTCCCGCTGAATGCGACCGTAGCCATTCTTTTGCATCTTCTTGGCTACGAAGTTGGGAGGAAGGAGTATACCTGCACAGAGCAAACAGTCTTTTTCAAAATGAATTCTGGCAACTACTGAATAAAGAAGAAAGAACAAACAAACAAACAGACCATGGAACGTCACAAAGCTTGGGGAGGGGGAGAGGGAACGAAAGATGGTAAAACTTCCATATGACATTTGAAGAGTTCTCCTTTCCTACGGCTTCAGTAGCAACCAAACCAGCAGTTAACAAAAAGTTACCCATCAGAAATTGTGTAGTGTAGCACTGCAGAATCAAGTGTAGCGTGTGTTACATAGGTATGACTGAAAAACAAAGGCATAGCTTGGAAAATCCTTCCTTTCCTCAGGATATGTCAAAATGTATCCCTATTTTAGTATTTTGGTGCGCCTCTAAGCTTAGCTGGCTTTCTGTCATACCACAATCAAATTCAAGTCCCAAAAGCCATTATCAGGTTTTAAAACAAGGTGGGAACCCAATACTTTATATTACGCAGACATTAAAGGGAGGCGTATCTCATTTGACTCAAAACTAACAGCATTAAATAATCTCCACAGAGACTACACTGAGCCTTTTCTGAAGGTAAAGAAAACAGCGGGGATTTTATCTGTGCCAGCATCAATGGCAACACATCCACCAGCTTCAGCTCATCCCGAGTTTTAAGTCTGCTTTTGTGGACGACTGAAAAATAGATAGGTTACCATAGGCCTTGTATTTTCTTTCCTCTCCTTCTGACTCAACGCTTAAGCAACAGCCCTGATTGAAGACCGTTGGATGGTTGGACGAGATGATCCTAGAGGTCTTTTCCAACCCCAACAAGCTGTGATTCTACGATCTCTTAAACTTTACATATATATCAGTTGATTAAAAAAAGGGGCTTCAGCCCTTCCACTTTAACACACTTAAAATGGAGGGTGTCTGCATGATCAATACGTACCTCTTCAGCACTCAAACGTTTCAGTCTTAAAAGAGAGTCCTTATTTATTAGAGACATTCTTGACCAGCACACAAACATTATAAACAAAATTCCAGTTTAACAAAGGCTTTTGGCACTTGGCTTCATGGGATAAAGCTGCTGTGAAGAATGATGCGTAGAGCGCAGAACTCATTGCAGCTGCCATTCCAAGGCATCAGCTCTGAGATCCTGCAAGCTGCGTTAAGCAGTTCTGAAGTTACAGCTTTCTAAACTGTCTGATACCTCCTGCAAATTCTGTAACGCTAAGTGTTTAATTCAAGACCTCATGTTGGCAATCTTACTTGTATCAATGGAACAAAAAAAAATGTCCGTGCAATTTGTTACATCATAAAAATCACAATCTTAGAGATGTACAGAATGTGTTAGAAGACAGCTGTCAGAGGTTTCTTTGGGAATTCTTTTGTTCTTTTCTAGGTAAGTAGAAATTATCTGCTTAAGGATCCAGAAGGAAATATCTTTTTTAAAGAGAATATATCCTTTCTCATCCTAAAAGGTTTAGGATGATACTGACAATATTTTCTGCTTTCGTATGAACACTAAGGACCCCGGGGTGAACATGATCTCATGTCATTGCATGTAAGAGCCACAAAAGCAGCAAAGTTATTGTTTCCAAAGCGAGCCCAGCATGGTTTATGAGGTGCTTTCCAGCAAAAGCCACAATTCTTGCTTAAGCAGGCAAGCCACTGGATGAAAGAAACAAAAGAAAAAGCACAGTAGTGAACGATCTCCTTTAAGGATTAAAGAAAAAAGAAAAAGAAAGAAAGAAGGAAAGAAACAAAGATCACTGCCACCTCTTTGCAAGCACCGCGACCATTACCACCAGCCACAACAGAAACACAAGGCAAACTCCAAAGCCACAACAAAAGCTGTTAAACTGCGTGGAAACACCAATACCTGAGTCCCTTCTTAGGCAAAGTGTTCCTATCAAGATGTGGGTCGCTGCAGAAAAGTTAAAAGAGAAGAACTTCAGAGAAGGACAACAGGGAAGGATTAAGATCAGAATGAAGAAGGGAGTGCAGACATCTGCATCACCTCTTCAGAGGAAAAAAAGTGCCGGGGCCTTCCTACAGGAACATGCAAAAACCTCCTTCCCCAGGTGTGGATTTTCACAGACATGCAGCTGACACCATGCTAATGAAGCTCATCTGCTCACAAAGTCATTTTGCCATTTCTCCCCTCCACAATGAACGTAAAAATAGTGTGTGTCAAGCTTAGAAATCCCCATTTTGGCAGGCTACGTCTGAAAAGTGATGAGAATCTGCTGGTCAGAACCACCTCCCTGCCACTTGGCTCAGCACTCCATGCTGGGAACGCAGCTTGACAGTGCTCTGCAGCTGCGTGCTATGGCACTAACAGGATCGAGCTGCTTAAATGCACAAATCTCAGCTTAAACTCCATCAGCAAAGTAAAATGAATGGATCAGCCAACCCAAACGCAAACATTTAAGTTTGTGTTTCTGTCACTGATGCTCTCATAACTGAGCAGAGCTGGTTAATCTGTTTGTCAACAAAATACCCTCATGACAGATGAAATAACTGAATGTCAATCTGTACAGCTAAGGTAGAGTCGATTCCACGTGTGGGACTGACTAAAATTACAACAGAGAGCAAAAAGCGAACCGAAACGTTTCGATTCGGGTCATCTTGTTCCAGCTTTTACATTCATTTTTACAAGGATGGTTGAGCCCAAGTCCCCACAAAACACTCACGTACCGAACTGCAATAAAGGACTGACAACACTGAATGACACTGGGACGTCACGACAGAAGTGACAAGCCTGAAACGCAGTGAGAAAAGCAGCATGCCAGAGGAATGCTGAAATGCTAGTGAGAGTTTCGAATGACAGAAGAAAAATTGGCAAAGAAATGAGCAAACGCTCAAGAAAAAAACAACACAACCCCAAATCAAAAGATGTCCCCAGTACCAAGAGCAACGAGAAGAACATGCCAACTCTGCCATATGCCATTCTCCAGATTTAGGTAGGTAAATGGGGTTGTTTGAGTGCACTCTCACTGGCATGTCTTTGTGTCAGTTCACACCTGAACAATGAACACAGCAGAGGACTCAACTGAGCACATCTTTCACAAAACAATTTGCGTCACCAAGATGGGCAACAAAACCTACAGCCTTGTGCATTCTACTGTCCCGAGACAGCATTACCTGTCCTGTCTCCTGGGCAAAGTATTTCTGCAGAATTTGGGACTAGCGGCAGGGGAAGAAAGAGGGCTAGAAGAACCAGTCCAGTAAGACAGGAAAATATTAGAATGAAAAGAGGAGAGAACAGAAAGGAGTTACAATAAAACACAAACAGAAACCCAAACCATCAGAACATTACATTCAGCAATAACTTTCTGCATTAAGATGCAAACGCAAAAATTTTGTCACTCGACTAAACCAGACATCAGGATACAGCTGATTTCCAGTGCTTCTACAACAGAGCATGCCCTGCAAGTCCCTGTCTGTTTTATCCAGATGCTGGCTCAGCATGCTGGAAAAGCAGTCCTGCTCCCTCCTCCCTGGTCAGCCTGCTCCCAGCTCCGACCAAGTCACGCAGCTATCAATGACAGCTGGGGAACCGATCAGCCTGAAATACAATTCAGGTGACCATTTTCCAATTGGATCCAAATCCCAGTTGGTTCGTTTAACGCATTCACACAAACACCTCCACCAGAACACTGCAGAGGGCAGTTGGAGATGGGATAGACGGCAGGAGGGAGAGCCAAGAAGGGATCAAGGCGACCAGAGAGACAGGGACTTTTCAGCATGAACTCCCATCTAAAAGCTTGTCAAATCGTATCATCTTTCCATAAACTGTTGCCATCATCACAGCACTCAAGCATTGGTAGCCCAGATTCTACCTTCATCAGATGTTATAAACAAGAAGTTTAACAAGAAACAATAGCTTCTCAAATTAAAATTGTCTTAATGCTGAAGTTTCTTTTGAATACCACCAACAGATCAAGTAATTTGGGAGGGATATGTGATGCAAAATTCATATATTAAGTATAGTACAGTAACAAGAAAAGTTGTCATACTGATTACCACAGCAAATGAAAAATCTCACCTGAACATATCCACTTGCTCTGAACTGGGATCCTTTCTGAGAACGGTCACTTAGTTTGTTCTAATAATCTCATTCAATATCATCTTGCAAGACGCACAACTCACACAGCAGCTACACTCTTGCCTACTGCTGACAGAACTTCACCCACGCTGGAAATACATACGAGTATATGGAAAAGAGAGAAAATAACTACTAACCTTTCAGACAATGTGGTCTTAACGCTGTTGGTTCGGACAAAGGGAGTCAGAGAATCATCTTTAGAGGCTGGAATCAAGCCACCGGAGGAGTTATGGCTCAGCCCACCTCCACTGCTCAGAGAGATATCAATGGATTCACAGCTGGTATGAAGACTGCTGACAGACTGATAGCCAATGCCATCCTTGCTAACAGCTGAAGAGCTACTTGCATTGGTGCCCCACGTTAAACTGTTGGAAGGAGCTGAATGTGCAGAACTGGGACTAGAAGCTAGCGGAGATTGGTTCAAATCTGTGTTTTTACTATAGAGAGGACTGCTGCCCCCGCTGCTCAGTATACCACTGCCAGAGGGTGAATCAAGATTACCCTGCTGGTTCATAGTAGCATGAGGATTGGAGATGACTACCGAATTTTTCATATTTTCTGCTGTTGTGATGGGAACTTGCTTACTAGGCTTTCCACCAAAAAGTCTGCAAAAAAAAAGACAGCATGAAAAATACATAACATGGAATATTAAATGCAAAGGTATTTTATATCTAAACTATGTATCTTAGGTTCAGAAAATCAACATTAAATAAATGCTACTAGATTAGACATATAAAACTGCACATTACTGAATCTCCTTGTGTTCACTCCACCCACGCTCAAGTCCAGAGACAATTGCTATAGCTCCAAATCTATCCTTACTGTTTCTTCTTTGAATCATCAAATGACACTTTTGCAAAGCTAAAATGCTGTCTGACACAACTGAGATATAGCTGTACTGTCTTGTTCTCCTTAAGGAAAAGGGATACCAGAGAAACACCCCACTGATCACACCAAAGCATCGAACAGCACAGGTTGAAAGCTCCTTGTCCAGTGAAGTTCTTTGCAGATCATGGTCTGCTCTGCACAAACCCAGCATCGTGTGCGGGGATGTAACAGCGAAGACATTTACTGATATCAAATGTAGGTTCATCTCATTTCAGTAGCTAAACTGGCCAGAAACTATTCCTTCGGAGTGCAGAATGAGATTGTTTCTTGTTTGGCACAAGGAACTGACTCAGGAGAAGATCAGCTGAGTGCCCACCAGTGCAAGGGATGGGATATAAAAGCATGCCTGGAGGAGGATGGCCTCAGCTCCTCCAGTTTGCATCACTGACGCCTGTGCTACAACTGCACTGCTTGCAAAGAAAACATTCCAGCTCTCTCATTTACAGTCAATATGAGGGTTCTCAAAAGTATTTCATCTTAGAAGTACGCACGCTTAAGAACAGATTGTCAACCATTTCATAACTGATCCTCAAAGATCGGAAGGAAGTACAGCTTTTGACTCTGGCTTCAAACACCCTCCCCAGAACGTTGCCTCTAATTCTGCCTTTTAGCTTGTTTAACTGCTTTAGAACATTAGCTTTGCTTACCCATACCTATACGGATTTGCTATTTCCACATCAACAGTGCGTCGTACTGGGGATGAAATTATTCACAGCAGGTGTGCCATACTGGGGATGAAATCTTACACAGCAGGTGTCTACTGCACTGTCCTCAGAGAAGAGGACTATAGCATTTCTAGCCAAGAGCTCCTAAAGACATATGGGTGCATATGCTCTGAGCAGAACTCTCTTTACTTTTGAGTATGCCTAGGTCATCTGCACACCACATGCACGCTATTCAGCCCGTCCAACCCTTCCCAGAAACTCAAGCTGTGTAACTCAGCTAGGCCCTCTACAGCACTGCTAGTAAACCCAACGATGCTAAGAACCACTGTGCTTACTATACGTGTGTGCTATCTTAAGCTTCAGCACACCTGTGCAATGTCTGGAACGCCTCCACTGGGTCGTTGGTGCTGCATATTTGCAGCAAAGCACTGCTGGACCAGGCTGAGATGCACATTTATGATTATCTCATATCCAGCATTGCTCCAATACCTGTGCCAGGAGCCCTCAGCACCTGACTTAGAGAACGCAGGCATTCACAAACCAGCAGGGTATTCCTGCTTGCATGCCATTGCACAACACCTCTTCAGTTATACCGGTGATCTGAGACTTAGGGATAGGATCCCAGAGCTTCAAAAAAACCCAATCACCCACACACCTGCTGCCAAAGGCAGGGTACTGCTGAACCGCAGCCTCGGAACAAGAGGGTGAGGCCTGAAGGGCATTCCTTTTGGGACAGAAAACATCCATCCCACCAAGACAGTCACATCAATACCGGGATTCATTCTGGAAGGAAATACTCTGCAAGAAAGGCCATCTGTTTTCTCCTTCCTGCTATTACTGACAAGCAACTGACAGATTCGAGATGACTCTTTGGTCACGCATGTCTCCCATTAACAGAAAAGCAGCGTATTATATGTGCAGTGCACAAACACCCAACTTAATAATAAAACACATCACGATAGAAAACGGCTGCATTTAGTGGAAATGCTGGATATGTAATACTTGAGCTAAATATTCAGAGAATAGACACAGTGAAGGTCCCATAGCAAAATTACAGAATTTCACTGTTCAGGACACATATATATATATATTTTCAGACTTGCAGGCAAAATTATGGCTTCTAATTGACTGTATGCTCAACCATTATGTGATTCTGTGTGATTCTGTGGAATATTTTAAAAATTTCAGGGCTGAGAGAAAATATACAGACAAAACCGCGTGCAACCCATCTCCACGGAATGTGAGAACCAAGCTCAGAGTCTTCTCCATTGCCCTTCTAGAAATCAGTAACAAATGGAAGAGGTCCAATTCAACTCTGGTGCATACGACTCTATTTCGACAGCCTGGTAAAAACTCAAGAACGATGCTCTAAATCAAATGAACAGTGAAGTTCAGCCTCAGCATCTTCTCTTTGAAGCTGCATGTATTTTAATGCATTATTTTAATTCTATGGCTAGCAACATGGCTTTCTATTAATCAAAAAAAACAATCTGCCATCAAAAAATCAATCGAATTTCCAGATCTATGTGCCTGAGGCATGCAACACTGAAAATCTGCATTTGTCATGCAGCTTGCCTTAGAAATTAAAGGACTATTTGAGTATTTCATTTTAAGGAGTCACTGATGAAGATTAAATGTTCCAAAAGATGCGGCCTATCTAGTGCTAACTGGGAATAAAACAAATGAACTATCTTGAATTACCCTCGCAGAGGCTCTTCAAATAAAACCACTCATCTAAGAAGAAACAGCTTACAACTCTATGAAGCTTTAGCCTAAGCTGCCATCACAGCCATTATGCTTGCACTGGTGCTTCAGATGGAATGCAGCTTTATCACATCACTGCAAGCAGGATGATGTAGCATAACTGTATGGGCATTATGGTGTCAAGACAAAATGAAATGCAAAACACTGCAACTTGAAACAGACAAGCTACTCAACGTCAAATTAAACTGAAAAATAATATTAACGGAACCTTTCACCAATACCAAGACTTTGATGCACGCTGCATCAAGAAATTAATTCCTGCCCAACTCAATATTCATGTTAAAATAATGTGTGGGGCAATGGTGGAGAAACAGAAGACAAGTAAGATAGACAGCTGTTCAAAAATACTATTGAGATAAGAAATTTCAACCCAGCTTTAGACAGGAATTTCTCTTAGGCTTCTTCTGTGTACTTGAGTAACCTGCTATTATGAGTCTTACAAAACACGGGCCTAATCCACATTGCTGAAACATCAGTTTGGCTCAAGCATGTGAATCTAAGCACTGTAGGTCAGACTGTACTGTTACAATGAAAATTTGGAATAACTCTTCCGTTGTTAATTTGTAATTGGATCCACCACTGGAGCACATCCAGGTTTGCTACATACACATTGGTTCAGTAACCTCCACACAAGAAAATACTTCTCCCTGTGATATCAGTACAGATAATGCCTTTGGGCACAACTCTTATGACACAGACTCGTATCACAATCGCCCGCATTTCTGCCAGACAGGTTGGTTTTCTTTTTCAAACGTTAAATTCTTGCTCTTGTCTCACATTGTCCTGTGTATTTACAACACTAGCCAACCTGCTGATGTGAAATTAAATACAAAGACCTCCACGTAGGACACTAAATAGTAAGCGCTCCTCAAAATACAGCCAGACCTGGCTCAAAGAGTCCTGGATCATTCAGCTCTAACTAACATCATTTCACAATCAATGAATTTATTGCCTACCTGCGCAAAGTGGGAGAGGCCACATCAGGGTACTTGGCTCCTTGCTGGTGAGTACTTTGAGCTCCACTAGAAGCAGTCTGTGATGCAGGGTTCACTTTAACAGAATTACATGAGGCCACGCTTTCGTTGTCAGACGAAATCCC
>JANHGO010000038.1:31188798-31259971 GCA_024606505.1 Aquila spilogaster
TTCTGATACCTTGGCGTCATCAGTTTTCCCTACAAAAATAGAAAAAGAATTCTAATATTTAATGACTTGAAAACATCAAGCAAATGATGAAACTCAAAGCAGCATGAAAAGCAAAAGCGTGTTAGCCACCAGAGTGTGGTTAAAAGTTATGATCTAGTCTGCACTGCACTTACATGCCACTCTAGTGAGTTACACATGCAGACTTGCCAGAGAAAAGTATGCGGTGTGTTTGCCCTCAAGAATGTGAGAAGCAGACCAGTCTTATGTAATAGTGACAGATAAGAGAAAAAAATGTTTCCCTCTGTAGCTACCACAGATTGGTCCCTTTTTATCATTAGACAGAAGTAGTGTTAGGCCATTAGTATAATTTTCCTAAAAGGCATTGTTCAAGAAAGTATCTAACTTCAACTTTTTCATGTACAATTGTGTATACGACCAAATAAAAGGAAAGGTATTAACTTATATTACTTGATTATGCAAATTCAATCATTTTCATTCACACATCGGCAAGTGCTAAAATCACTAATACATTTATAAGAAAATCCAGAACTAATTAGTGTTTAGTATAAATTAACATGCTGGTTTAGTATGGGGGGGGGGGGGAAATCTCCTCAACCACACATACTGTATGTTCTTAAAGTTAACTGTGACTTCAAAAGCTGAAATTACATTATTTATTCTTCATACGGCAATACTGTGCCCAGTAAATAGCTTGGCTTAAGTCTAGAGTTGTCATGAAAACAACTTTTGCAGTGTACTAATCCAAAACAGGCATTTTCAAATGAACAGAAATAGAAATGTGGACCCACGAGATACTGCATAGGTCAAAACAATACCTAAAAATAAAGACAGGATTACCTGAAGTTCAGGTTCTGCCTCTGGAAAGTATTTAAACTGTTTTCATACCGAACACACTTTCTGGCTTGTTTATATCTTACACCTTTTCTCACCTGTTCCAGGTGTCTTTAATGTGCCTGAGGTGGTTGAAGGTTTAGTCCTTGGTGTGGTAATGCCAACCTGAGCTGACATGCCCCGTCGCCAGGAGCCCGTCTGTGAAATAACAGTGTTCTTCCTACCAGAAGTGCTTTTATCAGATTCATCTGACACATCAGAGGGATTCCGCCTCCATTTAGATCCTGGCTCCATTTTTATGCCGCTATCAGATCCTCCATCTGATTTCTTGACTTCATCACCGGACCATAAGGAGTTCCGTTCAACCTGGGAATGCTTTTCTGCATCAGTCTAGGACAGATAAGGAATTGCAATACAATCTTCAGAGCAAGCCTTTCTTTTAAGAAGCTTCATAAATGAGAACCATCAAACTGATTAACCAACTCAGCAGTCATCTCTAAGTACCGACAAACATAACATGCCTTTGATAAAGGAATGTCACAGCAAGAAGTGAACCCCAGCAATGACATATCTTTTTTTTAATACGCTAAGGAAAAAAATACACGAAACCTAAGAGCCATGCCCCTTAGAATAAATAAATTTAAAAAAACAACGAAAAAAACCCTCACTTGATTTATAAAGGACACATTCAGCTCCATGACATTTATAATCCTCCATCTCGAATTTCTGACAAACCCTTTTACTGCAATGCCAAAAAAACATTTCAAACCTGTGCAGCCAGCTTTCCTTTGTTTCTGCTGCTTTCCTATCTCTTGTCTGGCAACCTGATCTCCAGAGCATGAGGAGGCAGCTTTTTGAACAGATCTGAAGCCGTGGAATGCTGCTCATTCTAATCTGACATAGTAGAAGGACACCCAAGAACTGATGAAAAATGAATCCCCAACAACTTTCTAACAATACTCAAGACTGACTTAAATACATAACCTACCTTAGCTTTTCATTTATATTCAACCTATACAAACTGTTTTTTTCCCTATTCTTTGCACAGACTGATTGTGCTACCAGTCTTTTATGGAGAATTTTGCAAAGCTCAACATCAAATATAAAATCTTCTCATTAGCAAGCCTTTGCCAAATTCTCAGAAATGCTTAAATTACATCCATTACCCTATATATATATGTATATATAATATATTCCCCATACATTAGCATTTTCTATGGCTAACGATTACCCTTGCAGAATTCTACTTCTCCTGTCAAATGCTGTTGATTAATTTGGGCAAATTTTGTAACACCACAACAGACTATTTTGTGATCAGGCACAAATGACGAATATCCACACATTTGGCCCTGATCTGGATCAAAAAAGTCACAGATGAAGTGTTCTCCAACCATCACAGTACCATGAAATTCAACATTTGATCATGAAGAGTTGGTGGATTCTGGTAAGGTGTTGAGTGCCATTTCTTCCCTGCAGCCTCAGCAGAAGAGGGATGTGCTCAGCACTGTGCAGTAGTTGAATGCTAATCTCACTTAAAAGGAAATTATTTTACATACCCCAAAGCATTAGAAAGCCCACGATCTTTTACTCCCTTTGGATAATCAGAAAAGCACAGCACAGGAAAGGATGCATGATCATTTACCACGCTTCCAGCAAAATGCTGTATTTTATTTTTAAGTTCCTAAAGTATGTTTCAAGTTTATGACTTTTCTTTTCCTACCAGATCACACCATTAATATTAAAGAATCTAGGGGAGTTGTGGTTTAATTTCCTCTGCTTTTTATGGTAATTACTTTTTTTTTTTTTTTTTTTTTAAAGAGCCTGAAAAACTAGTCTAAGCGATCAGTATGTGAAAGCTGACACCACACATCACAATGGTCTTTCTTCAGTCATGTGAAATAGTTAGGGCCTGGGTTATTTGTCTGCATATTGAGTCATCAGACTAACAAGCATTCACTGAATTATGGATTTAGATATTATTTTCTTGTACTTTTCTCGGTGCTATGCAAATGCCGGTTCCCTCCCTTTCCATTCAAAGAGAGCAACTCAGCATAGGCTTGAATGCAACACTGCTTTCTAGCTTCCTTCTTTTCATATGGCTGCAAGCTTTGGGGATGGCTACCTTTCTATTTATGACCATTGCTTGGTGTGCAATAAATTCACCGTGTGACTGCTTCTATGTCCCGTGTTTCTCTACGATCATCGTTTCATGCAAACGTCTCCTCCGTTTACGGATCTTGGAAGAGAGCACAGGCAAGAAGTAGCAAATAATTGACCAACAAAACCACCTCAACACCATCGCTCACATGCTCTCTCATTAGTAACTTGCTTCAAGTACCTTGTCTGGAATTGCATATTTACACCGTTAGCGTTCCAGAGCAAGAAATACAGCTACTTGCTAGTAAAGGGCTTATTCTACTTTTGGTTGACTACGAAATATTCCTGTACCTTGTAGTTCCCCTCCTTTACGTCTCTCAAAATAGTACGTTCTCAACAGAGAGAAGTTACAAGAGCATTACAAGAAGTCCTCTTATCTTTGCTCTCTTCCATTTCATTCCACTACCACACTCACAGCCAAAGTTGTTCCGTAGCCTTTGAAATGCGGCATATCCACCCTTGAAGCCCTCTGGCCAGAGTTGTTTCTGTTTAACGGTAAACACTGAGAACAGCATGAGAAACATGACTAAGGAATCAAAACCAAAACACGGTGAAACCTGGCTTTGGGATTGCAGCTGAAACTCCACCTGCCTGAAAGGCCTGGAGTGGGTGAAAGTGGAAATACTGTTTGCTGGAGGTCATGGCAAGACATAGCGAGCGTGAGCTGGGAGCAAAGCCTGCCGCCCGACTGAGCTGGGAGTAGCAGTAACCACCAGGATTTCTCAACTTATTCCTACAGTTTTGTAAATCTATTCACGAAGCTGGGAACAGACCAAAGCTATCTTTGCTCCAGCGAAACCGAGAAGTTGTCTTGATCCAACAGCTTAAAGATGCTGCTGTTTTCTATTTAAAGGAACCGTTTCCTTTCCTTCTTCTGATCTTTTTAGCGTTACGTGAACAAGTTCATTAGTTGATCTCTTCCTCTCTTCCATCTTATTTCAGTTAAATAAGTTATTTTCAAATGCCCACCAGATCTTAATCTCTCCTTAAAATACGTGTATGATGTGACTGTAAAGGCATACTATATGCAGTACCGTGTAAAAGGTAACTTATCTAAGTCTGTGCAATCTAAGGGAAAAATATTAGGGGCCCAAAAGTTGTATAGCTACATGAAGTGGTTTGGTACTCGGCATAACCAGAGCAAGACACGGGAACACGGTAAGGCAAGTTCTGGTTCCAATCACTAGCTTGTTCAGATCCAACTTGCGAACATCTTCATAGCGTTGTTACAAAAAGGGGCTACAACTATGAATGTCTATGAAGATGGAGTTAATATCATCTTTAAGTCCTACTTCTCAAAGATGGAGAAACTACAGCTTCTGGAGTATGGGGTACTCGGCAGCTGAAAATCAGTTTCTTAGCAGAGACTTTTTTCATACTGCAACCACATCTTCCTCCTTTGCAGAGATGATTCTGCATAAGTTACTGATTTTATCGGCAGACGTTGACATGTTAGGGCTCTCTCCCTTTGATGTTGCTGTATTATTTGTCTGGACTCCCAGTTGCACATGTATTAGCTTCAAGCTCGCTCTTTAATTATCTGAAATCCAGCTTCTGTACCATCTCAAAAAGAAGTGGCAGAATCGCAGCAGCTTAAGAGTTAAGTGCCTGCTATTTAGGAAAACCAAAGCAGGGGACAACCTGAGAAGAGAAGTCCACATCCCTCTGCAGATGTTTGCCAGTGCTTTGTGGCTCACCGCACCCACAGGAACGCAAACCTGGGCACAGGCCATCATACAGTACTCCAGGTAAGACAGAAAAGGGATATATCCAGCATTCACCGTGTCATGAGCTCTGGGCAGCAAAAAATCAACCCTGCAAGCTACGCGTGGTTCCATCACTCCGACTTATTTTCCTTCCTTTGGTTGACAAGATTAGGATATTCTGTTCAAATGAAAACGAAGTATTTTATGGACAATAATTTGCAGGTAATAGTAATACCTAGAATAAATATTGTCAGCCATGAAAACTGAGGAGAGAAACAGGTCACAGACGCACATCAAAAAACTGCAAACACAACTTGTACGTCTTGGCTCCCAGCTTCCTTTGCTAACGACTACGCGCCACTGCCTGTACAAGAGTCAGCTGCTTTTCGTCTGGTGTATCTCTGCACTCTCTTGGATGCTGTAATAGTTGTGGAGGGGGAAGAGGAGTTCGTCAACACAGATTTTGATCTCTCAGAGGTGTTTCCAAGAACCTGATTCCATCGGAAGATAGAAGTCAAATGAGTTTCTATTTTTTTTTTCCTTAGGTTAATGTTTAGTCACGTCTCCCTTTTTCTTCCTTTTT
Source organism: Aquila spilogaster (assembly GCA_024606505.1). Lineage (NCBI taxonomy): Eukaryota > Metazoa > Chordata > Aves > Accipitriformes > Accipitridae > Aquila > Aquila spilogaster. Next base: position 31,194,097 of record JANHGO010000038.1, read on the forward strand.
TTCCAACAGTATTACAACGCTGAGACAGTAACAATTGTCAAAAAAATACTTCCAGTTGTCTGTGTTACTCTCTCTGTTACGTACTGAAAAACACACTTGATAGATCTTAACTCCTCTCAACTTGTATGGGACTTGTATTAGCAGTTTCAAGCACACATGCAGTCGCTGATACGCAACCAGAGGCTAACTGGAAATCTTTAATGTAGGCTCAAATAAGCACTCTGTGGCAAGGGAACAAAGACTAATATACGCTTGCACCACAGTCTCGCAGGCAGAGTAACACTTCACAGCAACCACAAGTCTAGATTAAAACTGATATTTAAAACCAGATTGAGGGTCCAGTCATGAAAAGGACTGGAGAAGAATAAAGAGGAAAGAAACAGAGGAGAAGGTCATACCTACATCCCTCTCCTCTACCTGCTGAAATGCCAAGTCGCTGCATCCCGGTTGCTTTGACACCCAACACCCGAGTCCCTTGAGCAGGTGGGTGTACAAAAAGCAAAGCTGGACTTCTCCGGCACTTTTCCAAACAAAATTCTATACAACCGGGGAAAAAAGCAGTTCATGTTACTGCAAACCTCTGTATTATGCAGTCTAACTGATGAATGAAAAACTGTTGGATACCTTCACTTGTTTTACCCTCTTTGGATGTGTGGTGTCTGAGCACAAAATGTATGCTTATGCTGCCGATGGATGTAAAATTTATCCTCCTATGAAATGCTGCCAAAAATAGAAAGCCTGCAGTAACACGCAGCCCCGGAAGTTTAAAATAATCTATTTCATTTGCCTAGCACGCTTACATTTCCGATGGAAGCGTAAATAATCTTCAAACTTTCATGTTGACTTAATTAAATTCTATTATTTAAGAAAAAACATACTACCTTTTCTAGAGCTAAAAAAAAAAAAAAAAAAAAAAAAAAAATCCCACCCACTGATACATGTTTTCTGTACAGCACTGTGGCTAGGAAGGCAGAAGCCATTTGTTGCCACACCACCGCAGCAGAGATGCCACGGATTCCACGCATAGAGGAAATATTCCTAATTGCCACACACGATAAGGCGGTTACTACTGCTCGACATTGCCTTTTCAGTGATACTGTCCGTAATGAAGGCTCTCTGTGTGTTCAAGTTCATCCAACTTAAAACAATTATACCTATTGCACGGAGAAAATAATAAATATCAATGTTGCTTGTCTAAGCCAGAAATCTTACCTGTGCATCTAAGTTTTTGCGGGAGGAGGCAGGTGTGTTGGCATAGGAGCTGATAGAGGAGCTAGTGTTAATGTCATCGGTACTGAGATTATCTATGGTGTCACTGATCCCACTGCTGACAGAGCTGCTGTCATCCCAGCTGGAGAAAAAGCACAACAAAGGTAGAAAACAAGGGTCAAAAGACAGAACATCATTCAAAAGGAAAAGTATTATTTCTACACTCCTTGTCCTACTTGCGGTTGCCAAATGAAAACGGTCTGCACGTTTTCCTAAGTTATCTTCTTTGCACTTCAAGTCTAAATTCATACAGTTCATCCACTATATGGTTGCCACAAAGCCTAACGTATACCATCAGTAAGCCAATAGCACCAATGATGCAACTCTTCCTGACTCAACCAAAAGTCTGTACGAGTAGACAAACTTTCAAGTGACCCTTGAAATTTATCCCCGCAGTCCCAGAGCAGGGGAAGGTGGTGGTAAGGCGGCATCTCCAGGTAGGCATGGCACTGACTCGCTAAGCCCTAACGCAGAGATGGAGCTTAAACGCAAGGAAGAAATTCACCCTGAAGCAATCTTGTGTACCTGGTTGCTACATAGACCTGGGCAACGACCTGGATCTACCATCGACAGCATCACCGGTCTCAGAAATTTCTAGTAATTGAAAGTTTAGTTGTTCGGATGGTACAAAACCCTCCTGAGCTCTACCACACATCAAGGAGATCTGTTCACAGCTTGCTGTTCAGGACTACCTTCTTCCAGCATGTGAGAGCTTCAACATTTTCTAGTAAATGAGAAACGCATAACTGGAGGTTTAGGACACAGAAAGCACCAACAGAAGACGTCCACGCCTGAAGCGATTTGAGTGGTAGAACAGACAGAATCAAAACGATCCAAAAGTCAAGCCAGATGCTCCACTCCTAAAATGCCCGTAAAAATAAGCTGCTTAAGGAAGAGATTTATAAACTGGTTTACAAGGGCTCCATCTCCAAGAACAATAAAGCTGGGATTGAAACACTGTCCCGTAAGTAGCTCTGTGAAGACATTTCAGTCCACTGACGGATAACTACTGCTGGAAATGCATAAATACATATTTCACAGACCATTTGCGAAAGCTAATGGTGAGAGCTTATCTCCTGGCAGTTCTCTAGCTATTTACGACCACAGCCTCAGATTTTGGGAGCTCCAGACTCTCTTCCCTATTGCATTTCCATTTGCTTTACAAACTTGTAACAAAGAGATTGCAGCGAGTTTTTTGATCAGAGAGTGAAAGCCATTCACAAATCGATGTACCGTACATTTGATATAGGCATTTAAAATGGAACTGCGTGTTGTGTAATTGAACTATGTAAAGAAAGGCAATTTATGTCCGGTTTCTTGAATTTTATTCGTAGCTTCACCACTGATTTACTATACAGCCTCACTGTATAACCTTTGGCAACTTTGAAATGAAAAGCATTTCTTTTTTCTCGCTTAGCACTACAAAACAGCTACCCGTATGGGCTTTAATGATGCTTTCATAATTTTTAATTGCTTTTTGCTTACTGGGGAGTATTTTGTTCACCCGCATCTACCTGAGGCCTTTCAGGGAACTGAGCACAGCTTAACCAGCAGCACAATTTGCTGAACCGCGTGAGCAGTAGTGGCCACGGGGAAGCACTCCCCTGCGCGCCCGCAGAAAGGGTTATCGCTCGCAGCTGCTCTTTGCTACTGCTTTGTTCCCACTTACGGTCCTCATCAATCTGCCAGCGCGGTCCTTTGTGCCAGTTCTCCCCGTATCGCTGCAGACGAGGCCAGCTACGAAGCTCAGATCAACAGTTTCGGCACGCCGGATTAATTTTGCCTTCAGGAAATTTGGGAGGGCTCAGCCAGGCTGCTCTGCTGGCAGAGGACAAGGAGGGACGGGGACAGACACCGGGACCGACCGCTGGCCCCTGCTGCAGTCTGCGATTCATGGAGCCTTGAGGTGGCCCTTCATCTGGTGTCCTCCAACGTATAAAAACACACTCCTGCCAGTTCTGATTGACTTCCAGGAGCGTCCCAGTTACAGGCAGGGCCCTGGCTTTGCAGAAGGATTTTCCAAACACTATCCGATAAATTCACAGACACTCCAGCTCTCCTGATATGGCTATAGTCCACAGTGGTGGTGATGCTACAATTTAAAGGAAAGATGTAATTTTTTTTTCCTAGATTTGCCTTCACCTGGATATTTTTAAAGAGGAATCTGCTGTAATACAAAACAGAAGTACATGTTAAAATGAAACTCCCTACACAGTGTGAGACCCACTGAGTCTGAGCAAGCCAGCCAGCCAGATTCGACACAACACTTTTCTTTGCTATTTTCCAAAGTCTTCCTCAGCATAACTGAATGAAAGATGTGCTGACCATACAAAGAAATCCATGGGATGTAACTGGTGGGGGGAAATATTTTTTTCCCCCCAGCGCCTAGTATGGAGAAATTGAAAACTTGGAAAAGAACTGAAAGACTTCTCCGAAGCACCTTTTTTTTAGAGTAGGCAGTTAAATATTATAATGCAAAATACTGAAAGTTATATTACTTCTAAATTTCAGTTTTTAAAAACAGGCCCTATAACTGATATTTACTTCTATTTCAAAATGTGTAACAGAAATCAATTACAATTCCTAGATTTTATAAGTCTATAAATAAGGTTACAAAACAGTTATTAAAATAACTGCGTAAAAGCATACGCTCCTGATTTTCCAAAGTTTTGTGTAGCAACTAACATCTTTTCTATTTCTGAACCTATAATAAAATCCCACTAAAAATAATATCAGCAATGCCAATGTTGTCCATGTTTAACAGTTTAATTTCCTTCTTATGGAGATATGGCAATGCCCACCCCCCCCAACGCAATAATGTTCTTCTGTGTGACTCGGTTCCATCTGTAACGTACAGAAACATTACCTTTCCAACCATTAGCCATTCTTAAACTATCACAGGCCCCAGTTCATCAGCATCTAAAGAATGCATCTAATGTTAATCATAAGTAGTTTTACTGGCATCAGCCAGTCCTGTTGACTTCAGTTGGGCAATCTAAGGCATTATGGAAACATTTGAGTGCCCTTCTGAACTGGGACACGTGCCTGAGGACAAAGGTAGAAACATGCACCTGAATACATTGATGGTTGTGGCTTCCCCTTAAATATATCCCGGCCCTTTAGTCTTTTATGTTCTGATGGAACGCATGAACAACACAAACTCTGTATTTTCACGTTTACTAATCTGTTACTAAATTAAAATAGATTAGCTATTCTGAGGTCCAAAGATAGAGGTCTAGCATTTTGGCTGCCAGAAGCTAAGCAACACAGCTCTTGTGGGCGTGCTGATGACACCAAGCCATGATACTGATGCACACGGCTGGCTGTTCTGACAAGGTAAGGTGCTGTGTCAGCTAAAACTAGACATCTCAGGTTTAGCTTTATTTAAAAAAAACACTTCGGTAGCGGGGTGGGAGTGGTCAGTCTCTAGCTAGAAGAACAATAGGATGTAAGAGAACAAGAAAACACAACATCTTAAGAAATTGAAAATAATTTTGAAAACCTACATAAACCATTATTGACGTTGTCCTTTGGAGTAACGCTAGGGACGGTTTTAATGGAAGAGAGATGCATGTAGAATTCACTGAAGTCTGTAACTTAGATGCCAGCGCAAGCAATTTTAAGAGCGTACAACATAGCCTGCTAAAAAAGTAATGCAATTAAAGCACATATACTGTTTACCCTGCTGTCAATGATGCATTACACTAAAAGCTCTTCCCCCCAAGAAGCCCACGACACCGTATTTGGTGTAATATCCAACAGTATAGGACACGCCACTCCGTGTCCGTATCTGCACGTGGGTGAAGATTGCAGCTTCTCGAGAGGACAGCATCTGTTAACAAATTGAGGTATCTCTATTTCACATTGCTCTTGAAACAACCCCAAGCCCTCCACATAAATTAGTTCACTTTTACCTTGATCCAATGCCTTGATGGTTCAAGTCAAAAGCGAGGAAGCAGAATGGGGAATCTAACAGCCCTCATTACACTGTTCTTGGCTCCCAGAGCCAAGATAACATCTTTGTAATTTAGCTGGTGCAATTAATAATTTCTGATGTCAGCAAAAGTCTACTCAACCATAACCTGAAGCTGAAATGTTTGGGCTTTCCTTTCTCTATTTGATCAATCACCTGAAACTTTACTTTGATTACTGAAAATTACAAAAAAAATGTTAAAAGTGTATTCTATATGAAAATTACACAACCACCCACTTAAAAACCATCACCGCCATCACTTAAAAACTCCCACAAAGCTGCCTCCTGCTCTCTATGAAACCGAGCACACGAAGCACCCTCCTCTCCCTCCCCAGCTCAGCCTGCTCGCCCTAATGCGACTAACAACGTTGCTACTATAGATCGCCCACATACAGCACCAGGTCAACTCCTCAAAGCTGCTTTTTGAAACAGGTTTGCAAAGCGGTTAGGCTCAGACTTGTATTTTTCCACAGTCTATCAGCACTTTTCCATCTTGCATAATCATCATCAACGGAATTGGCTCTTCTTTGTCAACTTGGACAGCACAGCACACGAAACCATCCTGCAAACCCCAGGACAGCCCCCCTCGCTGCAGAAATCTCCCCCCTTTTCAAGTCCAAAGCAAAGGAGTCATTAAACCACTACTAAATAAAGCTATTGTTAAGGGCGGAAAATGCACCCTTCTCTACGGATGGGTGTGGATTTTAACTTTGCTGGATCTTCAGTCAAAACCAAAATTACAATGAGCTGCTGAAAAATACATTTGTCCAAGACAGGACCTTGGGGCTCTACAATAGTTCAAGTGGAAACATGGTAATTATCCTCTTCTACCTAAAAATTTAACTATTTATGAGTTGATAGGAGAACAAATAAAACCCAACAACAAAAAAAAAAGGTCAAGGTGTAAAATGATTGAAACTTCACAGCACCTTCAAAGAATTAAATAGAAAAATAAAAAAGCCAGAAAAATGTAAATGTGCTATAAAGCAAGATACGAAATACTGCGATTTCCACTGTTTTCTTCTGGGATTTCCTACAATACTGACATCACTGCGTCAGAAATCCAAAAACCATATACAGACCCTTGCATGGTTTCCCTTTCAAATTGTTACGAAAGGTGACAAATAACTGTTCGCAAAAGAATGGATGGAAATCTACTTCAAGAGAAGTGAATTTAATTAATGTGTTTTACGTGGTTATTAATCACCCCCCCCCCATGTCTTCAGTTACTCTCTTCTTATTACGTCTCATTACAGATATTTCAAAATAAACCACTTTGTTTCTAACCAAAAGGTGGAGCCCAGGGACAGGACCGTTACCTTGAAACACTTTGTAAAGCCAGACCATGAAATAGTGAAAAGTAAATCAGGCAAAATGAATACAGACCACTTCCAGCTGTTCTTTCTGGAGCAGAATCTAATCCTTTTAATGACATTTTTTTGGTGCAGAGTTAAACTGCTGTAAGTGTGCTGTGAGCTATTCAGATCGTTTTCATGTTCAGTGACTATTCGGTTTACCGCCAACAAGCTGAAATGCAGCTCTCTGTCAAACTCTGTTTAGAATTCATCCAAGATAAGGTTTCAGGATTTACATTTAAAATACCTATTTGTAAAAGAGAGTAACTCACAGAAGAAAAGTATCAACTAGTGTTGAAAAACGGTGGGTAAGGAAAGATTTGTAGAAGCTAGGAAACTGCACATGCTCTCCTCATTTAATCTTTTTATATCAGTGCTAATAACCTTATAAAAATAACACTGGATTTTATTTTGTCCCTTAAAATCTGACCAGGAATTTGACGAAGCCATTGTCAAACTTGAAGCCAACACAGCTGAGCACACACACATAGGAGCTGCTAAACCCAGCTAATCTCAGGCAGTTTACCCTTTGAAACACTCTAAAGCTTCACAAACGCAATCGGACTTTCTACGAAACTCATCGTGTCCTGCTCTACAGCAGAAATTCCAATGGCACCTTCTCCACCTGCACACGTTTTGCTCAGAGACCCTTCAGTCCTTCACTGTCTAGAGTCACTAAATGCAGCAGCCAGCACAACTCTATTCAGTTGCAAAAAGGTTGACTGGTGGAACTCGTTTTTTTGGCCATTGTTTCACGACAATGGCTCCTCTGGCATTGCACAGCCTCCGGGGGGAGGCGAGAAATCAGAGCAAGGCATCGCCTTTGACCCAAGTGCTGGAAGAACACAAACTCCCAGCTAGGTCTGAAAAATTTAGTGTAGAGAGCTCCAACCAGCAACCAACCCCTTTTTCCTGGACTCAGGACCTAGAAACCGTATTTTTGGTGTTCCCCATTTACTGTCCTGTCTAAAGACTTACTGAGTTTATAAAGCAGTTTATAGAGCTGCCCTACACTGGGTGCACAGAGGACCCCTGCGGCCAGTGGCACCCTCGCCTCCCTGCTTTGAAGGCCATGGGCTTGATACTCATCCCTGATCGCTTCGGTGCGACTCCATTGACTCCAACTGATTTGCACCAGTGAAAGCTGGAAAGAAAATCAGTGTCTTCATATCACTATAAGGCCAGCGTTAAATCTTAGTTGTTACTACGTAAAAAAAGATGCTTTGTTTGTTATGCCTTTGTTTCCAAGACAGTAAGAAGTGCTGAGAAAAGTCTTCCAGTGCAAGCCAGAAATCCTTGTTTACGTACAAGGTGCTCTCCAGAAAATAAATCCCCGTAAACCGTACAGCCTGCATGTGACACCGATGGGACTGAACAAATCCACTGAGGTCGAGCCAAAGCCGCTGGGGATGCTTCAACAGACTGCCCCAGCTCCCTGCGCCGGCCCTGGAGCGAGGGACCGGGGAGGAGTTCCCTGGCAAGGATGGAGGTGTGGATCACCACTGCCATATGCCTTCTCCTCCCTCTTGGCCAGGCCCCAGCCCAAACACCTCCCTCCTCCAGGCAGGCGGAGAAGGTGCCCTGCCCAGGGGATGGAGAGTTATGACAACCAAACACCAGATTGTGCCTGTTTTTTTCCCCTGCCTTACTTCCCAATTTATACTTTCTTCTGCCCCAAAAGCAGAGACCTTCGGGATCACGTCACCTCCTCGTACAAAGGCACTATTTAAAGTTACGACTTAAAGAAGGGGGGGCACTCACTGAAAACACTGACATGGTTTCTGACACCCATCTCCTACCTGCACGCCCCTCCAGCACTGGACTGAACTGGTGAGAGCTCAGCAGCTCACCAGCGCTTACTGGTACCTGGCAGCCTGCTTCACCAAAGGCTCCAATACACATTAAAAACGGGCTTAAACACAAGAAGAAAAAGAAAAGATGAGCTAAATTCTTACAGGACTGACGTAACTAAAACACGGAAGGAAAGGAATAAAGGGTAGTGTGGAAACAAAACTATGCAAGATGCATTGAAATTCCCTGCTGCTGGGTGCGCTTTTGAAAGACTCGCGGGGACCCACCTGCCCCTGCGGCCGCTTGCCCCACAGCCAGGGCCACTTGCCACCCGCTCCCCCAGCGCAAATGGTCAACTGGGACCACTGGGCAGCCTCGCCCAGGGAAAGGTGGCTACTAAACACACCCACAGAGCCAAAACCTCCAGCAGCTGGCAGGTAGAATACGGCTCCTTTGCTTCCCAGTCTGGTTTTAATCCCTCCTGACACCGTAACTCCACTAGTGACACCAATGCAAAACTTTTAAGGTCTGCGGGCTGCAACCCCAAGCAAGAAACATGCAGGCACAAAATAAAGAAGTCATATATATGCATGAAGAATTGAAGCAATTCTCAGTCACCGTTGAAGTTCTTCCTCACTCAGAATACACTGTAAAGCTTCTACATAAACTGATCAAGGCAAAAACCTGGGCACAGCAAAACCCAGATTTCACACATGACAACTGCTCCTCTCTCACACAGCAGTATCAGCTGCAGCTGAGGACACGGAGACAAAGATAATGCATACGCTTGCATACTCTTCTCCCAGCAGAAAAAAAAAGGAGAAACCCACAAAATTTGTCTTTCTGAACGCATTACAGCCTGCTGACATATGTCTTAAAATAAAGCTGAACTTGGCAATAAAAGGTGTTAATTTGATCGCAGGGCACAGCACTGTCCCTCAGGAAGCCAAACCACTGAAAAACACCCACCGTTATCAAGCCAGTGATTTATAGAACAGACAGAATCATAATCAAGTGAAATACTTTATTCTTTGTGATATGGGGATGTGCAGAAGATATCAGCTACTACCACTTCTGAAAGCTGTTTTTTTCCTCACAGAACTGCAATATCTTAAGTAGTACCTGTAACTCCTGGTTTATGCCAGCCTTTAAAATTAGGCTTACTTGAAAGAAACTGTAAAAGGAAAAAGATCTTCTAACTTTACTCAGACAAATCAGGAAGCCGACAGAAATTTGCACAGGAGTGAGAATAAGAACTGCATAGTATGTCCTAAAAAGCAAGTGCACTCCGGGCTGTGATTTGGCCTGAAACAGCCTCACGCACGCCTTTGTTTCCCTTCACAGTGAGCTCATTCCCACAGAGGTTCCTCCTTTGCACAGAAAGCAAACTTAGAGTGCTAAAATAGAACAAAGCCCCATAGTTTTCTGAGGCGAAAAGCCCGTAACACTAGTGGCAAGATAGCCGGTTCGATTGCAACCTATGAGACGCTAGTAATTATCGATAAACCTCACAGAATCCTGAAGTTCAGCCAGAAAAAACAAATACAGTAATAGCTGTCAGTTCTCACGTGGGGAATTTCCTATTATGTTAGGCAAATATCTGTAATCTACTAAAAATATATTGATTTCATGGAGCATACAGCGATTCAAATGAAATAGTGCAGGGAGAAAACTTCTCAGATTTACTCCATCATCTAAGGTGTTTCCGTTGCTGCCAGCATTTACAAAGCTAAACCTACCTACACACAGACATAACACAACATACTTCCACGCTTTCAAAAGTGCAGAAAATCTCTTACCTTGCAATATTCCCAGGCCAAAGCACTTCTCCACCTTGCTGCCCATGAAGAATTCCAGCAAAGGGGCTTAGATTTATTTTGCAGGTTGATACCTTCATTAGGCTACCATCCAACACCCCCCTAAAGAAAACAGCTTCTAACTTGACTATCTAGGAAGAGACTTGAAAAAAATTTGGAGCAAGGCTGTTTTCCAACAGAGCCCTCAACATTCAGCAGCTCTGAAAGACACTGGAAAGTAAAGCCTAGCTGGAAGGTGATCATCAGAAACTTCCCCTAGAAAGAAATCTGATCCCTCAACAAAATTAACCTCTGAAGTGCTGAAAAAGTGAGAGGTCAAGACTTTCTGCTGGGACTAGGTCATCTGTGAAAAGCTGTAACCTGATGGCAGTGAAGCAGGCAGACCGGGTGCCTCCAGATCACGTACCGTATCGTGTGAAGTAAAAGCTCATGTCAGCAACCCTGTACTTGAAGGTACTAAATGACAGTATTTGATCTCAGCTAAAAGACTACAATCTCTAAAAGCGCATTTCCTACTCTGCTTTTATAGAGGGATTCAACAACGTGACTGCTGAAACGACTAAAGTTTTATGAGAATGTAGCAGGAGACATAGCCCAAAGTTTTTTAACATAAAATATTTGGAATACCGGTAAAATACAAAATTCTTTTTTTTTTTGGGGGGGGGGTGGTGTGGTGTGTAAAAAACCATTTTCAATACAAATGGTACTGAAAATAGCAATTTATCCACTGGTATCCCCAATAAAGACCTTATGAAACCGGGACAAGATATGTAAGATTTATCCAAGTAGGGATTAAACACATTAATCCTTATTTACAGCTGTAAAGTAAGGGGCTTATTACTTCCCTTTATTTCAAGTAGAACAGAGATGGGTATTTATACGTATCTGGTTGATAAACATTTATGGTGGTCAGCATTCAAAACTCCTATTTCAGCCTAATATAAGTACTGTTTGACAGCATTCTTCCCGGATCTTTGCATTCTGCCGTACACGTGGGATTTTTTTTAATTCTAATATGTGAAATTACACCAGCTCTCTTTACGGTGGGTAGCGGTGCTTAGAGGCACTAATTACCCTTACGCTAGCTGCTGCACGAACGTAACCTGTAAACATTAGAAAACCTGTAAGACAGTGAGAACTGGAAAACTGGTCACTTCTAGCCCATATGGGCTCATCAGTCACGGAGCATTCTGTGCGCTAACGGGCACAGAGCAGGAAACGATACAAGTACCCCCAAAAAGAGAAATACAACAGGAATGGTAATAATAACACAGACGATGGAAAACACAGCGGTGTGGGATAGCCATGACTAGCCGGGCACGGAAGGCAGCACCGGAGCTTGGAGTAGAAGACTATTGCGAGAGGTCAGGCTGCCCATGGGTGGATGAAGAACCAAGAGACTGGTTCAAGGTCACTGTGAGCAGAACGGAGCCGGTGGGAGAAAAGCTACAAGTAGATGTGTGAAGAGTCTGGGGACAAGGAGTTGGAATGGGGAAACTGAGGTCAGGGGTGAGGTCTGAGAGGGTGTTCTGAGGCTGAAGACAGACATCTATCAGATGTAAAGCCACGGTGAGGAGATAAGATGAACTTGACAAACAGTTGAAAGTCAGGGAATTGGACCGCAAAATGGAGAAAACGGATCGGGAAAAGAAGTCTGAGCTCATGAAATTATAGTAATACGCACAAGGAGAAGGGATTAAATTCAAGATAGAGCCTATAGTATTTATCTCATTTTGTTATTTAAATGGGGACACACAAAACACTGAGTCTTGCTGTAGCTGACACAGTTACCAGCGTCGACCAACACGCTGACTTCCAGCCAAGTGGGAATACGCAAGTCCATTCCCATTATTACAGAGAGATTTGTTCACTAAGCAAGAAACTACATTTCTAATCCAACCAGGGTAGATTTCCCTGGTTGTCCAGGCTACGGATGAGGGATCCCGTCATGAAAAGGAGATGGGCAGCCTTTCAGATGGAGGAAGTGGAGAAGACAATACCGCACTGTCGTCTTAGCCTCACCTCAAGAAAACCATCAATCGTTCGGCCCAAAACCAAAGAGAAGAGAAAGAAAGAGTAGTCCGAAGTCAACTATACCCATGTATTTATTAACTCTGTTCAGCTTGGGTACCCTATCTTAAATAAAACACATCTTTTCACACAACACCGTATTTTTGGTTTAAAGAGTTAAAATGCAGTATTCAAAGGTTATAAAAGAAAGACTTTGTGGAGCTATTCTGCTGCCAAAACCTTCAAATAAATGAGTCGCAGTCTGAGCTTGCCTTTCTACGCCGGAGTCTATATTTTAGCGGCCACGGTGTTACTATAGCAACACAGAGGACTGGTAATTTAGAGGCTGGTGGATGTGACAACTTGCAATTTAGAACAATACTAATAATAAAAGCGGCTTGGGAAAAGCATCATTTAACACAAATGTTTGTGTTTTAAAATGAAAAAAGGCCGTGTTTTTTTTTTTTTTTTTTTTTTTTTTGCAACTGGATGATTATCTATACTAAGTTAGTCTGGTGGTGAATAAAAGATAGAAACACGACTCTTCTGCTTTTTGGTATGTCTGCACCCTAGAGTGCAGTCAACCCACCCCCTTCGCGATGTGCATGTGTGTAAATGCAAAGCTGCAGATGTCATTAACTTTGCTGAAGATTAGACAAGAATCACACAGCTTTTTAAAAACAAAAGTATGCATTATCCTTAACGAAAGTGAGGGTGAAGATACTCAAGGACTATTATTACTCCCTTCTTGCCTCTGCTGAGTTTAACTGGTATCCTTTATTAACAAATCCCGTAAACTACTCCTCATTCATTACTTTAATCACCGAACAGTTACTAGAGATAACTCTCAGATATTACAGATACTTAAAAGAATTACAACTGGAACAGCAAAGCTTCCTCTAATCTAACATCCTTCCTGTCTTCATCAAAATAGCTCCCACAAACATGATGTTTCTTAATTATCTGCTCACAGAGCTGTATAGGAAATTAGCAACTGACTTGTAACTTAATGGTAAATAAGAACAGCCAGAAATATTCTAATTCCAAGAATAATCAAATCTGAAATTGTAACCTAGGGAAAAAAAAAAAAAAGGATCTGAGCATCCCATCTGTTGAATCACCGGCTCCAAATAAAACCAAAATCACAAGATTAAGGTACAGCATTACTCTCTGTACACCGATCTACAGCCCCATTGTCCTTCGCTTTCCTGGCAGCCCTTACGCTGCAAAGGAGGAGGGATTTTGCAACATAATACCCATAACACTAAATACAGAGGGATATTTCCAGATGAATTTTACATGTAGCAATAATCATAGTTTTATGGGTCAGGAAGTTCAGAAGATTAGTGTGTTATGGCTGCAGTTTATAAAAGCGTTTGTGTTAGAAGTTTCGCATAGCAATCGGGTGAGATAAGCTACAAACAGCTTTACATTAAGTTCTTTTATGGTAGTTTAAGTTGGGGAGAAGTAAAAAGACCCCAGGTATTAATTTACCTAAAGAACAGCTGCTTAGAAAAGGCTGCAAAGTGTCCTAATACTCGGCGTAATAAAATCACTGCACCTCCAATCGCTTGTTCCTTCTCCCCACACTCGTGTGCTATTGCCATTAACCTTAGTAAGAATCATGTTCGTGGTCTGAACTCAGCTAAAACTGTAGGCAACAAAAAAAGACTTATCAAAGAAATGTGCGGTTTGATTCTTACTTGAAAAGGCCCAAAACCATAATTACAGGTTTGCATTCTAGGTTAAAGCAGCACAAATCTTGCTGCATTTCAATCTCTCCCTTAGAGAACACCAAAATGCCTGAAAATTGGGGGTTTACGGCAATACGTTAATTTCCTTTGTATTTTTTTCTCATTAGCTGAGATACATCAGTTAGGAGCTTATAAAACGTCTGCATTTGATGACTGCAATGATTATAAAAGTAACGCAAGCAGCATAGACTGTACAGACACTGCGCTTCCCAGTCTGTGGAAGCTGTTTTATAACGTGTGGTATGAAGCGTCTGCCACATTTCACCCGGGAAGAGACTCCACTACAACTGGGTAAACTGATGTCTTAAAATAATCTCAACAGTAATTTCTTAAGCCTTCTTTTTCTTTCTTTCCTCCTAAAGAACACTAAGTTTACTTAATTGAGGAAAAAATATATTTGTAAAGCCAAAACATACTCTGAGCAGACTCAAACATGCTTTTGAACATACTTCCATGCTTTTAACTTGAGCACATTAAACAAAAATATACATTTTTAAAGTACTTTTATTGATTAAATATATGCATGAGAAAGTAAAAGCAGAAACACAGCAACACTTCTGCACCATTACAACCTATTATGGATCACACTATAGGACTACAATTCCATGTATCAACCTAAACAAACTGTTTTGTGTTAAAGTAAATTAAAAAAAAAAAAAAAAATCCAACTTCTTGTATTCATATGTAATTGCCAATCCTGGGAAGGTATTTCTAATTAAATCCAGAGGAACATTGGAAGCAATATAAACCCACAATTAAGAGAAATGGTAGCAAATAGACCCTAGCTGCTACAACCCTGTGAAGTTGTGGCTTTTCACTGTGGTTCCAAAGGGAGCTCGGGAACCAGCAGAAGTGGGTCTGGAAAAATGAAGATCCGTTTTTTAATTCCCCTCAATCTGCTGAACGAAAGAGGCACTAAGTTTGCAGACTGATGAGGGATATGTGCTGTGAAATACTCTTCTTCACATTCTTCAACCTCGAGGGTAAGAGTCCTCTCTTGCCTTAGAGACTGCCCTGAGAGCAGACAATTATATTACGGTGGTGCTGTCTGGATTTACTGATTTTTAGAAGTGAACGCATGAAGCGTAGAAAACTTTAGGATTTTGTTAAAATTACTCATATAGGTAGTATCCTACAGAAGAAAATAAAAGGGAATCATCAGTGTGCGCTCCTGCATGGATACATATGCAAGGCACGGGAACTGACCACTCACAGATTCAGGGAAAGATGGTGAGATTTGTCTAGTCCCCCGGCAAGTCCCTTGCTACTTAAGTCCACGGCAAAATTTCACCTGACTTGACAAGTAAGGATTTCAGCCCTGAAAAGACTGTGCATACGCAGAAAAGCCAAACATGGGATAAGATTCACGATTATTGCATTGATAATGCGTTAGGAAAATAGCATGAGACAGACTTAGCATCTAACTCCTAGGAATTTCTTTTCATTGACCGACCGTTAAAGAAAACCACAGCTTCCTCTGACAAGGTGACGTGCATGCCTGATGGAGAAGAACAGACTATTTATGTATGTGTAATATATGATAAAAAATGGTTTTATAACATTTTATATTTGCTTCAAAGATTGTTTAAAATATGCCACTAGCCTACATGGAGCACTTGTGTTGACACAAGTGTGAGGCATACTTTTCACTATACCCACTTCAAATGAATAAGCATATCAGAGTGAATAAACACAAACGGCTACTTTCTAGTGGCAGTGGAGAAAGAAAAAGGCAGGCAACTGGAGATAATCCAATAAAAACGGAGGATGCTGAGCAGCAATGCAGATCGCACGCTATTATCCGAGAGGAATTCCAAATGAACGCTAAATCCAGGGGTTATACTCAGATGATCCAAACATTTGTTTCTAAATTTAAACACTTTACCAAGTCTCAAACTCCTTCAGTGAGAAATGCTGTCAATGTATTTACTACATACACATGCATATGCTTTCGTATCTATGTTTTCTATGCTATCTAATTTCTTCCAGATACAGCAAATAATCAAAGAAAAATATATATAACAGGGCAAATAGCTTGTTGGTAAGAACAGTCCATACAAAGTGGAAAAAATCTGATCTTAAAATCCAAACAGTTAATGTAGTGAAACACAGGAATGAAATATCATTCCCGTTGTTTTAAGTGCAGTTTTCTTTGTGTCCTTCTCCAAACCATAAAAACCAGTCCTCTTTCCAAAGAATGTAACACTGCCAATCACAGATTTTAACACACACGCCACTGACCAAGGAGAAAAATTTAATTCTTCCCATCTAAACTGCTGAAGAGAATAACAGTTTACTTCTACATTGTTATAAGACTTTCTTGTCTTCTGCAACCGTAAAGATTTTGATCACAGCTTGATCCCTAACATACGAAGTTATAAAAATAGCGTAGCTGGCACGATTGCTTTCTTCTCAGGACCCTGAAAAAATGCTTTGGGATGAATATATGACAGATGTCCACGTATGATTTACAGTTTGTTTTCGGAGCTTTCTAACACGTCTTTGTCAACAAGCAATATAGTAGAGAACAGAAACATCAGATACGAAAGAAGCTATACAAATCTAGAGTC
Source organism: Aquila spilogaster (assembly GCA_024606505.1). Classification (NCBI taxonomy): domain Eukaryota; kingdom Metazoa; phylum Chordata; class Aves; order Accipitriformes; family Accipitridae; genus Aquila; species Aquila spilogaster. The sequence continues at coordinate 31,210,636 of JANHGO010000038.1, forward strand.
TACGAGCAAAGTTCTTTATGGCCAATGAGGTAGAGAACAGCTCAGAAAGAGATAAAATTTGAATTACAGATTCTGTTTCAGCCAGCAGGACCCGGGGACTATGTCACAGGACGCATTCAGGCCCAAGAAGGATATGCCAAGTGTAGTATCTACAGAACTACTCATATAGATACTTCTGGTTGAATAAGCAGCTCTACCAGTAGTTGCAGAATGGTTTTGAAAAGTCCTATAGAACTTGATTTACCCTCCCACGCACCCCCAACAAAATACTAAAATCATTAGTGCTTAATCAATAGCCGTCATTAATCGTCTCATTGCAGTCGTTAATCATCCTCATGGCACCCACTGTAAAAGCACTGCTGTCAACTACATGTGTCTTAGTCAAATCCGGTTCAGTTATGATCAATAGAGTTTGGCCATCTTAATTGCTTCGGCCTCCCCCTAATCAGATATATCTCTGCATTTACTGTTGTTTATTGTTGCTGTGGCTGTTAAAAAGCTAATACATCCCACTAGAAAAGTAAGCTCATTTATCCTAATTAACGTAGAACTATTAAATCGAGCTAGCATCATTATAGCTTGATCTTTAATGTTTGCAAATCCTCTGTATTACTGAGTCTATAAACATTCAAACCACACAAACACTTCAACTGAGTAATGAGCAAAGAACAAAGATGCAAACTCTCAACTACAACAAAAATTAATTTTCCTTTATTTTGAGAGTCCATCTGCATTTTTCTAATAAAACAAAGGGATCTACTTCACCCTTACAACACAAGGATGTTCCAAAGATTGTATCCGAGCCAAAAGACATGCCTCCCTCAGATTACCTTGCAAAATCTTCCCACTCTTTCGAGCACGCGTTCCCACGTGAATTGCTTTTTTCTTATTCTTACTGGTACTGTCTGTCAAATAGACTAATTTGCCATTTCCAAATTCACAGTAGACAGTTAATGCAATACAGAACTTCAGACAGTTCCCCTCCCTGCCACTGTTACCTATGCCTGGTTAAGAAAACCACTAAGTTTTCTTTAAATTTATAATCTTCCTAACACAAAAGGTAATGGAATCAAACCGCTTACCTACAAGACAGCTAGTGCGTACTTTTAAACAAAAGTCTTTCCTGGCTCTACAGTTTATGTTTTTGTGAATAATGCCCGCAACTCTTACGGACTCAGTATTTTTTGCTCATTTAGAGGTAGAAATTCTTAATTAAGCAGTAAGAAAATCCCAAGCTTGTCAGATAAAACACTGAATTTAAACTAGTACTTGAAAATTGCAGCTGATGAGAAGTATGCCCTCCATGAAACTCCTTATCTCACGAACACTTGTGGCAATCCCAACGTGCCCACGTGAACTTCTGACCTTCGCTAGCCCTAATAAAATTGTATCTGTAGATCACCTGAAAAGACTGATGATCCTCCAGATTAGAGTATTGCAGCATGCATTTCAGGTAGCTAACATATCAGCTTTATGGAAGCTTGACAGGAGGAAATTTCAGCTGGTAGACTTGCTCTTACCAAAAGGTCAACATTTTATCTGCAACGTCAGTAAACCAAAAACTTATTTTCCATTGCTCAAAAATTATTCACCTAGAGGGAAAACACCCTTCTCCTTGCAAACCCAGAAAGCCTCTAAGAGTGAAATGTGCTGCTTTTATTCCACCAGAAGGACAAGATGGCAGTCGACACGTCATTTAGACTCTCCAGCGTACCAACTGGCTTTGCCACGGTTGCCCGTGCTCCTCAACAACGGCTCTGCTAGCTCAACGCTACCTAAATCTGTCCTTCCACAGACGCTCGGCAGAAGCTACCTCAGAACAACGGTAGCGACCGTGAGCCTACCGGTGAGGAACATAAGGCTTCCTCCCCACAGCAAGCTACTCGAAGCAGAGATTGCAACTAGTGCACGACGGGGCAAATTCAGTTCACGGTTTCCACACCAGGGATGAAGGTTAACGTAAACACGGTGGATTGCTGCAATTACAGTGCAGAAGAGCGTGGGGCTTGGGAAGCAGAGGGTCTGCAGAAGGAACAGCAAAGTTTAATGGGTGCATAACAACCGAATATTGATGTGGTGAGCTATTGCATTTAACAGTTATTTTCTTTTGAAACTGAACTCCTAACTCCAAACATCTGTGCCTTCTAGGGCCGAGATTATCTGATATCCAATATCGTTATCTGATACCTGAAAAATTAATCTGGTAATAACTTGTAAATTATATTCTTACAGTTTCCTAACAGGTAAATATTTCTATTATAAACCTTATGAACTATGTTAAATATTTAGTCTGGAATGCCAGATAACAACTCTTAGATCTTTCCCAAAGATACTATAGGCTTGGTTTCTTTTTTTATTTCTTTGTCAGTAATAAGCTGAAAGCAGAGCTCAGTGGTGTCAAAATCCTATCAGAAAAAATCAGTACAGCTATAAATACAGAAGGCATAACTACACGGGGTTATGAAACATGGTTCAGAGATTCCTGAACTGGTGCTGCATTATGCTTTACAGATGCACATCTGAAGATACTAAAGCGGGTCTGGATGCAATGCAGATTCAGCATGACACAACCTCAGCTGTCACATCATTACATTTTAGAGGGCGTCACTCATTTCTGCCGCTAGGCACTCTCATCCAATGGGCCAATTTCTACTCGTCTTACTCATTTAAGTTAGTAGGTCAGGAGGACAAGTGGGAACTTTCTATTCGACATAACGAAATGAGAAACGCTAGGCATCCAGAAGACGCGTGGGAAAGGAGGGAAGAGACAAAAGAATACGTGGAGATGCCCTTCAGATCCAGCTCACCAAAAGCCCAATCTTCCTAATGGTCAGAATTACCACGGTCACAAGATGCAAAGCACAGATCTAATATAAACATGGCTCTGATTCACGTATTCGAAAACTTTTCAGGGAGTAACTCTGCCCACGCTATTCTACCTCTCCGCAGAGCCAGGTCTCACCCGTCCTCCCCCAGGTGGCATGAAGTCAGTATAAAACTACTAAACTTTGTGCTAAGGCACAGCAATATGCACCAGCATGCACCCAGTAATTAGCCAACACGGGGTTAATTATTATCACGCATCATTGCATTATCATGCATTTGCGCAGCCCTTTTGTTTTGTTTTATTTTCATTATAATCAGGTGCGAGGACAGATGTTGTCAGTGCCAGAAGTGACACTAATCCTGGGCTTCTTCCATACGTGTGTCTCTGGTATGCGTGGTTATCTTCAGGGTCTATCAAGGTCGGTATGCTGCTGTTCATTGTATTAGCTATTTATTTGCACTCAAAAACTCTGCAATATTCATTAACGTGATGCATCATTTTACAAATGAAAGTGCTAAGGACAAAACCCAAGATGTGGGTTATTGGCTATGTGCGCAGTGTAATTAACATGCATATGATCCGTATGCAAATCATGTTATTGAAAATAGTGACTATTAGCATAACAAGTGCTTATTATTTATTGAGATGCAACTCAAGCAGGCATCCTGCTGGGGTCTAAACATCCTTCCTTTAAACAGCACCATCTTTTCTTTCTTCCTTTACACATTCTTCTCTCCTCTTGATGATTAACAGCACAGAAAACAGGGAGACTCCCTTCTGTGCCTTTGTTTAAAGGGGGAAATCTTGTGTGTTTAATTGCCCTCAAGCATCTGATCCAGTTCAAAGCTCAGCGGAGCCTCTCCTATGGTGCTACATTCTCCTCCCACCCCCATCATTACTGAACTGCAGGCTGTTTAAATGATCTGTTAATATATGCAACCTCACCTACATTATCTCTCTCTAATTCTTAACTGATAACAAGTTAAAAGCAGATAGGCTGCTTTTTTTTTTTTTTTAAAGGAATAAAATGGGAATAAAGTGGGAGACAACAAAAGCTCAACTGTGGCAAAGTCATAAACCTTTTAAATGTCATGCCATCCTTGTCAGATGAATTTAACCTTTTAATCATTCCAGCCATGAAATGTAACAGGAAAGCACAATTTTACCTTTTTTGCCTCGCTAGATCTGTCTGAGCAAAGCTTTCTTGCTGGATCAGTTCTGTTAGCCCTGTCTGCTGAGAGGTCTGTATCACTGATGCTGGCACTTGTTTCCTCGCTCCACTCCCTACCCTGCAGAAGTCTTGAGGTCCCAGGGTCTCTGCAAGACTCTTTAACCTTTCCTAGCATTTTTGTAAGAGCAAAAACTTGCAAAACTCTTCCTTGCCCAGTAATTCCTTCCCCAGCCCCAGCCCTGCTGGGTTTTGTGCCGCATCTTTGTTCTCTCTGAGGCTACACCCTCGGCTTCAGAGATGGCTGCGTTACAGTAATGAAATAATTAGCAGGGGGAATGATTTCAATTATTTATCATTTTGCCAAAATTGAGCTGTTTGGCCTGAAGTTTTCCAAGCTGCATGCCAACCTAAGGATAGACTTTGGTCCCAGTTAAAAATAGCACAACAATTTCTAAGTATCGTTAGACAATATACATGATTTTACTATTAAGTTATATCGATCTTCCCTGAGAAACCTTGTCTTGCAATATAAATTTTTTATTTGGTTCTGGAGGGCCCTGAAGAACAGGGGCAATAAGTCTAGAAGGGAAGCTGAGACTGTATGCGGAGAGCAAGTGGAAAAAAAAGAAAAGGAAAGGGAAAACAAATTTAGGTGGAAACTCTGAAGTCAAAGGCTGGGACCTGCTGCACAATAGCAACAGAACTGGTACAAGAAGCCTCAAGTGGGCTTAGAGAAGGAAAAAATTGGTGTGGGACAAATTGGAAGGCAAATATCAGAACTGAATTTGTCTGTAAATACATATTTTGATATACCCTTTCATGACGGGATTTTTTTTATTATTTTTTTTTTTCTTTTTATGATTCCTATTTGAATGCAGGAGACAGATCTGCTGCAGAGGGGGATCACTGCTCTGCCACGGTGATGGCTGTTACTTGGGGAACTCCTTCTGTTAATGCCATTTTTCATATGCAATACATGTATAGGCCCAACTTGTTCGCTACCGCTCATTCTTTCTTTGAGATCCTGAGAACTTAGTAGGCCTACCTTCTAACCAAACACAACACCTTTACGCCACAGCAGTGACACAAAAGCAGCTTAAAAGCAGTAACGGGAATCCAGTCGGAAATTAATTTTGTTAAAAAGAGATTTCAAGGCACTCTCTCCCCCCCTCTCCTTTGGCAACCTTTAGATAAACCTCTCAAACTGCCAGTTCTACTACTGCTACAGCAATGTTTTAGAGGTGGTTTGGAATTTTTTGATTAAATATCATTACATATCCTGTTGGTTTATTAAAAAAGTAACTCTTCACAACACTAAGAAGACTCCCTTGGCCCCTTTGTTAATTTTCATAGTTAAATCATCTAGGGGGGATGTGGGAGTTCAAGGACTTCAACCTTCATTCTTTCCATCCCACTTCCGTGACCTGATAGCTCCACAATAGCCAAGAGTCCAATTAACACCTTTCAGTATCTTGTGTGGATATTATTTCCAGCAAATAATTTGGCAGGAGAGACAGAGAGAAATATTCTTAAAGAAACAACCCAAAGAGGGCAGGCCAAAACTGAGATCCCTGCTCCAGTCAGGCACAGCAGAGACCTCAACTTGACTTTTTACATTAGAATGTTGATCACTGCATCACTACTTTGTAAGGGAAAAAACAAGAACAAACCCCAAACCCTTATATTCTGTTTTATCCCGGTGTAATAATGAAATGAAAATAATTTTAAACCAGCCTCTCCTCTCTCTGTCCTATTTCAACGTTGGCAGAGTGCGGCCATCTTGTTAAGGCTGAGCTGTGAAATGGTGTCTCACTTTGCTATCAGAGACTTAGCATAAACTAGTACTGATAAAGACAGCTCTATTTCAGTGAATTCCTCTGGAATTAAGGAGCGGTCACTGGATATCTTTGTTTAGAGACTTTAATGAAGTGAACTTCGCAAGGCATGATAGGATGAAAGGATCAAAATCGCCAGATGTATCCCCCCTCCCAAAAAGAAAAAAAAACCCAACCAGATTACTAGTTAGATTAATGCAAGCATTCATATTTTGCATCCTAACAGGCACACCTAACAAACTATGAGGAAAGTCCTTGCCTTCAGTATTAATAATGAAATAAACAAAGACTCATCTGGAAAACCCCTCTTTAGTTATTCTCACCACTTTCCCTCTAATGCGTGATTGTGCTTTGGTTCGTATAGATTTTTAAAGACACAAAGGTCAGACTTCCCAGAGACTAGTTTACAAGTCAGCAAGTGCCAGAGAGATCTTGCTTATAATCACTCTATGTTTTCCTTGTCTCCCTTGAATCCATTCTACTTAAGTTATAGCTACAATTCACTACTACTCCTGAAAATGTCCAAAGAAAATTTTGTTCTCCTCCCATGATCTCACCCAGCCTTGCTTAGCCAAGTTGTAAGTTACCCTTGGCTCTCATTTTTCTCTTTCTAAAATAATCCCTTGTTCCTAAATGATTCGATAACATATACATTGCCATAATAAACTTAACGGCATCGCCATGTATTGCAAGCTCCCTCATTCCAACGGTGTGAAAATCTAAAAGTGAAATCAGAGACTGATGTCATTAAATAAGAGGAGAATGTATCTAATGTGGGGAGCGACCTGAAGACTCAAACATGTTTCCTGGACAAAGTCGGGTTTCAGTAAGTCATTAAGGACACAGGTAGACGCAATGAAAGCCCACCGCTGAAAGCACAATGCATTGCTTGGAAAGAGAAGAATGGCTGCAAGAGAAAACAACGTGGTAGCACAGAGGGGATGATGTAGGACAGATAAAATAACTGGGTCAAGTATGACTGGAATCGTGGTGGTGGAGGGAGGGGAAAACGTATTGTATAACTCACAGGAAAGAATGATGATTTTACCAGTCACATGTTTAGCTCATTCCAGCTAACGTAAGTTCAGCCCATAAAAACACGGTGAGAGAGAGAAGCAGAATGTCGCTAAAATCGAGAATCAGTCAGAAGCTGTTGCAGAAACGGACCCAAACTCTAAGCCACAGCATGGAGGACACCTCTGATTCTACCCTCTGGATGTTGGCGTTGGAGGCCAAACCACCAGCATGCTTTGACCAAAAGGAATGACAAGCAACTTCATGCTGCCATATGGCATATTTGCTTTTAATCTATATTAATAAAAAAATGGCTTAGTGGTTATCGTTAGAAGCCAACAAAGAATTTCAAGAGAAATTAGAGCACAGAACTCATACCCCGACTTCCGTTCAAAATCACAATCTTCTGATTTCAGAAAGTTTCTGTCCTTCTTTTGCATACACATTTAAGACATTAGATATGTATAAATGCAGATTCTTGCCACCACCTGATCCATCGCATGAGTCCTTTGGTTCAGAAATGCTCTCAAGGCACAGATGGATAAATTCTCTATCTAGGAGTAGACAAAGAATACACACAGTCCCAAAATAAGGATTAAGTGCAATATAAGGCTTTCCTGGGTGAACACAACCTCCGTGAACTTCAGCTGGCACAGGATACTCTTATTTTTTTCCCACAGGCTCACGTTGGTGATGCCTCCTTCTTCTTTTCCCTCTCCTCTTTTTCCATAGAGATATACAGTTGTCTACAAATACATCTCTAGCTATTTCCTGATAATATTCTGTTCATCCCTTCTGCATTCAAAACAGTTCCAGTTTTGCAAATGCAACATTATGTTTCAGTCATCTCTGAAAATAAAAATTAAATCTTTGCATAAAAATGCAAATGAAACATAAAACTATGCATGTGCACATCAGATAGTATCAAATAACATCAATAGTTTCAAAGAGATGTTTAAGGCATTAAGTCACGTTATGGAGAGTATTTCTAGCTGCAAGTTTCATAACAAGAATAAATCAATCTTGACAATGAACATGAAAGAGGGAATAAAACCTTTTTGAACACTCAAGGTGGTTTGCTCATTTCCCCCCAACCAGAACGAACGAATTAGTTGATATATATGAAAATTAACTTAAACTAACAACATAATCAGAGAAGATAAACTTTAAAGTTAAAATTAGATTAAAAAGATAAAAATATTACTTGGGGCTGATGAGAGCACATGGTAACTCCACAGTAGCTGCTGAGCCGAGCCTTTGTCAGTTAAGAAACAACAACAAAAAAAAAATCATATATTTAAAAAGAGCTGACCTCAGCCCTTGGACTTTGCTCAAGCACTAATCAGACTTCCAACATTTAGCGCTGATCCTCTGGCTACTTATTGACCATATATACCTGGACACACATAAACGTAGCCTCTAGCAGTGTGGTAGTTACTCAGGCTCCCTATGCTAACTCTGCACACAGGTTTCGCACTCTTCCCATGCCACTTACGTCAAATTAATTAGTCTCAAATTGCAGCAATCAGTGTTAATAAAATTAGATGTTTTATTTTTAGTAGAGAATATAAAAAACTTTTACTAATAAAAACAAATTACACACGTTCTCATAAGACTGCTGTAACAGCACAATGTAGCTCCAAGAGTTTCCACCGTAGAGTGTGCAATTATTTGTCCTGGCCAAATGTATATTTAACTGTATATACTTAAGCAACATAAGACTATCACGTGAAAGTCTTAATGCCTGTTTATATAATAGCAGAGCTTTTTTAAGCCTCATGGAGCTGCGTTAACACTGGGCCGTTTAAGCCTCGGGATGTCGGGGCTCAACTCGGAAAGATCAGGAGCAAAGCAACTACTTGTTCTGTGGAGTCTCAACTTCACGGTGAATCCTGTTAGCTGCCACAAAAAGGTCACAAAGTCACCTTATCATACTGCTGGAAAATCCCTATACCATGAGGAACGGAGAAGAGCAGAGTAAGACTTACAGCCACTCCACTCCCTCAGCACCCCTACTGCAAAATGCAGCACAGCTGCTCTCCACAGCTGGAAAGTCCTTCCAGTGGGGACAGATGTTCATTCTACACGGTCCATAGCCCCGTCTTCTGCACTTCTGTCTGTTTAGACATACACGGGAAACGTGACATTCCCTTCTTTATGAAAACCCAGTTATAACTGGTAGATAAGGCCCGTGAGAGGAGGGAAGAGAGTGCCCCTCTTTCGGAGGTGCATGGAAACAGGGAGTGAACCTTCATTTTATTTGAACGTAACTTCTGCTTCGATGAGCGCCAGGTCAGGGACACTTTCATTTCTTTTGACATCAGTCAGCCCAAAGTATGCCTCTTAACTTCATTACCTTCTTAACACAGGAGGTTCCATTCGGGACAGTTGAAGGAGATGACTGCTTATGAAATACATAGCATTTTAAATATGAGCTCAAAGTTGTGGATACCTTACAGCTTTTCCTGCTATGCTGCAGATGTGGACGTGTATTGGACATACAGGGCTATTAGCACCATCTAGCTTTAAACATTTTAGTTAGCCATCCAGATTAGGAGTCTCATTTCTCTGTGGAGGCAATGGATCAAAGCATCTGGATATCCTGAATTCCTTGGAGGGTTCTCACCGATGATATAGAAAGTGTCCCCTCACCCCATCTGCAGTACTGTGTTTGAAAGCTCTTCAGTGGAGGGGACGAGACTGGGAATAAGTGACTGAATATTCAATAAACATATCAACAGAGTAAAGAAAAAGAAACAAAAAACTCCAGCAAAGCTCAGAAGAGCATGCAGGAAGATACGTGCATCTTATATTTGGACTCAGAATTTTGATATCGTTTTCCAAACAATATAATTACAGGAAACATTCAGCCACTAAACAGAAAGCTTAGATCCTGGCTATTAATATTCCTATTAACATGTAAGCTAATACTAATAGAATATTATTATAATCACAAAAGAATACATAGCTGTAGAACAGAAGCAAAAAAAAAACCTAATGAAAAATTCTAATGAAATGTACAATTATCGACAACTCCAAAGCAGCAACAAACTAAGCAGGGCAAACAAAGACCAAAGGGAGAATCTTTAGGTTTTCTGGTAATGAGACATTTAGTAATACACACAATATTTGAAAAAAAATCATCTGTCTTGAAATTTGCTTTACAGCCACAATGAGCTTCCACGCCCGTCAAACAGCCCCAAACTGGGATTCTTCTTTTGGAGTCTGACAGCTGTCTGCTATTAGTTTTATCTATTCAATCTCCAAATCCCAAACTCAGAGGTTACTGGTGTAGGTCAGTTGTGAGACTATGTTGACTCTCTTGCCATTCGACATGGAAAACCAAATAACAAAGTCTGCACTATGTCAGCAAGCATTTCACATTCTTCGGTTTGTCATGCAAAGCACAAAGACCCTGATACAGTTCAAAATGGTCTTTGTATCTACAATCTTGTTTACCCTTGGAATACAAGCTTAATTTCCCACATGCCTAAAGTGTTTTAAAAGCCACTTCATACAACAGAAGAGACAGTGCTAATCTCTGGCAATGGAACCAGAAATATTGAAGGTTTCAGAAGAGCCTCCCAGTCGGCAGTTAGATCAACTTTATACTCATATGCACAAAGTGGATGTGTATGAAAGGAAACGGCACTTCAGAAAAACCTAGTTCCAGTGGTGTAGGATCATGATTTTGCCATCCCTAGATGCAAATTATTCAGCTGCTTAAATCAGGCGGTTTTTCCTATTTCTACAGGAAAATCAGTATCCACAACTCTGGAAAAGGTAGGGTCCCTCAGCTGTACACACGCAGCAGCGCAACCTTCTAGGGGAGGTGACAAACTGTCCGTAGTGGAATATATGGGCACAAAGAAGGTCCTAATTTAGCCATGATAAGTTGCTTCCTTGAGGCACCTGCCACCTCCCATTAGCTTTGTAGTGAACTTCAGCTCCCGGCTTAAGCATTTTAATTAGATGCTGGAGCAGAGGTATAAACACCCCCTGAAATATAAAGGAATGCAGAATGAGAATCACAGCAACAAAAGCAAGGGGCATGACACGAGGAAAAAAGTTTCAACAAGAAATGCAGTTCCTAAAGCCAAGATCCAGCCTATCTCTTCAGTGTTTACATCTAAGCAAAATAGCGATTCTGAAGACGCAGTTTGAAACTAGTGACAGTCAAGCACGTAAAGATTGCCTGATCTACTAATTTTGGAGGGAACAGCTTGCAATTGCGGGGTGTTTTGGTTGGTCGGTTGGTTTGTTTTTAATGTCAAGTGGTAGAGCTCTACCTCCTCATTGGAAGATAGTTCTTGAAAAAGGCAAAGAACTGCTCTCAACTGCCTTGTCAGCCTGTGGAGCTACGAAACCAGGTATTAGTTAAAAGAGAAGAATAGGGTAATTCTTGGCTTCTTGGATGCACGTAGGTCCTAAACGCAGTAAAATCTGCTTTTTTTTGTGGCCATGGATACATGGAAAAGGGACTCTTCCATACAAAAACAAATTGTGTTTTTACAAAAAAAATCAGTTAACAGGCACAAAACTGCTTCAAGTACCACCCCAGCCCCCCATCAATCACACATCCACTATTGCTACCTGACGTGATAATCTAGAGCCTGGATAGAAACTTTTAAACAAATACAATCTCTGCTGAAAAAAGATCTACTTCCTTAAGTGATGCCCTCCTCAAAACTCTTTGTAGCCTTCAAACAGCTCCCAGCCTCACTACGTTGATTGTTGGAAGCAAACTCTTTGCTGACCATCATGCAATGAGTAAAATTAGACCAAGCCTGAGAAACAAACAAAACTTTCCAACATATCTCCATTCCATCATGCCTCTCTAAACAGATTTAACACTGCCACCAAATCCTGCATAAGTACTTCCCAGAATATAGTATACTTCATCCAGCATACCAGATGCATCCCCAAAAGTATGTGCGTGGAAAAACCAACGAAACAAAAGCATTACTGCCCCCACTGAATGAATTCACACGCAAGCCATGTAGTTGAGAAGAACTTGGTTACCCAAGGGGGGCAATTCTCACAGTCACTTCATCTCTGACCTCTTCCTTCTCATCTTCAAGGGAGTTCTGTAAAGCATCTTCAAAGAATAAACCAGAGGATTAAAATAATAACTCTGCTGGATATTAAAAACCATAGATTCAATAAAGAGACAGCCTTTACAGCCTGTAATAATTTTCTCCCTCTCCCCAGTTAACCCCTCCACATTACATAGGTGATAAATCATCCATCTCTCTTTTCTACAGCACACAAACATCATAACATGCCTTTCCTTGCTAAATCTTCCTCTGCTTCATAGGTAGTGTTGGTCTTAAGAGTTAGTCTAAACTACTAATACATCCTGGTAAATTCAGAGCAACTGTTCTTCAACTTGTATTTAGTAATGAAAATTCTTGCTTCTGTTTTAGACCTGAAGAAAAGCTTACATGGCCAGCAGTCTGTCATCTTTAGCCCACCGAAACGGATCTGCCAAAAGACATTGCTTCCCTTGACTAACCTTGCCTTGTTTGAAAGTAAAATGTCTTTTTTTTTTTTTTTTTTTCCCTTTTGGTACTGCTAATTTCAGCCCTCAGGTATAGCTACTATACCTTTGCTTTCAACTACTATTTGTTGCTTAACTTTGCAATTACTTTATGTAACCTAAAACCACTTTGGATTATAGCTTGTAAAAAGATCCCTTGGAAAATAAAAGTATATGGTATTGTGATTCTAATCAGCAGATCCCAAGGCCATAAACTTCAAAGAATCTTTGCAATGTGAATTTCCCTGTTTCTGCGAGTCAGTTTTCAACATCTATGTGGGATTTTTCAAAGACAGAGAGATAGGTATCTATAGGCAACCAAGGTACAACTTGCATATTTAGAAGCAGTAGTATTTTTTCTAACTCAGTGATAAAATCCAAACAGATGGTCAAGCAGAGTGGAAGATCTGTTAGGCACGAATAATTGCGCCAGTCCTGTGACTTTGCTGTTGAGCAACTATATACGGGCATATATTTACAAATTGCAGTGACTCGCAGCACAGATACAGTGAACGACGACTGCTCGGGTGTTGGCGCTTACTTTTTGATCTATATTATCTTAAAACAATTTAGAGACTTTTAAATTATTTTCTAGAAAACTATGCTTATTTGGTATACAGGATCCTTATATAGGGGTGTTCCACTGTCCTAGCAAAGAAAAAAAATGGGAAAGGTAGAATTCATAAATTATTTTAATCGTAACAGCTGAATGCAAGTACAATTGCCAGGGCTTTCTGGAAGTGAAGGAATTGTGAACTGATGGCCTGAAGTCTTCGTGGTAGAGTGGTAACAGCTTGGCAGCAACTCTCTTAGCTGAGATCTCCTGAGGTCTGTGGATGATTTCAATGGACACAGTCACTCCTCCTCCTGACAGAAAGGACATCCCCCCCTCCACAAACCCGTTCACCCAAAATACCAGATGAATCTCCCTGCAAGTTCATTTACTGTGAAACTCCACAAACACTTATGTCAACACTCCTGAGGGAGCATTGCAGGAGCAGGAGATGCTGTGGGGGAAGGAGATGATGGGAATTCCACTGCCATTACAATGCAGGAATATCTATTTCTATGTATTTTTACAACTGTTGTGTCCATCTGAAGTTTTAGATACAACCCAGTCCTGTTTTAATATTTAAAGAGAAAGACTATCCAGTCTATGTGTCTATACGTGTCTATTCCAGACACATTTTCTCTGTTTTTCCCCTTTTCTTACGCATCACGCTACCACTGCTAGAGTAGCAAAACTACGGTAATGGTAAGATGGGTAGTAATGGGGTAGCATTGCTAACGGATATTCTCTGTGAGTGGAGGACTTAACTCCTCATCTGCAGACCCCTTCACTTCATTTTAGCTGCATTGTCTCAGTTAAGAAGAAAAACTGAAAATACATGCTCAGGACTTAAAGCTGTCTTATCCTACTACAAAACTACACGAAGAATATCTTAACAAAAACTTGCCTTTTTTTTTTTTTTGTTATATTGTAACATTTTTCCATTGTCTACAATAAAGTAGCACCTAAAAAGAAGAAAATTTGATGCAGCTTCTTATGCAATACCCATCAGCACCATGTCTGTAATTCTGCTGTCAGTGGAATTTGCCTTCTTCCAAAAGCAGTGACATCTCCTTCTCTCCCTACTTTTCAGAACAGGCCAATATTGCCCCCAACTTGATGACTTGCTTCAACTTGCTTTTCAGCTCTTCTGAAGTGTGATCCAAGTTCCCATGGTTATGAAGGCAGTCCAACAATCTCCCTCCAGCACTGAACACTAACCCGCCTTTTTAGTAATCTATCACTGTAGCAGGATTCAAGAAATTAAATTGCAGTTAGTGAATTTAAACTCCAGTCAAAGGGTTTTACTCCACAAATGAATGTGAAGTGTTGTCTACTACCTGAGCCAAGAGACATATAAATAACCTTAATCTGTTTTTATAAAACACAAAATAACAGCAAAACACTACTCTTCAGCTATTTTTGAAAGCTGTGATTTTTACCATTTGTAGAAATTACTATAAATCATAGCACCTGAAAAAAATCTGCACTCGATAACATTCTTAATAACAGTGATAAATCCCTGCTCTGCATGGCATGTCCTCTGGCTTTCTGCTCCGTTTCTGCTTCACTTCCAATCCTTCTTTCCTGCCCACCTCCTCTCCTGGTTCCAGTCTCCTCTGGGATTATCCAAAAATCTTCCCAAAAGCAGGAAACGCTGCCGACTGCCAGGAGCCAGCTTCGGTCACAAGTCCTTCTAAGAGTTAAACTGAATACGGTCTTGTTTTTAACTAAGAGCGTGACAAGACTGTCATTCTAGTCATCATAGATCTGAACCATGATACAGAAACACTCTTGAAAAGCATGCTCCACACCTGAGCCGTCTTTTACCTACGGTCGACCAATGCCAAAGCTGTTGGAAGTACCAAGACAACGTAACCTGCTCTCTGAGGAGACGGGTCCTTATAGTCAGAAGCTGGGAAAACCTTTTTATGCCTTACACCCTTATGCAAAGACATGTAATTCACGCAACCTCAAATTAAATTGTAAAAGTGAAACAATCCAAGTTAATCGTGCTTGCAAGTAGTTATTTAAGCACTGCATCACTGAGGATTTTTTTAAAAGTCACATCGATATTTCCCTAATAACATCATTAAAGTTACTCTTGACAAGCTCACGTTCATTAACATAGTCTCCCGTCCTATTCACAAGGATATGGTAAATCAGCACAGGTCTGAATTATCTTCTCTAAATAATAGGTTATAACAAGTAAGCAATTACAGAAACTTTTACTCAAATCTAAGTTTCGAATTTCTTCCCTCTTATTTATATGTATTCATAAGTGCAAGTTACATATATGAAAGTAAGGGCAGAATTTAGTGTCAGACCAAGCAGCTGCGCCTGACAATGTGAAATCAACTGAAATAACCAGATGGTACACACCAAGTCCATATATATAGAAGAGACAAAACCATAGGTGGCTAATTTGCAGCCTTAAAAAAAAAAAAAATTCACAAACTAAATAAAAAGGCATTTTTAATGCCTTTTTTCATTAAAAATGCCTTTGTTCTATGCAAACGCAAATTGTCTTGAAGTGCATAAATAAGCTCAGCTGTGTTGTGCAATGATTCCATTAACCTTGCAATCAAGCATTAAATTAAATTGCCTTGTTTGGATTTCCCTGCTGCAGGGGAAAATGTACCTTCTAAGGTCTGTGCTTTACGTTACGAGAGCCAACGAGTAAAAGCTTCACGACTAAACTTCTACAATTAATAACACAAGAAACCAAACAAGTAAGCATATTGCAAAAACGCCTCTGATAACTTTTTAATGATTAACCTTGTACTCAAAGGTTCATAGCCTTTCACGCTCATTCTCCCATGCATTCAGCCAACATCTGCTTTGAACGAGTTAAATGTAATCTTCATGCGTTTTCTAGGTGTACCAATAAAGCAACTCAGCACTCCTGCTTGCTGCCTCCGTTCACAGAATGAAGAAAGCGATTCATTACTGCACCGTTTTATTCAACTCCTTTTCCTTATGCCAACTTTCACCCTGGAAAACTGCTGCTCAAACCAAGATTAATTTTTTGTTTGAACTGCACATCACGATCACCCAGCAACCAAAGAGGAGCTATTTTTAAATCACTGCCCTATTGTTAGAGAAGTCTGATCTCCTGCGTAAGGTGAGTAGGCTCACAGTCGAAATAGAAAAGACTAAATCAAAACAACACATAATAATGTCACCAACTCCGAGACAATGGGTAATTTTTCTGTGATCCCGTGTTGCAGCTAAACTGCCAGCCATACAGAGTCTTTATTGTGTGTAAAGTCCGTCCCCTCCATGTGAACTGAAAGAATGATTTTTCAAAGCTGAAACAATTGACATAACCTAAGGATTGCATTTCAGCGTGTCACAATCCCATTCTAAGTGGAATATATTTGAACACACAAATAATCTCTCTTGTCGAATGTACGTAATTGCTCCTGATGTGTGGTGTCTTCAGGGAAGGAGCTTAGCAAATAAAATGAGAGAATAATTTACATACCAAGAAAAAGTGTTGCAAGCACAGAAAATATTGGACGGGGGAAGGAATCAATGACGAGGAATGCATCACTAGCTCTCCAGAAGGCTGACTCGTTACTTAAGCAATAAAATAATTTATATTAGACCACTTCTGTGTTGTAAATAGATAGCTTTTGCTAATGTGGCGATGTTCAGAAGCCACAGCAACGGACGAGGGTGATACTCGATTAGTCTTCAGTCGCATCACCAATGCCTTCACCCACAGTCAACCAGGAGCGAGTGCTGTTGGCTGAGTGCGGGTTTCAAGTTGCAAATTTCAGAAAGAGATACAAGCTCCTGAAAAATCCAGGCATATTTTACAGCTGGCAAGCATATGTTGACTTAGTAATTGAAACTGAGCTGAGATTCTCTGAGAGGTTTTAGTTCTTTTGTTTAGACTTACCATCCTGCTCTTTACTAATATCAAGAGAACACCAAAGCAAATTTAGTATGGCTTGCTTTGAAAACAAGGCTAGATTCTCCATCACTTGTATTTCCTTAGTAATCCATTCATCACTATCAAGAAAATAACAGTCATATCAAACTTAGTCAACTGCATTATGTCCCAGGAAAGACTTATCAATAACAAAACAAAAAGAGAAAAAGCCTTGAGTTCAGAAATTGCTTCAAACCTGTAACTCAAAATCTGTGTTTTATACTTAGAGGCCCCTCATGGAAGAAAAAGGATACGGTTCACTTCCTACATCAACAGTAACACTTACCAGGCTTTGGGTTTGGAAGGGAAAGAAGCAGCTATAGGCTGACGCCATTAAAAGCAAAAGCATTTAACCCATTTATCTCAGCTCTAACAGAATATAAGTCTCATTACTGTCCACCTCCCCAGCTTCCTTTATGATCGCACTCCCATAAATTACGGATTTTTAGTCCCCTAATTCTTGATCTTTGGCCCTGATCGTTTACACTGAATCACTGGACTTGGAAGAATCAGTGAAAATCACAAGAGAATTAGGTCTTTTTTATTTCAAACACTATTAAAATAGAATTTTTACATTTTCTTGTGTTGCGTCCTGTCCGCAAAAACCCAGGTGAGATTTCAGCAAATCAATCAGAAGACATAAAGTCAGTATTTATCCTGACACCTCTGTGAACATAAACCCTAAAATACCCTGGAGAAGCTTATATCCACGTGTTCAGTATCTGAATTCCCAAAGCTATTTAATCTTAGAGATCCAATACGCGTTAGATAGAGCGTGAATCAAATGCGCCACTATGTGTGAGCATTTGCTGGATGAGACTTTACCTGTCAGCATCTCCGAGTCCCAGTGAAGTATTTCGCTGCATCGTCTCCCGCACCGCAGCCATGCCATCAGGCAGCCGGTTTAGCCTTCGAGTGTAGAGGCCCAGACCACCATCGGTCATATACCTTTAAAAGAGCAAAACAAAATGTCATGTTTAGTAAAACAATAAAACTTTTAGCTATTGTAGCTCCTATCGTTTGCATGTTTTTAACTGTATATTGCAATTTCCCCACTTTCAAGTTACGAATATTACTCAGAATATGAAGCAAGGAAAACTTTATTCTTGATTAGATCACAGAGATATTTTTTGCCTCTCAGTGCTCTCCATCACATCTTGCACTCTCTCTCATCAACAAGATTGAATTTCAATGCAACTGTGACAAAGGAATACTACTTAAATTTCATTAAGGATGCCTAGATAGAAGTAATTTAATATTTGTGAATGCTATCATTAATGATCCCTTCCTGTCCAAAAAATGCACAGTTTATACCATCCTGAACTATTTTGTGTGGGCTAAACCAACACAATTGAAATCTCAAACTTTTTGCAAGTTAACTGCAAAAATCACATTGAATTCATCCTAGATTTTGTCAATGATCCACGAACAATGAGTATCCCAAGATTTACTGCAAGAAATCAAAGCTGCAGCATGAATGAAAAGTTTTTCCAACCTTGTTTTGGCTCCTACGTTGTACTTCGTCTGCAACTGTGACCTAGAGACATCTGCATTTAGAAAGTATTACTATTCTTGGATTTTAAGAAGTGCCAAGTATATATATGACACTTCACAAATTGCTAATATAGCACCTTTCTTACTTTCTATTTTAGACAAATAAAAAAATGAATCTTAAATTGAACAGAAGTGACACATGGTGGACAAGAATGGATAGATGTTGTTGATCACCAGGAACAACTCCTCACGATAACGCGGGTTGTGTCATCCGGCATTTTTTCTGAAGTCTGTACCGATACAGGCAGCAATAGCCATCATGTAACGTAACTTCAGGATGGGGGGGTAACCGAAAAAGAAAGTTTTAAAAACTTTACAACTACCCAGCACTTTGGTTTAGTTTACGAATAAAATCTTTTAATATATTAATGCTGAAATTAAGAAGTCAGGCCAGTCTTCCCTTCTTGAATAGCTTCTCAACAAGCTGCCCTACATCAATATCTCAATAACATTTTACAATATTTTGTGGCATTTCACGACAGTAGTAGGTAAACAAGTTCCGAGCGTCAAAATAAAACAGGAGAATTTTTCTCTTGGTTTAGCTTCGTTTCTTAAAGTATTTCTGACTACAGATATATACGAGCTAGCTTTAAACTAGAAAGGCAAGTCCCATTCGCCTCTCAAGACGCTGGCACGGAGCGAGCTCCGTGCTACCACCACCAGTTCGTCAGCCCACGTACATCTACCTATGCGAGCAGCACCGACAGTTGTGGAAACACGCCGTAAAGATTTTCACACGCCTGAGACTGAAATAACTTTAACAACTCCAGCAATACGGCCGCTGTCTCTGGCATACCACTGGACATGTAACATACCTCACCGAGTTCGGAGTTGACGGGGTTGTATCCTCTCAATCCTTTAGCCACTCTTAGCAAATGGACAGCAGCCCACAGAATAATATCCAGATACACAGGACACCTTCCTCTTGCTTAAGAAGGCACAGAGCTTTTTCCCTAACAGCGAGGCACCCTCACCCGCAGCAAGAAAGGACAGATGCTCCTAGCTGCAGCCAGCAATGCCTCTGCTGGCGAGGTGCTACTGCAGCAGATGTACTTTACCCAAGTCAAATTCGATTGCTACTTTTATAAAAATGGGATGGTAAAGAGTCAAGAAGCCTTGCACAATCTGCTGGTTAGCTTTTCAGTTAGATGGATAAATCCGTACGGGGCCTTCCCAGGAAGGACCGAGGAGTCTCTCTGGGGAGTCTAACAAAGAGGTTGCTAAGCCCGTCAAGTCAGACACAAGAGTATTCTCCGTTCAGCAAATCTGCGGGGACACGATTCTCCAAACTCATAAACAAAGGCTGTAAAAAGCACGAGGAGCAGTCGCACCGTAACCCATGTGGAATTCGCCTTAGGTCTAGCATTCTAACTTTTGTTTGACATAGTTTATAAATATTTTATCGTGGAAGAATATTTTTTTTCCTTAAGCTACTAAAATAAAAGAAAGGGAAGGAAAAGAAAAGTGGAGCTTAAGACCATATTGTTATTCAAACACGCAAACAGCATTTTGCAAAAACATCTAATGTACATACGCTAATTGGTTTATTGCAGATACTTGTCTGCACACGAAACATGTTTCTGTATGAATACCCATTGCACACGTACTGGAAAATGCAGCTTTTGGCTTTGCCGTCAGTTTTCTGGCATATGACTAGTCCTTTGATAAAAAAGATCATCTACAGCTAAAATAGATTGCTCTCCATACTTATTACTGAGAATATGCGAAATGAAATGCATTACACTTAAGAGTCAGCCATGCTGAAATCAATGGAAAGCCTTTTCACTAGCATCAACAGATTCCACCCTCTACGTAGAAGCTCAGCAAGCTGATAGATTAGAATAATTCTGCAGTTGCATCTAACTGAAAACTAACGGTCAGATTTTCATTGGTTTTAAGCACTCATAAATCTTACAGAAGTCAATGGAAGCCGGATGCCTTTGGCACCTTTGGCAACTAGATCGTGAGTTTTTCTAACCAAGACCCCGTAAAAAAGCACAGACATAGACGACGACTTTTACCCGCTATACCAATGGGACAAGTTTCTTACATGCCAGAACAACACAAGATGGATTTTTGTATTTTGAAACAGGTTTGTGTAATCACAGACTGAAAGCTTTATATCTTATTTTTATTACACGCCATGTCCTCTCCCCAGGAATGTTTAGTTCCAAAAAGGTGCCAAAACCAATGATGCCTGAAGTCCTGCATGCAACAGTGAGGTGAAAAGAAGAAGGTAAGGTACTAGTTTCTAAATTCTGTGGAGAAAAAAACGCATCTACAATAAATACACTTTAAAATAAATGAACAAAAAAAGGTCTCTACTATCCGTTGGTTAGTACAGAGGAGATTAAAAGTGACTGTTGCCACAAACCTCCGGCCGTTCCTTTCTTTTCCTTCCTCTCCATCCCTTCAAACTTAAAACTGCCTTGGCTCTCAGAAACCATCTTGCCTTTATAAATACAACATCATTATCGCTGCAGATTTTTGCTTTATGAGAAAGGAGAATATAATGAAGGTATATTTTTCTAAAGACAATCTTATAAGCTTTTACTCGGGGAGGAATAAAACCAGGAAATATTACCCTGCCTGTGTATAATTCTAACAGTACTCAAGGCTATCTGAATTTATTGCCCTATCGTAGATCTACACAATGCGGAATGCCAGTATACTAGCCTCTCCTCTACAACGACCCATTGCAGTCCAAACTATCGTATTAGGCCAGTTATTGATGAGGTAAAATTTTGTTGACTTTCTTATTAAAAAACCTGACAAATTAGTACTAGATGCCTTGCTAGGTTCATGAATTGTAAGAACTCTGCAAGCACATTCAGTGCAAAACCAAGCACTTTGAAGTATTTTTCTACCTGTCCCAAAATAAGAAAAAGTTTAAACGTACGATCTGGGAAAAAGTGTAGTATCCAGACTCTGTGACTTTTATACAGATGGGTAAATTCTACATGTTCAAAAAATTTAATAGCTCGGATGCTTTAGGAATGGTAGCAATAGCCAACGGGGAATGACTGCCTTGAACGAAGTCAAACATAGTAACACGTAATGAATGGACAGCGATGACATTGGTTAAAAGGCGTTTCTAATCTTTTTGGAAATTAATGCTCAATATTCATCTCTATAGTTTTACTCTTCCTCAGCAAGGAAACAAAATTAACCAAACTTCTTTGAATGTGAAAAGGTTCAGGTTAAACAAGAGCAGTATTATGCACTTCTAACACACAACTGGAACTTACAGCCCACTTTCTAAGTGACACTTTTTTTCTATAAGTGGCTCCCTGCCCTGTATTACAGGCATAAAGTAATTTGCTTTGGAGTTCCCTGGACAACCTGGACCTTGAAACTTCTCTTTTCTTTAGCCAAATACACCCTTTCCGTGCCGCTGAAATTTTGAATACTGTAATAAGTCCTTCCAAGTGCAGTATTTTTAGGGTATTTCTGATGCTGAAGTGATTTATTTCCCGTTCCTGAATGGCACGCTGAGGAAACAGGAACGGGTTATGCCAGGGATCAGTAAAATCCAGCAGTCTGAGTCACTTGACTTCTGTCCACACTCCCTACTTACCCACGTATACAGCCAGCCAACAGCACACCTACTTTTATGGTCTGACAACTCTACCACTTCATATATATATTCATTTCACTCCTTAATGTATGAATATGAATTTTCCAATTTTGAAAAGAGATAGCCGAAGGACAGGCATTCTTGACTTAAGTATTAGGAAAAGGAGGAGCAGCAGGTAAATCAGCAGCGCACAACAGACCGGGCAAGCCTACCCCGACCTGCTCAGCATCATGTGGCTCCATAATCCCAAACCCACAAGCAGGAGAGCAGCAACGTGCCCCAAACCCGGAGCCGACTCTGGCGTCCCAGGTGCTCCCGCCTTCCTCTTGGCGCTTTGGATTCAAGCTTAGTTTGGAAATAGCTGCCCAGGTGCCTCCTGGCAGAAGACTTGCCCAGCAACCCAAGTGCTTGAAACTTGAAGAAACAAAAAGCTTGTAGGAATTACAGCTTTTGGATTATTCCGTGCATCAACATCCTCTTTGATACACAAAGGCGTTCTCTTTTAGCCACAGCAATAACGCTGTTATCCTTAATGTTTTCCTTTAAATGTTTATTTCCACTAGGCTTTACCTGCCTCGTCATTACAGTCAGTTAAATGAGATCAAGAGGCTTAACAAGCTTTGAGTTTCAAAGAAGGACTCTAACTTTGCCAGCCGCTAAAAAACAACAGCAGAAAATTCTCCACTGCCGTTTCTGAAATATGATAAATGTAATCAGAAGGATCCTGTTATTCCAACCAGGAATATGTTCTAAATCTGACTTAAAAAGAAATGCTAGCCTAACGGCAGGATGATGACAACCCCAAATTTCTCAGTTTAGCATGAATTTGGTCCGCATTTTCCATCATGACATTGGAATTAGACCATATGATCTTTCCCCGTGTTTCCCCCGCAAAGTCTTTCATCCATTACTCTTGCCTGACCACTCTCCGTTACAATGTCCACCGCATCGGCACAGTACTTGGTATCTCTATAACCAAAGGGTTGAGTGTCTACCCTGTCTATAAGCCTGCGGCTGGTTTAAATGCCATTCTTTGACCCACACGAATTTCAGCAAAGGCATTCAGGAACAGGATTAGGTCCCGAGCTTTCAGGTTGGGACTGCTAATACAATGCCCAAATCCCTAACATTAGACCAAATATTACGTTTCAGGTTCATAGAAGCATGAACCTATCGCTCGTTTCATTTAAAATTTAATTTTATATTTAAGGCAGCCTACAGTTTATAAATTAATAGACTTTTACTAATAATCAGCGACTATTTGCAATTAACATACTAATGAATGAACTATGAATTGGTTTGAAGATGCTCAAACCCAAACATGGAGTAAACCCCCAAAACCAATAAATGACTTGCAGTCTCAAAAATCCTAATCACTGCTGGGAAGAAGGAGATGCCTATTCCACCAATGGGTAAGACAGGAAAAATGAGATTATGCAAAACTTAATAAGGATATTTTAGTTTCATAGTTTACTTGGAGAAACCGCTCACCTGTAAATCACTAATAACGTGAACAGTAGCTGCTTATTCACACAGTCCAAACTAGTCTAGGGGCAAAACAAGTTCACCCCCGTTAACTACTTAATCCCCAGACCTTTTCCTGGGGAAAAAAGAAGAAATCTACTGAAAGAAGTGGCTTCTGTGAAATCAGTACTTTTCTATTTGGAGACGTAATTAAACTGCCTGGCACATAAGTCATTCAGGAGCCATCAGATAGCAATTTTTGGGCACTGCTGCACAGGGCTAAATTTATTTCTACCTGTCTTCTCAGCTGGGTCTCCCTTTCAAGAAGTCTGCAGGCTTGTTACTATAAAACTTGCATTTGCTAAGGGAAGGAATTCCAAGAACAGCATAGCCAGTAAGGGACTTGAGAGGCTGCTGCCACTATGAGTCAAATCTCCTACGTGCCCCCACATCTGTTCCTTCCAGGACAATGGTTTCTCATCGAGTGTCTGAAGAAACTGCTTTCCTGTGGAATTAGCAGTCTTAGATGTAGTTTAAGAGAAACCGTCAGTATGTAAGAGAAGAGTATTAGATCGAAAGAAAGCATCTCTCGCATCACTGCATCCATTCGTGTTCCAGAGGAGACTTTTCTAGTATATGATCCTCTTTCCAACACTCACTCAGCCTGTCTGCCAAGTGCACCTTAAGCTTAAAATCACCTTCCTCTCAGGGAAAAGGCTTGCTCCACCATCGCTTTTAAAATTCTTTTACAAATCTAGTCAGCCCATCCAAGATGACGACACGGATTAGGCACTGAAAAGCATCCATTTAAGGTAACCGGACTTTCAAAAGCTAGGGTTAGTAGAAGAGGATTATATTTATATTTTTATATTAAATATAAATATTATTTTATGTTCTCCTTGCTTGCCTCAATTTCTCTCCCTTTCTTTAGGCTGTTAATGAGAAGAAAGGACAGGTTAAAACTTTACTTATTCCTCTTCATCTATCTTGGAGCTGAATGGCCCTTCAGAAATGAATGAAGCGCTGCATCTTGAAAGAGAACTCTGGCTACGGCAACGAGACTTCAAATGCCAATATTAACTATTAACAGTCCCCAAAGCAGGCTTCAAAGAAGCCAGGTGATTAACATATGTACAAGAAGATAGCAAGACCTGAGAAAACTCATGGGAAGAGACTAGGACAGATCCTCCCCAGATTTCACAGAGGAATTTGGGCAGTGACTCTTCAATGACTTTGCTAAGAGACACGAGGTCTTCATTAGAGCATTAGGACTTCGTTAGGATTAGAAGAATTTTTCCCCTTGTAACCAAACGACCAGTAAAAGCTTAATTATTTTTAAGACGCAATTTCACTTAACTATATTTATTGACATTTCCCACACTTTTCCCAAATTATATCTTTGAACTAAACCTGCTCAGAATTAATCTGGTGAGACCATCAAGTTAATCCTAAATTGTGTGATTTAGAGGCCTTGGCTCCGAGCTGCGAGCATTGCCTGTACACAGGAGTCAGGCCATAGCAGATGGTAAGTCTGGGGTCTATGGCAAAGCCTCTCCAGCCCCAATCTATGTCCAGCATACCCACATTAAAGGTACAAAACCACAAAAGGGTAATTAACAAAAAAAAAAAATTGCTCCCTTCTCTGTCTGAGAGGATTAAAATCCACATTACTCATCTCACAGAAGAATTTGTCTGACAGCCAGACTAAATGCTCTCCAGAGGGTGGAAAAGGGCATCAGGCATCCAACTTGCTGAAGCTGGGCCAGTGGGCAGTGAAACCCAAATGGGTCACTACGCTGGAAGGGTCACCCGTATGAAGGGGAGTAAATCACAGCACAGCCATTACGGCACTTGGAAGGAGGAAGGATTAAGCCCTGGGGTTGCAATTCCCAGATGGTTTCTGAAGTTTATCCAGTCATTCGCTAACATAAAATGGATGACCCATCCTGGGAGAGGTGACCAGAAATGGTAACCTGTCGAAATGAGGTAGAAAGGACTGGAAAACACCCAAGAGGTCAGTCCTCTCAGGTGTGCAAATGTCACTCTGGACCCCAGTGAAACACGGGTGGAAGCTGATTACTTAAGGGAGGACAACGATCACACCCACCAAGCACGGGCGGCCAGGCTGGAGCAAGCTGAAGATCCACCAGAATCGGGCTGCTGTTCAACAGGGTTTTGCATATACCAAGTTCGATTTCAATGCCTAAATCCTTTCTCAGAATCTATTTCAATGAAAATCATAGAAATAAGCTATAGAAAAAGGGATCCGTTTCGCGTCGTCCTCTTCAATTTTGTTAGGGAGAGGAACGACACGGGACGAAGGAGTAGTAACGAGGGAGTGCTGCTTCTCCACAGGTTCTCAGCAAGGTCAGCAGCGGAGGAAGATTTACTCCACGGAGACTCTCGACTCCCTCATGCCTACTCCATCCCTGCAGATGATCCACATCGACAAAGTGTGTATGACTGCATCTCCCTCTACTGGCTAGCCCCAGAGCAGGACCATATTTTGTCCTTCAGAGGCTGTCCTTTTGCTCAAATTACAAAAACCTGTTGGCACTGAAACAGCAGTTCAAACCCTGTGGAGGTGTTTATTACAGAAACAAGCCCAGAGTGGGATAATGGCTATTACATGGTATTTTGGTAGTCATTGACAGTACGTACAAGTACGCAAAAAATACAACACAACACAACTTGTGAGTTCGTTTGTTTTACTGACAAACACTACATATGACCCATCGTGGCCCTTTTTAGCAATATACTGAATAAAAAGCTTGATTCCAGCTGACCTCTAAGGTTATGACTTATAGGCCTCCGATGTCTTCCTATACTGAATCCTACACTGCAAGAAAACTTCTACGAGAGCATGTTATCTGAGCTTTCATTTATGATAAATGATCAAAAACTGTTTTATTGATGGAGCTGACACCAGAACTATTCCTGAACTGGGTGCAATATTTAAGAATATTTTAAATAACATACAACATTAATAATATTGAAAATGCTTATGCAATATTCTAATCATGTCTCCTGTAAAGATCTTTAAGTACAGTTCTTGGAATAAGAATATTGTTTTATTTTAAACACTGCCATCATTTTTTCTTTCCATTCTCACAGCACCAGGACATCTATGACTTTAAATCCAAAAGCTAGTTCTGAACCAGTTTCAACATAGTTTACTAAGAAGTCGGGTTAAGGTTTCCTAATACCTTTTCGTAAAAGTCAAAATTTTGAGTTTGCTTGCCTGACCCCTTTGTTATTTGTGTTAATTGTCTATTTACCGTATATGGCTACTATTCTGCAACGTTCAAAAGATCAAAATGTAAGAAGCCAGTCCTAGCAAGACAGAAGGCAGTTCAAACAAACACTCTGCTCAAACAGAGAAGATAAATAAAATAAACCTCCAAATGATTCTTAGTCATGTTGAAGTGTTATAGCCATATAAGGAATGCAGTTTTACCCATCCACTGTATTTAGATGGAATCTTATCACTCAGATCATACCATTTAAAGAGCACTGTCCAGCAAAATGACTAACCCACTGTAACTCAAAGCATACAGAAAAAATACAGTGGTAATCACCATGGCAAAAAATAGGTCGGAAAAGACTATAGCCACCATTGACTCAATGTACAGGGTGAACAGGTTCTCATTGAGACCATGATCAGCTCAGCCACTCTTGATTTCTAGCTAGCCACGCGTTACGGGGAGCAGCAACCATTCCTGTTGCCGACAGCTTAGAAGGAAATGGTTTTTCTTTACTACTGTTACCAAGAACAAATTCTCATTAGCAGCAAACTGCATAGTCCTCCTTTTCTTTCTCTAAAACCTCAGACCAAGTGAAGGTCTGTTATGCCACATATGAGCCTGACACCTGAAAAAGATGCGTCACTGTCTGATAAATAGAACAAAATCAAGCAACTGAGCCGCAAGAATCCTACAAATATCGATGACACTTCAACATTCAGTGAAATCAGTCCTCAGTTTCAGCTCTTCATATCGAACTCTTCTCTGCCTCCAAACAGATATAACTCCTAGATTTCAGCCTACAAGAGAACTCTATTTCACTGACAGTTTTGGTCCATGTTACTCAAGGGTAGACAGGCCTCCGCACCACACAGATGATTTCTACCTAGGGCACAATGCTTTTGTGTGGGTTTGATCGACCTGAGCAGAAGCAGAGCGTAAAGCCTAAGCCTGATTCCCCAGCCCAGGGTGGCCTGCTCTCCCTTTTCGCATCCTTTCATCCGTGTTCCCAATTCACCTGCTCGTAGAAAGATCCCTGGGGAGCACAAAGGCTTGAATAAACAAGCAGGAACCATAATCCCACGAGCATCGCGCACACAGATACATTAAGACGTTGTGAAAACAGAGATCTGGAACGGGAATATATCGGCCCCAAAGCATCAAATAAATGGGCAGGTTAATAAAACGGTAAAAAGTCTCCCCCCGCCCCACAACAGCCGCTGCACCCATGGGAGGTCGCTCCAAGGGGAATTTTAGCACAGGGCCCCTGAACATTGTATGTAGGCTGAGTCCTTCTGTCCTCATCTAATAGCTGAGGGAGCAGTTCACTGCTAGGCTGGCTAATTGAGGTACGAGAGAGTCACGAGGTAACTTCTCTTAATGAGATACTCTCAAAAGAACGAGCTGGGCATGCCCCAAAGCCCAGCCTGGCATGCAGCACACCATGGTCCACGCACGGGGCCACTCGCATCTGCCCTGCCACGAAGTTCAGGCTCTAGGGCGGCTGAGCTGTCAAATCATCAAATCTACATTTTGTTGGAACTTAGCTGGAAAAAGCCATGCTTCTTCAAAGAATTGTTTTGACAAGCTGCGTTTGTGGACCCAAAGCCGTTTCCTGAGAAAATTTGTGACCAGCACTAATCGGTATATCCACGCTGTTAATTCTGCATAGAAAGCCGAAGCACTAGGGTAATGAAAACAGGGGCAGAGGATTAATTAAATTAAAAGAAAAGAATTTTAAGAGGCCTTTCTGACCAACAGCTCTGGCGCTCCATTCCAAGGACAGATAAAAAGGAAATTTAGGAATGTGTACGCTAGTAGCTAGAAGGAGACTGAAGCGGACAAAACCTTCCGACCAAACCCAAAAAAGCCATGAGAGTTAACGTCCCCACCTGGGACAATCTTTGGGGTGGATGGGTGAGACAATTCTGGGCTTTGAGGTGCCACTTTCTGAGGAGGCTCTGAAGCTCAGCCAGCCGCCCCGGGAGGTGGTTGGGTTGGGTGCGAGGGTCCCCACCTCACACAAATCCTAGTCCTGCTGCTTCGTCGTTCGGTTGATGTTGTAGCTCCCACAATAAGACAACTTCTTACCTTTGATCCTCCCCCGGAGACTTTCTTAGTTTAAGAGATATTTTCTGCCCGTTTGGAAAAGATACTCCTTCTAACCCTATGAAAGCAATCCTGGTGTCTGCCAGAGCTCTGCTTGAACAGACTTACTAAAGAAGGCCAAACGAAACTTCCCATGACCCAATACATTTCAGAGAAAGCATCAGGATCACAGGGCTAAAATAGTTTATCTTGGCTATTGGATTTATTTTGGCTGTAACAAATATTTTGGCTTCCTTCCCTATCAGTTTGCCAATGAAAACACAGATCCAAGGTTTTCAGACTGCAGGATTGTAGCAATTCTGAAAAATGACAAAGTGAAACACATACCAGCTAATAAAGAGCTATTCATGCTATAAATGCCCTCTTGTGCTGCTTTCCACATACTGTAACTCAGCTTCTGGAGACATCAGGCCTGTTCGCCCTAACATTGCTCTCAGAGAGCTGTTCTGCAGCAAGTCACACGGATGCTTTCTTTACGAGCAACCTCTCCGATTTCTAAGCGGTGTTTTATTCCTCTCCCACAAAGACACAATGCTATCCTATTTTTTTTATCATTGGGAATAAACCGACATCGGGGACAATAACTTATGAAACAGGCTACCAAAACATCTGTTGATACTGGAGATGGTAATCCAGCATTATTAGGTGTCAGTGAGATTCACCAAAGGTAACACCCTCATTTTTTTTCTCTCTCTTCATTATATCCAATGCTGTTATTGCAATTCGATACTGCAATACTCCCTTCTCGGGGAATCCACATGCACGATTTGTCTCCACAGACTATGTAACCCCAACATTGTGGGGCTGCTTCCAGGAACGCTCCCTCCAAACGCCCACCGATGCAGCAACGAGAAGACCTCCAAACGGCCCAACCTCCAAACCCTGCCCGCAACCTGGAAACGGAGCTGGATCTTTCTGACGATGGATTGACCTACAGTACACATTCTGCCCTTCCAACTTCGCCAATGACTACACAGTGCTATATAAATCAATAAACCGACTCGCATCACTTAGCAAAATAGGCTTCTGTAGCTAAAGGCAAAAGATGCGGAGAAGAAAAAGATATTTGTACGCATAATTCTTCTTGTCCTAAGAACTTTAAATTGAGATCTCATTCCTCAATCTGTGACTGGTTATGTAAGTAAAAAACTGAAAGTTACCTCCCTCCTTTAAAAACTAGCAGGAAATAACAGTCAGGTGCTCAGTTAAAGATGTTCTAACACCCAAGACTAGGAGTGAGGCATTGTGGAGCGTATGACTCTTCTGCTAAATGTTACGTTCACCATTCTTGGTACATAACTCACTGCTTTGTTGACAGAGGTACCAACGGGCAAAAACATTTTATTACATTATTAGTCCCTTAGACCCAGAATCCAAAGACCACTTTTGTATTTTCAGACTATGGAGACTTCCATTTTTTACCCTACAGGATGACCAGATAGACACAGAAAAGGAAAAGATACACAGAGATGAGTGAAGGCACAGATTTCTCTGGAAATACCATTCAAAAACTCAACAGCTTTCTTACTCTTTCCTTTTCCTCAGCCTGGAATCTGAACTTTATTCACTAAGTAAAGATCTGCAAAGACTGGGGCTCCTCTAGGATATGAGCAGCAGAAGCCTGAACCGACACAATTTTGTCAGCGATGCTTCTCATCTCATACTCCAGGTGTTTTATAAAAACCATGGTTCTACTCAGAATTTATTTTCCTCAACTCTAGATGAAAATTACAGCCACGAGTCTGAATAAAAGTCATAGTCCAGAGGAAAAGCAGTAACTGTTACTACAACAAACACTGCAAAACTCAAGTGTAAGTTGATTTATTTGAGGAAAACACAAGGCGCTTTAGTGATATGATATGCATTATTAATGCAGCAACAGTTACTGGTGCTTTATCTGAAATCGAATTTTATACTGGCTTTTGCATCAGCTTCTTTACTATATGCTTCCCTAACAAAGAATTAAAAAATAAAGTGTCTGGCTTTACAAAAAAGACAGTGTGAAAACATCCAAATATTCACAGCAGACAGAATTAATGGACATTTCCAGGCTGCGTAACTTAACTGGTTAAGTTAGTGAAAAAGCAGCAGCTGGATTCCAAGCTTTCTATTTCAGTAAGAGACACTAAATCTTCCAAATAAGCCAATGCTACAAGAAATGTCACTTATAAAAAAATTACAGAAAAGCAAAGGATGTAAGACGGCCTGACAGGGAAAAGGCTGCCACAAAAATAAATATGCCACTTACATCTCAAAGATCAGTTTTAACATCAATCTAACGCTGATGTACTTGAGCTAAGAAAAAAAATGACTGTACTTTCTAGAAGGAATTGAAAAGAGACATATTGAATTGAACACTGACTTTGGAGCAAAGAACAAATGCTTTTTCCAATCAAGGCAGAGGCAAAACATTGATGGAAAACCTTGTTAATAATTGTCTATCAGTTCATATTTCTGCACACTAACTTGTTCTTTAGACTTTATTTTGCCTGTACAACTATTTTACCCTGCACAGCGATGTACACTCATTTCCTTCCCATGAACTGTCCCTAAAAGTTCAGACAGCAAAAGGCTTTAGTAAAAGTACAGAAAACGCCTCACTTTCTCCATCTTGTGGGCATAAATGAAAGTTGCAGCATGTGTTTGACTCGACCACAATGAACCCTGACTCAGGAAAACATTTAATCAAGTGCAAGGGTGTGTTCATACATAGGAATATTTTCTTAACATGCACTTAAAACTTAAATCACGTGCTTGAATCCCACCGACTAAATTAACTGTGATAACGACCTGTCCCCTCCAAATGCTCATTAAAACCAGCAGAATATCTTTGGGTTTTTTGTCTTTCTCCAAAATAATCACGGGAATACAGCATCATTAAGTACAACCGACGAATCACATGAAGTACAGTATTTAAGAAGAAAAGACACTCACCCGCTCGTGATGTCATCCGCTCTGATGTTCTTGCCCAGCACATCCCCATCGCTCATATAGCCAGTGGCATCCATGGCGATGCCTTCCAGATCGATTTCATCACTTCCCTTGTCCGAGATGTCCACGTGGCAGACGCTGCTACCGCGAGACGCTAGCTGCCTCCGCAAAGGTGCCGAATACATGTAACGTCCTGCCTCCGCGTTGATGAAGCGGCTGGCGTTCCCTCGCGGAGGATACCCGTTCCCCATTGACGGAGCGTCGCCTGCCTGCAGGCGAGGGCTGGACTGCCCCAGTCTCCACGATAAGGGGGTCGGGCGTCCCGTCAAGCTGAGGATGCTGCGGCCGCTTATCTCGGTAGTGACGTTGGTGTCAAACGTAGTTTCCAATGTGCTTCAAAAAAAGAAGTGCGTTTGATTAAGCGTGGGCTGCTATAGGGAGCGCCGTGAGATTTCAGGTGATTGCAAGACCCTACACCCTGAACACTCACCAAGTTACACACTGTAAGTAACAGCGTTAACAGAATTGACCTGCTACAATGCCTTGAGAGAGTGAGGTCCATTCCTCCAACACTGTTCTTAAATAACGATACTCTTGCACCCAGGCCAAGCGTTCAACATATATGTGAGAAGACTTAAGCAGAAACTTTTTAATGGATTATCCACAGTATCAAAGCATAACATTTCCATCTTCAGTCATATATAACTCTATTATAGCATGGTTTTGCCACTCCAGGCAAGGGAGTGGGATATTAAGCTGACTAAAGGAAAACCAGCTGAAGTACCATTTTTCTGATGCATTTTCTTTTTTGGCTGCATTCATGAAAAGTGCTAATGCTCTGGAGATGTGTCCAGCACCAAGGTGGTAGCTATTTCTACACTGAGGAAAGGATTAAATGAAAAAATAAGAAGAAAGGCAAAACAAATTTGTTTTTCAAAATATATTTTGTATATTCACGAATTGAAGATTTTTTTCAAAATATTATTTATACAGAGCTCTTGTTACAAAAGCATTTTAGGTCACAGCCTCGAAACACAGTTTTTGAGAAGCATCAGCTGTATGAAAGCTTCCATTTCCCGCGACTGAATGTGTGAATACGTTGCATCCCTTCCAACGGTAACGCTAGTACGGTCTGCATATGGTCTGAGAACGCTGCGACCACTTATCTCGGCAGTGACATTGGTGTTAAAAGTAGTTTCCAATGTGCTTAAAAAAAATAAATGCATTTGATTAAATGTCGACTGCTATATGGAACCTTAAAAATGGGACTGCTACACCATGAGATTTCAGGTGATGCGCATCGATTGCAAGACTACACCCTGAACACTCGCAGCTTAGTTGCGGCTAATTTATTTGCAGCTAATCCATAGCTGCAACTCCTCTTACCCACATGAGCTCCTCTTTTCCTTTCCTGCTCAACTGACTTAGTGTTTTGTTTTTTTTTTTTTATTGTGGATATTTGTTAAAATAAGCAGCATTGTACTATTTGCAATATAATGTTATATATACGCTGCAAAAACCTTTGTATCCTCTGGTTATAGTAATCAAATCATAATGAGCTGTCACATTAACTGAAATTTGGAAAGAAAAAGAGCATGGGGAGTTCATCTTTGCAAGCTCTGTCTCAGTTTAGATACAAAGCCAAAACACAAAGTGTTCCCTCAATGAACTCATTTAGGGCTGAAGTCTGTAAAGCACTGAGCTCTAAGTAGGACCCCGACCTCATTAGGGGCCAAACAGCTTATTCTCTCCAGCCTCCCGTTCAACGCTGAAAAGGTCCGAGTCACAGAATGTTTAAATGTAATAACAGCCTTTGTTTATTTAGAGCATATTTTAAATACTGAAGATTTCCAAATGCTGCTTTACAAAGAAAAAGCAGTTATATACATGGATGACTAATACTATTAGAAAAATTTGTTTGTCCAAAGATTGGTCAGGAATTCAAGTTATGCACTTGATAAAGTGGGTCAGGCATAGTTCACCTGCTCATTTAAACAAAATGTTACACATAGGGGAGAGGGGTGTAATGCACTGAAGTTGTTCAAGAGTAAGATGAAGAAACGTTTTAAACCGTAACCTATATTCAAACATCACCTAACACATTTAACAAGCACTGATTATTCTCCACCTTTGATTCTATATACAACCTGCCACCACCAATTACTCATCCCACAGCTCGATAAACACTGAACGTTATTCAGAATCTGTGCTTTAAAGACAAAAAGTACAGGATCAGTATCTTCCACTGTCAGCGTTAGCCTTTTTTCAAGGATGCAACCCAGCCAGATCTGAGAGATGTAAAGTAAGAGCACCATGATTTCCATTTTCTCATAAACAAAGTCATGCCATTACCTGTGAGTGACCTGGGTTCCCCGTAAACTGGACATCGTTTCCTCCAAGTTCTGTCGAAGATCGGCAATGTTTTTCACAGTTCGTAACCGCCGAGTTTCTGGATCCTCTCCTACAGGGAAAATCAACCATGAGAAAGGATAAGGCGGGAAACAGCACAGAACTGAGCTGTTACCTCTGCCTGAATCTGACTCAAACGCATTTTTTTCCTGACTTTCTGTTATTTAACACTCTAAACTGATTACGACGGAGATACCATTCCCCTATGGCAGGCACTTGCCGTTGCCGCAGCCGGACTGAGAACGAGCTCTGCACTGTTAACTTTATTTCACAGACTGCCTTTGCACCAGATGTTTCTGTATTGTCATTTCCCTATATGACCCAATTTAAATTCTGGTTAACTTTCAACCTCATTAGAAGACACACTCCATCAATACCACCCTTTCCATCTCATATATCGACACAATTAACATCAACCCGACACAGCCAATTTCTCCAACGCTGTATTTTCACTAGATCTTCTTTTTACCATTTTAAATAGATCTCATTCGACAACAGCAGCTTTCCAATAAACTAAATTGTGTTGACTGGGTGCTCCATGCTGAGTGATATTTTAGGTAAAATAGCAGAAGTTTTTGCTTGTCAACATCACAACACAGTTACCGTTACTTAAATGTGCTACGTGACACGAAGTTGGGGGATGACCTTTAGTTTCCCTGGCATTTCGAAATCCTGTTCTTTAAGTACTCTGTTCTAGAACACATTTATGTCCTGTTCTTTAACTCTAAAAGCAGAGTTTATATAGATAAAAAAAGTCCTCCCAGTGCCTCAGCATAATTTATTTTCTAAAAATAAATAATTTAATTAGCACCTCAGCATAATTTATGTACTTGCCTTCAGCTGTCCATTAAGAAATGCTTTGGTTGCTAACTCAGCTGAGCTTTATATGATTAAACCTTCTACGAGGTTGAAGAGGAGTGAATTTCTAGTAGGGCCAACATATTCTTTGTAAGCTGAATGCTGAAACAGAAAACCTCCAAAAAGCCATCACAAAGCTTCTGTTGGGCACAGAAGGAAACGATTTCATTCTAAAGGGTTTACAACTCATGACAAAAGGAAATACTACAGCAAATTTAAAACTTTTCAAATTTTGTATCTGCCTCCTCTGCGCAGGTAATGCATTCTCAAGCTGGCAGGATACTGTTCATCCATATGACTGCTAGTTTAAATGGCTATCTATATATTACGCAAATCAGAAGCGTTAAGGACCAGATAAATAAGCTGTTGTTGGAACTTTCCACATTCTTTGCTTCAAACTTCACGTTTCTGAAAGATGCCAGGTTGGTGGCACAGAAAACCCAAGCCACATACTCTTGCCTGCAAAGCAGCAGTAGCACAAACTACTGGCCAAAGTGCTGGGGCCCCGACTACGGGGGAACTATCTAGGGAGGGGAAGATAGTAATTAATGTTTATACAATCATTAGCCCTTCTGAGACAAACAACAATGGCTAAGGTAGTGTCCATGTTAGCAATTTTTTATTAATGGGTCTCTACTCCCTGGGAAATAATCTCCCCGAGATACAATTCACTTCGGCCAAACGGTCAAACAGTTATGATCTGGCTGGACTGGAAATAGCCGCCTAACAAGGCTAATTCCTTTAGCCAACGGGTCTCTGGGACAGAAAACATTTTCTACACTCGTGGATCTACAAATGTTTGCAGTAAAGAACATAAAATATTTATAGACCTTTAGCCTAACAAAGGTCGCAGTGCTCTTTTACAGATCATTTGTCTCACAGGTACCGAGGCAAACGGTAGGTAACTTCTTAAGAAAACATACATGAGACAAGCTAGACCAATTTCTGTTGAGATCACTCTTGTGTCTAAATTGATACCAAATTTTCACTTGGATGACATTCAATTGCTTAAATTATAAGCATACTTAAAAGACAGACATTGCATAGTGCCACTAGAACTTAATTATTAAATCACTTAGCTCTTCATGAACAGGTAGTATCATTAAACTATTCAGCTTCCAGTTTTCTCTACCTGTGCGCTCTTTTGTTTTATATGTGTTTTTCAATTAAAAGCATCGATACCTGCTATGTAGGGAGGGAAGAAATCTGTCCCTTATTTCTTCTCATTTATGTGGGTTGAGGGACCATTTTGTTTTGTTTGCTCCTTTTCCCCTAAGACCACTTTATGGACTGCTGCTGCCTGAGGGGTTTGGCTGCACACAGCTGGGTTTTGCATCTCCATTGTTTGAGGCCGTCAGCTGTCTTCCATTTTTGGATCCTCAAACTTACATATTCTACTGGAATAATGGTTTGTATTTACATAACATCTGTCATTAAAGACTAAAGACCTTTTGTGATCTATGAACACTTCTCAGTTTACAGGCTGAAATACATCCAGGCTAGGCAATACGACGATTAAGAGGTAATACTGAAAAAGTTTAAGCAGCTGGACACTCTGCGTTTCTTACTTCGAACTGGCTCTCATATTTAAATATGAACCCAAAAACGTTCTCAAGGATTTTATCCCTCGTGCCATTTATTTGCCTTTTAAATATTTAATCCACCTATACATAGACCGTACACACAGATACGCTCATTTATGCATTCCTGCAGCCCTTTTCCTACCCAATGACTCTGCCTCTTGCCTTTGCCATCAATACACGTGCACACAGGTATAAACGCAGCATTGACAGAATTTGTAATGCGGTATGAAATTAATCCAATTGTGTAACTTTTAGCCACATGATTTTTCCAAGCAGGACTATCAGTTTCGAAACTCGCATTAAGCTGCAAGACACCAAGACTAAGTAGATGAAAAAAACCTGAGGTATTCTACTGACGAGATATACTGCAACAGCATGCAGTAAGCAGTGTCACAGACGTTGCTGAAATTGGAATAGGAAGAGACTTGACTGTGACTTTAAAAACACAGTTTAGATCTTTAGTACAATATGGTTGCTAAAAATTGCTTTGTTATATTGATAAGCTTAAAAATTATTGCTAATTATCATACACTTCTTACAGTAGCAGGAATTCTAGATAAACATATAAAGTCCTTTCTAATATAGACTGCTAGTATTCTGATTACAATCAGTTTCAGCTTCTGCGTGCTGGACATAGTAAACTGTAGTTGGATTTTGGTCTCCTATTGCTGCAAAGATCACTTCTCAAATTGATCAGATTCACATGAGTGAATACGGAGCTTCCTCCAAACCTATAAATGAACCAAAACACCATGGAAAATAACTTAATCTCTTCTGTAAGCTCTGAAGCAAACTTTTAAGAAGTAAAAAATAAATATCAAACGCTTGGGAACACTTAGGATCCTTACAATAGCTTAATCCTAAAAGATGCTGCACATCTCCTAGAAAAACATTAAGTACCCAGCACTCCTAACGATTTCAAGAAATTGGGGGGGCACGCCATTGTGCAGAACTTGAGCATCTAGTATTCAGATTATTGACACCTGGCTTCCATTGCTGAAGAGCTGAAAGAAATACCGTAAGTAATAAGAACTAAAGCATTAGGAATAAAACCAAATTAAATCCCCCCCTAAAGAGGGAGCTCCTGACTTCAAACTTGCTTTAGCCCATCCTTACTTAACCAGACCACAGTCAGTAGGTCACGCTGCAAGACATACCTGAGAGGTCTTCGAGAGCAGGCTGTCCAGTTTTGACATAAAGAGCAGAATCCATGCTGACCCCTCCTGTGCTGGCCTCAGCTGTTACATTCCCTTCATTGTCTGTCTGTGATCTGGAAGGCAAAACAAAATAGAGATGTGCAGTCACTCGCCATCAAAAGTATCTCAAGTATAACAACTAGACAACTGCACCTGCCGTCAGCCACTCTGTCCCTCTCTCCAGAATAGACCAGCAGACTGATTTTACATAATTCATTACTCCCATGTCGAATTATGTCAGAGAAATGGAAACAAGCACTCAGCTGTAAAAAATAAAAAATTCATAGTCAAAAATAGGCTTCAGACAGGGTCTTAAGACACTTGGGTTTCCAGCTACGTTGTAATTATCAGTAACATCAGTTATGGCTAGTCTGATTCTCTCTAATGAAGTCTGTATTGGATGAATGTAAAACAGGTATTACGTGATGGCATGTTATGCTCCTGCTACTTTCCCCTCAATAACTACTAATGTCTCCCATTTGTATTTTAAAATGAATGACTGGGTAAAACCAACTTCAAACTCCAATTTATTGTCTGACACTGTGGCTGTCAGGTAATGAAAGGTGATGTTGTAAGAATCTATTGTCAGATTTGAGTAACATTTCTTGACTCATTTCATTTTATTACTTGCACTATGTTTTGCCCGTAGAGCCACATCAACAAGCGTCTGGAAGTTCTCCTGACCAAAGGGTAAGTGCTGTACAGAAGTGAAGACACAGCAGGGAATTGCTATTGCAATATTCTTAAATTCAGTTGACCCTATGTGAAATGTAGAACAGTTTCTCATGTCTTCTAAAAAAAACCCCAACAAACAAAAAGTAAGTCTACAGGCAGCTGAAAAGTTTAGAATAAAGTAACCTTAACTGATAGCAGAAAAAACCTGAAACTACTCCTGCAATGCATTAACAAGTGCATTCTGCAGATTCAAAAAGTGTCTGGATAGTAAATTTATAATAATGCTCTATGTTTTTGCCTTGCAAATCAATACAATTTGACTTTTCTCTTTCCTTTCAAAGCCAGCAAGATTACACAGTTTGGCCGTTCTTCCTCCAATGATGGAAAGTAAACATTATTTTTTCATTTTCTCAGCATTTTCTCCAGCTGCCAATAGGTAGTTTCCTTACTGTTTTTTGTAAAAAGTCAAATACATACTGCCTAGAGTTCACCAGTATGTTTAGATTACAGAAAATGTATGGATTGCATCTGCTTTTACACTTTAGATGATGATATCTATGTTCAAACTAAGATGAACACCAAGTAGAGCGCTTTTTACTTTATCTTTTGACAGGACACTGTAGTAATAAATGTAACAACCCAAAGCATCATGAACACATTTTTGGAGGTTATGAGGGATAAGCAATAAAGCAATCAGTTTGCAATCACAATTTTCTACTTAATTATGGATTAAAATAGTACAAACTGCACACTGGCAACTTTTAACTAGAAACAAACCTCCGAAAATCCCACCTTCAGTAGATCCCACCTTCAGCCAAAGATGCAACAATAATGCTGATGTACGTAGATGAATGCAAGAGCAAGGGAAATCAAGAACATGTACTATTAACCCAAGTTTTAGTCAGATGAATTTTTCCCAGTTGGTTCCTTCTCATGTGACCTCATCCCAGAAGGACACTTGGCATTTTATTCCATACACACAGGGAGAACACTCAAGGGGTCAGAAGACTCAAGGGTCGCTCTTCCTATTTTGCATTCCTACATAGGCCTTTGGCATCCCTCTCCTTCAGGTTGACTCCATTTACATTCACTTTTATTTAAAAAATGTGGCCAACCATTTCTTACACTACATCTGCCAAGAGATCAAAGGTAAAAATGCGTATAGTGGAACTGAAAAAATGATGGGAAAGGGCGCCAAAGATGATCAAAGCTTATGAACAGCATCTCTACAAGTGAAACCTAAGCAGGCTACGACACCTTAGCCTAGAAAAGACACATCTTAAGGGAGGGAAGGATATGACAGAGGTCTCAAATCATGAGCAGGAAGAAGATGATGAAGACAGAACAACCGCTTGCGTTCTCTTCCTATGAAAGAATTAAGCGGTGTCAAAGAAAACTAGGAGATGGCCGTCAAAGCCAAAAATCCCACCATCTGACTGAGGAATTTCTTGCATCACGGTCAGGCTCAGGAGCATGTCCTTGGGAAGCTTTGTTATCGATTTCCCTCTCGTTACTCTTCCCTACGTATCCTCTACTGCCATTGTCAAACAGAAGATGCTGGACTAGATGGAGGTTAGTTGAGACCCCACATGGCTACTCTTTGGCTTATCTCATTCAGGGTTAGCGCACAGAACGGCAGACTTTGTGCCTGGCCTTACCTATACTAAGGGATTTTTAGTTTTATTTTATTTTTTTAAGATTTTCCATTACCGCTTATAGCGAGGCAGCTCCACTGCTGTTAGCCACACTGAAGAGAATGAGCGTATCTATGTCGTAAGTCGGCACCGCTACAACTTTTAAAGCTACGATGCACAAACCAAACCTAATCCACACGGTACAAAAACGGGCGAGAGCAGCACCTGGTCAAGAAGGTGCTAGCATTCTCATCTTAACTGTTAGCAGCGTCGGGTACAAGAACTACCCACCCTCCTATCTACCGCGACTTCGTACACATCTTCGCCTGACGGCCTTCATCAACAGTTTTTGTGTAAATGTATAAACTGTCTACTCTCTTAAAGCAAGAAACTTTTACGTGACGTGGCATTCACCTCGCTGCCTCACCCCGCTGAAGGAGCGTCCAAAATGAAGCTTCCTATCTAAGCGTCAAGTTCAAAACAGCCCGTTGGAGAAGTTCACCGTACCTGTACATGAAGGGAGCTACCGTGGCGGTGTTCGGGTGGCTGTATTGCTGTTGGGGATGAGGTAGCTGAACACTCACAGTATTGCTCCCTGTGGTGTGTGTCGTGGCGGCAGGTCCGTTGACAGCTTGGCTGCTGCTGCTGCTGTTGAGGCCTCCTACGCCTTTTCCTTCTGAAGAGGCCAGGCTGGACGAGGAGCTGGAATGCCTGCTGTCCAGCTGAGACTTCTGATGAGAGAGCCCCGAGCCGGCTTTCCCGCTGCGGCTTCTCTCGCCTTCCTTTGCAGGAATGGGGGCACTTGAGGATTTCCCTGTGGTGTTTTTCATTCCTGGTTTTGGTATTCCACTGTGCGAAGGGGCAGAGGCCTCCTTCTTGGCACTATTCAGCTTTCCTCCTTTAGGGATAAAGCTTGCGATCTTGGAGGACTTTTTTGGCATCTCTGTTGTTGCTAGTGCTGTCTGTTCTTCTTTTGGTTCCTCTTTCAGGTCCAGCTTTTCAGTGATAGATGTTCTCTTCGCGATGTCTTTGCTTTTATCCTTTTCTTTCTCCTTCTGTTTCTCTTTATCCTTCTCATTACCCTTTGGAGAACTTTTCTTATTCGTTAGTGCCCGGCTAAAAGTCCTTTGTGCAATTCCCTTGAGTGCAATTTTGGGACTACTGGACATCGATCCCGGATTGTTCACATTCTGATTCGCGGTATCAATCTCTTCGCTCTCCTCAAAGCTGAGAAGCGTCTCCAGCTTTTCACAACTGTTGTCCCGAGACCCCGGACACTCGAGCGTTGTCCCTCCTGCTTTGGAGCCTCCTTTGCTATTGAAGAGTTTTAATTTTTCAAGCATGGATTTTTGACCGTTGGGAGTTGTTTTGGCGATTTCCGAGGGTGGCTTTGGAGGCTCCGATATAGGCTGCTTTACAGATAACATGGAAGACGTAGCTGTGTGCTTAGCACTAAGAGATTTGCTGCGCCAAGGTTTAATAGCAGAGCTGGGCTGAGGGATGGCTGATGAGTTATTGCAACTAACGGTACTGCTGCAGCTTTGAACTGAGGATGAGACATTTTCATTCATTCCTGTGGGCTGGGAGGCTGTACTGTCCGTGGGCTCTGGAAAAAAAAAAAAAACAACAACAAAAAAAACCAAACCCAGAAAACCAACACAGCAGTACCTGATATTATAGCTAGTCCGAGATTCTTTCTGTAATGAAACATAAGGAACTTCACACTAATAACATTAAAAAGATAGGCACATATTAGTATTTTCAACATCAGTATCACTGAAAGAAAATAAAAGCCAGTTTTCTTTTCCTACCCAGCAGAACAGCAACGAGCTTCTACTATGTAATTTACATTAACTTGCCGTTTCAAGAAAAAGAAAAGAATCTCCTCCAATTCAAACCAAAATGTGTTTTGCAATGTGTTCTCCCTTATTAAGTTCATAATACTTTTTCACTAGCAAAAACACAGCACTATTTTCTAACTAAGGGTTTCCTCTGCTTTTGGCAAAATACTTGCTGTCCAAGTTCAATTCTTAGAAAAACCTCAAATGTATAAAAAAAAAAATGTAGGGGTAAGGAAAAAATTAAAACTGAAGTCCTTTCAGTTATTGGGGTTGTGTGTGAGATCTTCATATACAAAAGGTAGAAGAAAACTCCATGTACAAAAATAAAACCATTTGTGTCCTTATGCAATGAACCTAAATTAAGCATTACCGCATATCTTAATCCAGCTGTAAGAGCAACTAGTGGCAGTAACTGTACAGCCGCCCCCCCCCCCCCCCAAAGAACGCAAATCTTTTATTTATTTAGTTCCTTCTAATGTTATTCGTTCTTGTTAAGAAATTAGTTCAGAGCTTAAAGAGAGCTTGAAAAATCACACTCACCTACCAGTGGCCACTTCTCCTCTGAAGTTTCTCTTTGCAGAGTTTCCTTTCTGGAGACGTTACTCTCTCAATTATCACAAATATGTTTTCTGTTAAACTGCTCATGTTTCCAATTAACTTTTGTCATCTATGTCTGTTCGCCTGCCCAGCAGCCTGCTGGGGATTAACGGCTCTTACCTATATTTCCCTGCCCTCCAGCAATAAAGTAAACTGTGTATAGAGCTGCATTTTTTTAATTCAAAAATCAACAGCGGTTGAGAGCGTGCGTTTTCGGCAGCAGGAGCAGCCCTGTGAATTCAGCCCTGTAAATCATGAGCCGCTGCAACCACACAGGGACTGTTTTCCTTCACTTTCAGCTGCTCAGGGAAGATACGGCTCTGTTAACTTCCCTCCTCTGATCCAAACCAGATCTACTAAAGATTTAAAGCACATACATCTTCCTGACTTAGCGTAGAATCGGGTTTCTAAGAGTATTAGAGACTCCTTAATAACAAACTCAGTCATTTCACGTGGTTACGGACAAAATGGGATAGCAAGAATTAATGATACTTTTAAAAGTATTACCGAAGTCAGGAGATTTCCAGGACTCTGTTATTAACCAATAACTATTATGCTGGCCGGTTTTGCCAGTTCTTTTCCTACGGCAAACTACCCAGATGGGCTGGAAGGAAGCAAGAGCTGGATTAGAGACACAGAAAGGAATCGTACTTCTTTTAAGCTAGTGCCAGTCTGCTGACTTCCAGGGCATTACTCCCATTTTACTCTAGTCCAGAAGGAAAATCAAGCCACCAAATGTCCCAAACACCAATGCCGCCTGGTCCTCTAGTTGCTCTGTTCAAGCCTGCTAAATTCAATCTGATGGGTTAAGGAGGAGTGAAGAAGCGATAGCGTAGGAGTCGCAGTGACTCCCAGCGGAAGGGGGAGCAGTGACCCACCACCACAGCACCCTGCCTGCAGACAGCAGAGAGGAACGAAGGTCACAACTACTTCAGAAGCTGCTGGAAACGTTACTCCCTCTGCTTTCAAAAGCTCTGCACCATTGCTTTTTCCTTCACGCCTCTTCCCATACACCGCTGCTTTGTTATTATTTTTATTTCCTGTAGCCCTCCTACCCATCAAAATCTACTTCCCGTTGCAACACTGCACCATGCTCCTTTTGTAAACTCAGAACAAGCAAGCCTTTGTCTCAGCCTACCTTCCACAGAAGACGCCCAACAATGTAATGAAAGCTTCACGAAAATCCCAATTGTGCATCATTTACGATTAATCTGTATAGCTTCCTTTAAAAAAAAAACCAAAATTGCCCATCTCAATATCGGGATACTTCTACAGAAACCGGAGATTCACGGTACTTTCAACCCTAAGTTCCTAATCCAAACGCATTCTGGCCTAATCACGCTAAACAGATCTCAACACAAAGGGTACCCATGCCCATAAGTCATCAGAACTGCCCGTGTGTGATTCATGAACATGGCTAGGATGAATTTACAACTGGGTCCAGGGATGAACCTAACGTACTAATCGATATGGGCAGGGAACCCTTTACTTCCTCAGAAAAACCAAGCTGCAAGGAGTAACGGGACCGCGACAATATAAGGGTGACAAAATGGAAAATTACTGGTACGGGATGCAGCTACAAAGCAGAAGAGCTGGTTGCGCACTCGGTTAGTACAACATATGCAGCAACATACACCCAGCTCCGGGTGAAACGGCGTTCACTCTGAGCACGCGGCCAACGGAGCAGACTTGGAAAAGAAATCTGCGTTCTTCTCAAACAGGTTCCTAAGGACAGTTTGAAAAAAATACAGGCAACGTGCGTATCGGTACGAACAAAGCCGTCCTGCATTCGCCAGAACTCGGAGCCTACGCAGAGCCCTCGCGTGAGCTGCGACCCGCGGGCCGAGGCACGCGCCAGAGACAAGAGTTACCCGAGGACCGGGCTGTGGTCCATAACCTCGCCGTAAATTCTGCCTCCATCGCGCTGAGCTAGCTGTTAACACACTGCAGGTCAGCTGTGGGAGCGGAAACGGGAGGCAACCCACACCAAAACAGGGCTCCTACCAGCTCTACAATGTTTTCCTGGTAGTGAATAGGGAGTGTTGGTTCATTTGGGACGTCAACTTCACCCTAACAGCCCGGGTGAGTGCTCCAGTCCACGGACTTTTGGGGAAAAGGCTTTGCTTGGATCAAGTG
This sequence comes from Aquila spilogaster, assembly GCA_024606505.1. Lineage (NCBI taxonomy): Eukaryota > Metazoa > Chordata > Aves > Accipitriformes > Accipitridae > Aquila > Aquila spilogaster. Next base: position 31,255,318 of record JANHGO010000038.1, read on the forward strand.
AAATGGCTTGCTCTCCAAATCCAAAAGCATTGTTCAAAATTTATTTCCCAACAAAATCCAGAACTTATTCATTTCTCCTTTCTTTGAATGTTTTCAGGATTTTTTAAATTTTTTTTTTTTTCTTAATTGTTTGGTCACGGAACAAAACACGCTTTTTTCAATTTGTTTGTTTTTAAACACAGCGTTCGCTTTGTCCCCCACTCTCCCACATACACCCTCCCGTTTGGAACTTAATTGTGCTTCTGTTGCCAGTGGTGTAGGATGAGTACAATGTAACTCCATTTACAGAGTTGCTCCTCGTTTACAGGTATGTTAGAGAAATCAGAATTAGGACAACAATACTATGACTGTAACATTTTAAAAAATGAATATATTGGGAAGCTAATTAATTTTCAGAGTCTCTACCTAACATTTTCCAGGAAGTGAATTCTGTGAACGTTGGATGCTACACATCCGAAATGAGTGAAAAATATTTAAAAACTCTTAAATATACATGTTAAGCAGCTACACTTTGTGAAAGGACAGAAGATATTTTCTTACATGAGTGCAATGGATTTTGATTCACACTCGGGTCAAATACAGTGAAACTGGAAATTCAAAGTCCTCAAATTTGTTGTTACATTGCACCACGCAAAATTAAGAAAAGAAATAAAAGGTTCACTGTAAAACACGCTCATGAAAGATGTCCTCAGCTTAAGAAAACCTCAGACTTCAGATTCTCCTCTTTTCTTACAAACAAGTCTGCTGGCTCTTTTACTCCTCAGACCAATCTTGGTAAACGAAAGGGGTTCTGCTGCCAGAATGTAGATTCAAATGCTAGGTTTCCTAATGAAGCAGTAACATCAATACGTGGATAACACATCAGCATGCAAAGGGGAAAGTTTTATTCAGCATAGCATAGGCCCTTCTTTCATGAAAAGGAGAGCAGGTTTCATGCATCCGATTAATAAGCTTATTATTTCCCATGTGTTCCTTTGTGAGGGAGATATTTTCTTTCTTCAGCAACCTCCATTAACTAAAACTGACCATAAAAGAAATGTTTTCAAACCCAAGCTACAGTCTACAATAAATAATGATCGCTTTCCTCTTTTCAAAGTCAAATCTTGGCCTGAAATCTATTTTGTTCGTAGCGTTCCTGTTAAAAAAGATGTTGGTGGTCTAGTTCCAATGCCAATACGCACTGTAGCATGGGTAAATCTGATTTCAGCTGCTCCTGCAAAGTCTTAACTGCATCTGCAAACCTACCCATTTGTGATGAAAAAAAAAGAGTCTGAAGGCTTATGATTTAATTCTTCCACTGAAGTCTTTGAGAGCTTACGTTATAATAAGGTCAGGAGAAAATATATGCAATTTCCCATCATTTGTCATGTTCACTCTAAGCAAGCGGACTTTGATTTGCTATAACTGAAAACTTTCAAAAACAATCATTATAAGCATGAAAGGCAACACAAAGACAAAGGATGTTCTCATAGTTACTTCTCCTTAGAAGGGTCAAGAACTTAACAGCATTTTTATTCATTTTAGAATGAACAAGCTGTCATTTTTTATTTCACAGCTATGGGAAAAATAAGAAGTTCTCATGAAGAGGGATATCTTTTAGTCCAGCCCACAGATTAGATAACCGAGTTTAAAGCAAATCCACAACCAAATTCTAATTTAGGAAGTAAAAGCAGATCTGCTCTATGACATTATAGTGTCAGAACTGCAGAAACCACTGTGGCAGTTTCATCATTTCCCATCTAGAGGAATAACTGGTGAGTCTTGACCCTTCCTATCCACCCACCAGCAGACTCTTTCAAAGCACTACAAATAAGAGTCCTACTGGTTTGGGTTTGTGACCACGACACCTACAGAGGAAAGCTTTTTAGCCGAGCTATTCTCTTCTTCAGTAATGACTTAACACGCTCAGCAAACCCCTCAAGTATGGGAATGCCTGCATTTCTGCCAGGAGCTAACTACAAAAATCACAATCTTTCCATAACCCAAACCACGAGCAGGTGGAGCAGAACATTCCCAACAAGAGCAACCTGGCACGCAGCCCTTCCTCAAAATAAGCACAACTCTTCTAGCCCCCAGAAGTTTGTATTTCAATTGTAACACTGTTGACCGGAGAGAACTACGGCTGAGTGGAAGGGACTGGCTCAGGGTGGGCAAGAGGCACGGCGTCCACCCGCAGAACGACTGAAGCTTCGTGTTGTCTCTTCTACTCTGGACCACAACAAAAAGCACCAAAAACGTTTTCTTAAAGCAGAGATTGCCAGATAGGGAAATTCTGCATAACCTGAGAAAAACCCGGAGAGGAAACTTTTTGCTTTGCCGAGAACAAAAACTTCACCAAGCTGAGCAGAATTGGCTCCTTCAGCTTTTGTCCACTGGCTTTCCCTTTAGGGGTGATTTAATTTACTGTAACATGAGACAAAAATTACCTTTACTCCTTGGTATTTTTCTTTCCTTCCATCATATCTACTTCTTCAATCCCAGTATTGTAAACTTTGTAGCTTCAATAGCAGTTCCGTGTATTCACAGAAATGCGTTGTACCTCTGCAAACCTGCACTGAAGCCCATGGATATGTCAGTAACTCAACTTCCACATTGCTGTAAAGTCGCCTTCGTTCACACGGAGCTCCAGGACGTGAAACAACAGTTCTGCTGTTGACTGGTTTACGTCGCCAAGACTCAGCATTTTTGCTGAGGTGAAGGGAAATAGAACTGGAGCACAGGCGATCCTTTTCTCATTGTCTTGACATAACTGACTAAGACACTTGAATTCCTTGTTGTTTTTGTTTAGTTACTGTAAAATTCAGAATGCTGTCCACATGACTGCCTAAGAAAGAGGTTGGAGGGACCTCTATCGACCACATACCGGTTAGATGATCATATAAATAATGAAACCAAGTTTACTGTGCCATTCAAAACAAGTCGCACTCTCCATTTAATACTAGACAATGTACCATTCTTGTTCATTGCTCTCCATTTTCTTCTCATTATTTGTACAATCAAATCCCCCAAGATTTCTCATAACAGAGTTATTCAAAAGCATTAATGAATTCCAGGCAGGGAGCTGTTAGGGAGTCTTTCATTAGATTTTATACATAGCCGGAGTGGACAATACGTACACTTAGCAGCCTTGATCTGACACATCTCTCCTACAGGCAGGTTATATGAAAGAGCCCATACACATGTAAGCGGTCTGAGAACTGCACTTCGGGAACATTGTCCATTGGCCTCTTTTGACTATTAGTAGTGGCTCCAATCGGGGCTTGGAATGGCCACGGAGGTGGAAATGGAGGCAGATTTTTAACAGAGAAGGGACAGGCAATAGGAAAAAATATCTGAGAAAACTCCCACTGATCAGTCAATATGCCAAGCTAAACTACATTTTAACTCAGAAACGTCTTACTCTGCTCAGTGAGAAGTCATACAACTGCCCAGCTGTACACAGTGAAGTGGCGAATACCAATGCACTCCCAAACATGGATATTTAATGTTTAAACAGCAGAGTCGAACCAAACCATACAGAAATACCAACACTTTACCATCATCTATATTTACACCTATGCATGAACATACATAGATATGCAGAAATCTATTACATTTTTATATCAAAACCAGCTGACAGACACATACTACTGTTCATACTGGGGTCTTCTTCAGTTCCTCTCTCTGGTCAATGAAACTACTCTACAATCTGTAGCGGCAGATCTTTCAAACCAGGCCAACACAGGTAACGATCTACAACGGTAACGAAGGGTTGGGCCACAGCTTTATGCTCATCAGCCACTTCAGAGGCAAAAGGCTCAGCAGAGAAGCCACCCAGAGAGGCTGGACAATGCTCTTACCCAGGGAAAGGAGGTTTCTACAGATGTGGTAGAAACATGCTGGCACTTACAGAAGTCTGGGATGTAGCACCACTGCCGTTTGCTTTCCTATGATTTAATAGTGAACTTTCGTTTCCATGGCTGTTCTTCTGGCACAATTCACTCAGCAATAAATTTACAAGACATTGTAAATATTTATTTTAAAAGGAAACATCTAGGAACTGTAAAGGCCATGAAACGCTGAGCCAGGTCTTCAGCTGGTATAAATTAACATGGTTCCTCTGTCTCCAGTGCAGCTATGCCGATGTACACTGGGCAAGAAGCTGCTTCTCAAGGTCACACTTTACTCCAAAGCTCAGGATTTTTATCCTCACGAACCGTATAGTTAGGAACGCGTCATTTGCCATTTTTTTTAGTTGTTTGTTTGTTTGTTTTTTCCAAAACATTATTTAAATACATTTTTGGCTTGTTTTAGATGTTCCTAAAGCTTACACCAACTACGGCAAAGTTCTGTGGTCTTGTAAAGCTCCGCTTCAGCCACGATTAAGCCTTCAGCCAGCCTTTGTTTAGGTAAAAGAGGACATATTTTTAAATGCCAAATTCAGCCAGTTGAACAGTTGTAAAATTAAGCACAAATATGATTTACTGCATACTTGTATCTTGTCCTATAAATGTGCCATGCTGCTTGTTGTATTCTGACAGTTTTTAAGCTGTTTTATGGGCACATACCCAACATGAATACGTTGCTAAAGATTCACTAAGACGAGCCAATCTTTCAAAAAATGTATTTGACTAGAAAAGTGGAAGGATGCAAGCAATACCCCAGCATCTCTCTC
>JANHGO010000038.1:31268724-31354247 GCA_024606505.1 Aquila spilogaster
CCCCCCCCCCCCCCCCCCCCCCCCCCCCCCCCCCCCCCCCCCCCCCCCCCCCCCCCCCCCCCCCCCCCCCCCAAGACTTAATCTTCAGAATGTATAGAAATGTTACACTGCTGAGCATTCACCACTCTTCAGCCATCACAGGCCCCGGTTCAGTGTCTAAAAAACCATCCCATCTCAATTGCAAGCACTTTTACTGCTATCAACCAGTCCCAGGGACTTCAGCTGGGCAATCTCGGGCATTATGGAAATATGTAAGCGCCCTTCTGAACTGGGATGTGTGCCGAATGACAAAGGTGGGAGCATGCATCTGAATGCACTGATTGCTGTGGCTTCCCCTTAAATACATCCCGGGCTTTACATCTTTCATGTGCTGATGGAGGCTATAGCCACTGGAAGTTTGCATTTTCAAGGTTGCTATCTGATGCTAAGTTAAAAAAGGACAGCCATGCTGAGATCCAGAGAGATGTCCAGTATTTTGGTGGCTGGAAGATAAGCAGTAAAGCTCTTGCAGACATGCTGATCACACCAAGAAGCAAGATGCCTGCGGCTGTTCTGATAAGCCAAGCATCCACCACCCATGGGCAAGATGCCGCTACATTACAAGCTCTTCATCCCAGTAAGTGCACCACTCTGTACTTGGTGCAATGCACAGCGGTGCAGGACACGGCATCTGTCACCAGATGGATGCATCTCTGTTGCACACTGCTCTCACAACAACCCCGAGGGCTCCGCATAAAATCGTTCACTTTTGAGTCAGAGCCTTGATGGTTAAAGCCGAAAGAAAGGACTGCAGAATGGGGAACCCAAGAGCCCTTGTAATTACAGTATGCTTGGCTCCCAGAGCCGTGATAACATCTTTGTAATTTAGCTGGTGCAATTAATAATGGCTGATGTCAGCAAAAGTCTACTCAACCATGACCTGAAGCCGGAATGTTTGGGCTTTCCTTTCTCTATTTGATCAGTTACCTGAAACTTTACTTCGATTACTGAAAACTACATAAAATCTTAGAAGTGTACAAAACAGGGAAATCATACAATCACTCTCTTAAAAACCATTACCACTACTGAAAACAGGTGAAACAAACGGGGTCGAACAGCTAGTGAAGATGTATTGTCACAGATGAGATGAAGGCAAGGGAGCAGCAAAGCTTTAACCAGAGCTAAAGACTGGGTGGGGAAGTCTTCCATCACAGCCCAACGCTGGCACTTCTGCCTTCCTATGGAAGGTGGAGCCTCATCCTCCTCATGCTGTTCTCTCTTTTTCTGCAGTAGAAGTGGGCTTTCACATGATCAGAGTTAGTTACCCAAAGCACACCAAGCTGTCTCCTGCTCCCTACAAGCCCAGCAGCACCCTTGATCAGAGGGAGTGGGGCTCTGGGAAGCGTGCAGCATGCCCTTCCCTTCCCCATCCCAGGCTGCTCACCCTGACGTGACTAACATCTTTGCTAATAAGGATCGCCCACATAAAGCACTAGGTCAGCTACTCAAAGCTGCTTTTTGAAACAGGTTTGCAAAGTGGTTAGGCTCAGACTTGTATTTTTCTACAGTCTATCAGCACTTTCCCATCTTGCATAATCATCATCCGCCGAACTGGGGCTTCTTTTGTCAGCTTGGAGGGCACACGAAACTGTCCGAAACCACCCCACAATCCTCAGGTCGTACCCCGTCACTGCAGAAACGTTTGCAGTTTGCAAGTCCAAAGAAAAACGTCATTAAAACACGACTCAGTAAAGCTATTGTTAAAGGCTGGAAATCCACCCTTTGCTACGGATGGGTGTGGATTCTAACATTGCTGGCTCCTCGCTCAAAACCAAAATTACAATGAGCTGCTGAAAAATACATTTGTCAAAGACAGGGCCTTGGGGCTCTACAATATTTCAACTGGAAACATGGTAATTATCCTCTTCTACCTAAAAATTTAACTATTTATTAGTTGATAGGAGAACCAAAAAAAAGATCAAAGCGTAAAATGATTGCAACTTCACAGCGCCTTCAAAGAATTAAAAGGGAAAATTAAAAAGCCAGAAAAACCTAATTGTGCTATAAAGCGAGATACTAAACACTGCAGTTTCCACCGTTTTCTTCTGGGATTTCCTATGATACTGACATCACTGGGTCAGAAATCCAAAAGCCATACACAGCCCCTTCCGTGGTTTTCCTTTCAGATCGTTATGAAAGGTGACAAATAACTGTTTGCGGAACAATGTACGGCAGCCTACTTCAAAAACAGCAAATTCAGCTCATACATTTCACAGGGTTATTAATCAGCCACCATCTCCCGGTCTTTGTTACCCTCTTTTATTACATCTCTTCACACGGATTTTGAAACAAAACGTTCTGTTTCTAACCAAAGGTGGAGCTCAGGGACAGCACCTGAAACACGCTGAAAAGCGCGAGCATCCAAACTGAAAAGCAAACATGGCAAGGGGAAAACAAATACTGACCTATTCCACCCGTCCTTCTGGAGCAGAACCCAATCCCTACACAACATTTCTGACACCCAGCTATCCTCCTGCAGATGCGCTGTGAGCCGTTCGGGCCATTTTAATGTTCAGTGACCATTTGGTTCACACCACCGCCAAGCTGAAGCGCAGCGCTGTCAAGCTGCGTTTAGCACGCATCTAAGATAGCATTTCAGGATTTACAATTAAAAGACCTAATTGTGAAAGAGAATAATTATCAAAAGAAAAGTATCAATTTGGGTCCAAAAAATAGGGAAGAAAAGAGTAGTAGAAGCCTGAAATGTGCATGTTCTTTTTGCATCATTTCTTTTCTATCAGTGCTAATAACCCTTTAAAAAATACCACTAGATTTTATTTTGCCCTTAACATTTGACAAGCCATTGCCAAACTTCAAGTGAACACAGCGTGCACACTTAGGGGCTGCTAAGCCCATCTCATCTCAGTAAATTCAGCAGCTGAAACACTCCAGAACGTCATGAAAGCAATGTGACTTTCTGCTGAAACTAATCATCTCTTGCCATAAAGCAGAAATCCCAATGACAACCTCTTTTGCTCCGAGACACTTCAGTTCCTTGCTATCTAGTCACTGAATAGAGCAGTCCCAGGACTGCATTAAGTTGCAAAACCCTGGCTGGTGGAACTTGTTCTCTGGCCATTGTTCAAAACAATTGTTCCTATGGCACTACGCGGCCTCAGGGTGAGGTGATAAATCAGAGCCTTTGACCCAAATGCTGAACGAACATCACAGGTAGCTCTGAAGAATCCAGCTCAAACACCCCACGCAGCTACCCACCCTTGTTTCCCGGGCTCGAAGCTGTATTTGCAATGACATTCCTCTTGGACCGCTGCTGGCCCCCACTCACTGCTCCATCTGAAGCCTGAGTGCTGGGGAGCCACGACCAGTCCCAGAAAAGAAATCACTGTGAAGCACACAGCCCAGCGACGAACCGGTGGCTCCCCAGTGCTCAAGTCAAGGCTGCCGGGTTGACGGCCAGCCGAGATGACCTTAGTGGTCTGTTCCAACCTCAAGGATTCTATGGTGATCCTACAATTCAGCTGAGGACCCGGCTCAGCTCCCCGTGCTCCCCTCTCCAGCTGCAGCAGCAGCAGCAGAGCCAGGAGTCCACAGCCAAGCACCAGAGGGACACGCAGATGCAGCTCGCAGCTGCAGCGTGCTTTTCCCTCCCTTTGGCCCCAACCAAAGCTCCTCGGGGCTGCAGGGACGAGGCCCAGCGCCCAGAGCTGATACCTGTGGGACTGCATCCCCTCCCAGCACAAAGGCACTCTGTAAGTCACAGCCCCAAGGAGGGGTGGCACGGACCGAAAACACTAACGTGCTTTCTGACACAGGTCTGCCGTCTGAATGCTCCTCCAGGACTGAATGCGGCGGGTGAGAGCTGAGCAGGTCGCGAGCAGCTCCTGTTACCTGGCAGCCTGCTTTGGGAAACAAAGGAAAGATTCATAGCTCCAAAACAAAATAAAAACGGGCTGGAACGCAACGGAGGAAAAGGAGAGATTAGCTAAATTCTTAGAGCACTGACGTAACTAAACAGGGGAAGGAAAGGAACGAAGGATAGCATGGAAACAAAAACATGCAGCAGGCATGTGAATTCCCTGCAGTGAGCAGCACTCAGAGCAGCCCTAATTCCTTCTGCCCGTGCTCCAGCTGCAACGCAAACGCATCCCCCGTAAACTGTGCACAGTAATCCTGGGAACGCGCGGCACAAAATGATCAGCTGGAGGCTTGGGAACAATCTGCAGTCACCGCTGGAGCTCTTCATTACTCGGAACGCACCGCAAAGCTTCTACATCAGTGAACCAAGGCAGAAACCTGAGCAGAGGGAACAAATGCCACCCGCAGCATCCCTGGCAGCCCAGCCCACGGCACCAGGACCGCAGGCGCTCACTGCTGCTCTCCCACTGGGAAAGCAGAAAGGCAATATCTGTCCTTCCCTAAGTACCGCAGCCTGCTGGTTCATCTCTTATAAGGCAGACGAACTTGGCAATAAAAGGTGTTAATTAGTGCACAGCCTGATCCCAAATGCACTGAAAAACAGCTATCTTCACCATGCCAGCGATAGAAGGAACAGACGCACAACCAAGTGACATGCTTCATTCTTTGCAGCGTGGGGGTGTGTGCACTGAAGATGCCAGCTACTACTGGTTCTGCAGAACTGCAACATCCTAACCAGTACCTGGTTTATGACAGGCTTTAAAATTAGGCTTACTTGAAAGAAACTGCAAAAAGGGAAAAGATGTCATAACCTTCCGAGACAAAGAGTTCACCAGGAAGCCACTGCAAATTTGCACAGGAGCGAGAATCAGAGCTGCACAGTCTGTCCTGAAATGCAAGTGCAGCCTGTGCTGTGATAATGGCCAGAAGCAGCCTCACTCGCGCCTTTGTTTCAGTGAGGAGCGAGCTCGTTCTCAGAGAGAGATCATTCTTCTGCTCAGAGAGCAAAGGAGGGTTAAAATAAAACAAAGCCCTATAGTTTTCTGCAACTAAAACTCCGTGACGTGGAGAGATACCTGGTTAGACTGCAACCTATTAAACAGATAGTCAATAAAACTCACAGAATCCCGAAGTAAAGCCAGAAAAAACGAGCACAGCAGTAGCTGTCAGTTCTCACGTATGGGCTTTCCGGTTATTTCATTAAAACATTTGTAACATAATCAAATATACGGAACATTGTATATTCGGAAATACAGAACGCAGGGAGAAAACGTCTCACATTTACTGCGTACTCTAACACGTTTCCATTGCTGCCGGAATTTAAATGCCAGACCTACTCACACAGAGGTGTAACACAACGCACACAACGCTTTCAAAGCTCAGAAACCGCCTTACCTTGCAATGTTCCTGGGCCAAAGCACTTCTCCACCTTGCTGCCCATGAAGAATCCCAGGAAAGGGGCTTAGGTTTACTTTACAGGCTGATACCTTCATGAGGCTACCATCTAACACCCCACGAAATAAAACAGCTTGCAACTTGACTATCTAGGCTCAGGCTTTGAAAAGTTGGAGGAAGGCTGTTTTTCAACAGCACTCAGCATCCAGCAGGTCTGAAAGACACTGGCAAGTAAAGCCTAGCTAGAAGGTGATCATCAGAAACTTCCCCTAGAAAGAAATCTGATCCCTCAACAAAATTAACCTCTGAAGTGCTGGAAAAGTGAGAGGTCAAGGCTTTCTGCTGGTACTAGGTCATCTGTGAAAAGCTGTAACCTGATGGCAGTAAAACAGGCAGACTGGGTGCCTCCAGATCACATACCGTAACCTACGAAGTAAAAGCCCATGTCAGCAACCCTGCACTTGAAGGTACTAAATGACAGTATTTGATCTCAGCTAAAAGCCTACAATGTGTGGAAGTCTATTTCCTAGTCTGCTTTTATAGTCTCACAGACCGATTCAACTATGTGACTGCTAAAATAACTGTAGTTTGCCTTATGAGAATGCAGCAGCATAAAACCAGATGACATACTTCAAATGTTTTAACATCAAATATTTGGAATCCCGGTAAAATACAAATGTTACACATATACACACAGAAAAAAATAAACATTTTCAGTACAGATCCTCCAGGGAAGACCTTATTACTGTTATATCTTTATTTCTTAATAAAGAAACTGGGACAAGATATGTAATATGTCTCTGATTAGGGATTAAATACACTAATCCTCATTCACAGATGTAAAGCAAGGGACGTACCACTTTCCTTTAATTCAAGTAGAATAAAGATGGGTATTTATACATATTTGCTGAATAAAAATTTACCATTTCGAGTACTCAAAACTCTTATTTTAGCCCAATAAAAATACTTCCTGACAGTATTCTTCCTATATCTCTGCATTTTGCTGTATATGTGGGATTTTTTTTTCTAATATGTGAAACCATGCCCCAGTTGTATTTACTTTGGGAAGCAGCACTTAGAGGCATGAATTACCCTTATGCTGTACAAATACAGCCTATAAACATCAGAAAACCTGTAAGACAGTGAGAATTGGGCAGCTGGTTGCCTACAATCCATGCAGATCACTATTCATTGGGTCTCTGCTAATTCATTCATTGGGTCTCTGCTAATTGGCTCAGTGCTGGGGGCAGCACCTTCAGGCACAGAGCAGGAAATATCCCCCCAAAAGCACCCACCTCCCCCCCGCCAAAGGGAAATACTGCAATCAGATGGGGAATGGTGATAGTAATGATGCAAAACACAGTGGTGTTGGACAGCCATGCCTAGTTGGGAACGGAAGGCAGCACTGGAACTTGGAGTAGAAGAGGCTGGGAGCCCGAGGCTGGATGGAGAATCGAGGTTCAAGATCACTATAAGCAGAAGGGTGCTGGTGAGAGAAACACCAAACGTAGATGTGTAAAGAGACTGGGGACAAAGATTTGGAATAGGGAAGGTTAGGAGTGAGGTCTGGGAAGGTGGTGAAAAGAGAGATCTGTCGGCCATAAGTCCATTATGAGGAGGTCAGACAAATCTGTTCAAAGACAGAGAATTAGATTGTAAAACAGAGAATAGAATGGGAAATGAAGAGTGAATTACAGTATGTATGCACATGGAGAAGGGATTAAACTCAAGAGAGAACCTTAGACAGGGGAGCACACAAAGAACTTGACTCTTGCTGAAGTCCATAGTCACTAATGTTGACAAAAGCACTGACATCCAGCCATAAGGGAATACGCAAGTCCATCCCCATTATTACAGAAGAACTTGTTCAGTAAGCAAGAAGCTACATTAGTAATGCATCCAGGGTAGGTTTCCGTTGCCCAGGCCACTGATGAGCACGTGTGTCATGAAAAGGAGATGGGCAGCCTTTCAGGTGGAGGAAGCAGAGAAGACAATACTGGGCTGCATTCCCAGCCTCACCTCAAGAAAACCATCAATCATTCAGCCGGAAGCCAAAAAGAAGAGGGGGTAAGAATCAGCAGAAGTCAACCGCACCAATATACTTATTAACTGGGTCCAGCTTGGGTACTTCACCTTCAATAAGACGCATGTTTTAGCACAGTGCTGTACTATTGGTTGAAAGAGTTAAAATGCAAGTATTCAAAGGTTATAAAATAATGACCGCGGAGAAATTCTTCTGCCAAGACCTTCAAATAAACGAGTTGCAGTCTGAGCTTGCTTTTCTATTCTGGAGTCTATATTTTAGTGGCCATGATGTTACTATAGCAACAAAGAAGACTGGTAATTTAGAGGCTGGTGGATGTGACAACTTGCAATTTGGAACAATACTAACAATAAAAGTGGCTTCGGAAAAGCATCATTTAACACAAATGTTTGTGTTTTAAAATGAAAAAGGCAGCTCGTTTAATATCCTTTTGCAGCTGGACTATCATCTATATTAAGTTAGTCTAGTGGTGAATGAAAGATAGAAACATGACTCTTCTGCTTTTTGGTATGTCCGTATCTCGCAGTGCAGTCACCCCAGCCCCTTTCACAGTGCGTACGTACCTACATGCAAAGCCACAGATGTCACTGGCTTTGTAGATCAGACAAGAGCCACATAGCCTTTTAAAACAGAAGTATTTATTATCCACAATAAAAGTGAGGGTAAAGTTACCCACAGACTCACCTCTGCTGAGTTTAACCGGACTCGAGGTATCCTTTCTAACAAATCCCATGAACTGTTCCTCATTCACTACTATAATCACGGAGCAGCTACTAGAAATAACGCTCAGATATCACAGATACTTAAAAGAATCACAACTGGAATAGTAGAGCTTTCTCGTAACCTCCAGCATCCTTCCTGCCTCCACCAAAAATCTCCCCCAACCATGGTGTTTCTTCACTCTCTGCTTACAGAGCTGCATAGAAAATTAGCAACTGACTCGTGCCAGTGGTTAAGGACAGCAAGAAATGTTCTAATTCCAAACATGATCAAATCTGAAACGGCAACCTAGGGAAAAAAAAAAAGAATCTGAACATCCCACCTTTTAAATCAACAGCTACAAATAAAAACAAAAATCACACGATTAAGGTACAATGCTACTCTCTATACACTAATCTACAGCCCCATTGTCTTCCTTTTCCTGGCAGCCCTTCCGCTGCAAAGGAGGAGGGATTTTGCAACTTAATACCTATAATACTAAATACAGAGGGATATTTCCAGATGAATTTTACATGTAGTAATAATCATAGTTTTATGGGTCAGGAAGTTCAGAAGATTAGTGCGTTATGGCTGCAGTTTATAAAAGCGTTTGCGTTAGAACTTCTCCATAGCAATCGGGTGAGATAAGCTGTGAACAGCTTTACATTAACTTCTTTTATGGTAGTTAAAGTTTGAGAGAAGTAAAGAGACCCCAGGTATTAATTTACCTAAAGAACAGCTGCTTAGAAAAGGCTGCGAAGTGTCCTAATACTCAGTGTAATAAAATCATTGCACCTCCAATTGCTTGTTCTTTTCCTCCCCAGTTGCGTGCTATTTCCATTAATGTAAGGAGGAAGGAAGAACCATGTGCATAGCCTGAAAAGAGCTAAAACTGTATGCAGCAAAAAAAGACCTATCAGAGAAATCTGTGCTTTGATTTTTATTTTAAAAGGCCCAAAACCATGATTACAGGTTTGCATTCTAGGCTGAAGCAGCACGAGTCTTGTTTCATTTCAAGCTCTCCTTTAGAGAACACCAAAATGTCTGAAAATTAGGTTTTCCTGCAGTATCTTCCTTTATGCTTTTATTCTCATTAGCCGAAATATATCAGTTAGGAGCTTATAAAATGTCTGCGTTTGATGACTGCAGTGACTATAAAAGTAATGCAAGCAGCGTAGACTGTAAAGACATGGCACTTCACAGTCTTTGTAAGCTGTTTTATAATGTGTGGTATGAAGCGTCTGCCACATTTCACCGTGGAAGGCACTCCACTGCAATTGGGTAAACTGCTGCCTTAAAATAATCACAAAGGCAATTTTAGCAAATCCTTCCTTCTAAAGAATATTGAGACGGTTTGAGCGAGGAAAAAAAATGTATCTGTGAAGCCAAAACATGTCCTTGAGAGACTCAGTTTGAACACTGCTATTTTATGCGCTCAAGTTAAGAAATGCATGCATTTTTAAGGTATTTTTCTTGCCTATTGCTGCACCTTAGCAAGTATTATGCATCAGAAAATCAGGCTAAAATTCTATGGATGAGCACAATAGACCTAAGCTTTGCAACGAAGTAAGCTATAGAGGAACACTGGAATCAATATAGCCAATAAGAAGAATGATAGCAAATATTCCCCAGCTGTTACAGTGCTGTGCAGTTGTGGTTTTTCACTGTGTTTCTGAAAGGAGTTGGGAGCCGGAAGAAGTGGCTCTGGAAAAACGAAGCTCCATTCTTCAATTCTTTTCATTCTGCTGAATGAAAGAAGCATGATATTTGCAGCCTGATGAAGGATGTATGCTATGAAATACACGACTCACATTCTGCATGGGTAAGAGTCCTCTCATCTTAGAGAGTTCCCAGAAAGCAGACAATGGTGGTGCGGTCTGGAATTTGTTATGTTTTTAATAAGTAAACATATGAAGCATAGAATGCTTTAGGATTTTGTTAGAATTACTTACATTGGTAGCACTGTGCAGAAGGAAGTAAAAAAGTATGCAGGGGTACACATGCAATGCATAGGAACTGACATTTTTCAAGTCCCAATTGAATCTGAAGCCAAACCCCTTGCCATGCAAGTCCATGCAAAACTTCACGTGACCAAAACAGTAGGGATTTCAGCCTCAAAAAGACTTCACATACAGGAAAGCCAAATCCGAAATAGGATTAACGACCTGGAATAAGATTAATGATTACTGCAGTGATAAGGTGTTATGGAGATAACATAAGGTCGACTTAGCACCTAATTCTTAGAAATTGCCTTTCACTGACCAACTGAAGACGACCACAGCCTCCTTCAACAGCGACACGTATGCCCAACGGAGATGAACAATCTATTTACGTGTGTGTAATATATGATAAAAAATGTTTTCATAACGCTTCAGATTTACTGAAAAGGTTGCTTAAAAAAATGCCATCCCTACACGGAGCGCTTACATTGACTCAAGTGGAGGCATACTTTTTACCATGCCCGCTTCAAAAGAATAAGCACCAGCGGCTGCTTTCTAGTAGCAGCAGAGAAAGAAAAAGGCAGGCAGCTGGAGATAATCCAATAAAAATTGAGGATGCTGAGCAGTGATGCAGCTTGCATGCTATTGTCAGAAAGGAATTCCAAATGAATGCTGAATCCAATGGTTATATTCGTGTGTTCCAAGGACTAGCATTTGTTTCTCAATTTGAACACATTGCCAAAACTCTTAACTCCTTGAGAGGGAAATGTTATCAGTGTATTTCCTGTATATAAACATGTATATATTTCTGTATCTAAAATGTTTTCCATATATAGCAAAGAAATTACACGGAAAATAATCAAGTTGGAAATATATGTAACAAAGCAAATGTTCTAAGTACAGTCTATAGAAAATGAAAAAAATCTGATCTTAAAACACAAACAGCCAATGTAATGAAACAAAAGAATGAACAAAAGCTTGATCCACAACGATAGTTATCAAAAAAACCAGTGCAATTGGTATGACTGCTTTCTTCCCAGGGATCTGATAAGAGGCTTTGGGATGGATATGCGACAGATGCTCATGTATGATATACAGTTTGTTTTCTGAGTTTTCTAGTGCAATGTCTTCACCAACAAACAATACTGTATATGTGAGAAGCTATACAAATGCATCATCTAGGTGAGACACTCCATAGCTACAAAACAGAAAGAGAGAAAGTTTGAATCACAAGTGCTTTGCATTTCTACTTGGGCCTGAGAGGATGCACTCAAGAACACGCTATGCATAGCGCCTATGAAGCTACACTTAAAATACTGCTGTTCAAACAAGCAGGCCTCCAAGGAGCTATAATACAGCTTTGAAAACTCCCACAGAACTTGATTTACCCTCCCTCCCACATTGCCCCTTCCAAAAATACTAAAACTTGAATCAGCGGCAGAGATTACCCATCTGATGGCATCCACTTTAAAGCACTGCTGCCAGCCACCTGCATCTTAGTCAAATCCAGCTCAGTTATGATCAATACAGTTGGTCCAGCCTAATTGCTTTGGTCTCCTAGTTAGACATTTCTCAGTATTTATAGTTGTTTATTGCTGCCGTGGCTGTTAAAAAGCTAATATATCCCACTAGAAAAGTCATTTATCTTAATTAAATGAGAACTATTCAATCAAGCTAGTATCATTACAGCTTGATTTTTAGTGTTTGCAAGTACTCTCTATTACTGAGTCTATGAGCATTTGAACCACATAGACACTTCAACAGAGCAATGGGCAAAGAACGAAGATGCAAACTCCCAGCTACAACAAAAGTGAACTTTGCTCTGATAGCCCATCTGCATTTTTCTAATAAAACAAGGGGACCTGCTTTACCCATACAACATGAGGATGCTCCAAAGAGCACACGTGGGCCAGGAGACTTGCCTTTCGCTCAGACTCTCTTTTAAAATCCTCTGTTTTGAACACAGTTTCCCACTTGAATTGCTTTTGTCTTATTCTTACTATCAGTGCCTGATAAGTAGACTAACTTGCCATTTCCAAATTGACAATAGGCCACCAACGTAATACTGATCTGCAGATATTTCTCATCCCTGCCATTGTTGCCTTATGTCCAGTCAAAAAAAGCCATTGTGTCGGTTTTCCAACCATCTTTATAAAATAAAAGGTAACTGAAACCACTGACCTACAAGCCAGCAGCCCTAACTGGTGCATTCTTTTAACCAAAAGGCACAGCTCCTAAGGATTCCGTATTTTTGCTCATTCAGAGAAAGAAATTCTGAATTAAGCAATAAGAAAACTTGTCCTTCACTATCTCATAAGCATGTTGCAGTCAGGACTTGCTCGCATGAACTTCTGACCTTTCCTAAGCCCTGACAGAACAGTAGCTTTACTGAAGGATACTAATGGTCCTACAGCTTGGAGTATTGCTGCATGTGGTTCAGGTAGTCGGCATATCAGCGTTAGGGGAGGGTGACTGAAGGAAATCTCAGCCCACATGGCTGCTCTTAACAAAAGGCCAACGTGTTTGCAGTAATGTCAGGAACCTGAAAACTTGTTCAAAACTATTCACCTACACAGAAAGCTCTCTTCTCCTTGCAACCAACGTAAGCCTCAAAGTAACCCAAGCTCCCAGCACACGCTGGCTACACTGAGTGAACCTGAGCAGGTGGCACGTCTACAAAATGACTAAAATCCTTTAGTTTCTCTCCCGATGAGCAAATCCGTTTCACTGCAATAGATACTATGATAACTGTAAGGCATGCAGAATGAGCTGCCACGGGATGTGAGAACACCAATGGCAATAACAACCGAATATTGATGTGATGAGCTATTGCATTTAACAGTTATTTTCTTTTGAAACTGAGCTACTAATTCCAAACATCTGTGCTTTATAGGGAAGAGATTATCTGATATCTGATACTGTTATCTGATACCCGAAAAATTCATCTGATAAGAACTTGTAAATCATATTCTTACCGTTTCTTAACAGGTAAATATTTCTACTAGATGCCTTATGAAATACATTAAATATTTAGTCTGGAATGTCAGATGACCACTCTTCTATTTTCCCAAGATACTGTGGGCTGGTTTCTTTATTTCTTTGTCAGTAATAAGCTAAACACAGAGCTCCGTGCAGTCAGTGTACCACCAGGAAAAGCAGGGCAGCTACAGGTATAGAAGGCATAGCTACACTGTGGTATGAAGCATGGTGGTAGGTGAGTGGTTGGGTTGGGTGATCTTGGGGGTCCTGGGGGAAGAAAAGAGTCTGCAGCCATGCTTCAAACACAGTTCACTGAAGTGCAGCCTCCTAACGGGTCAGAAATGCTATGGACAGAAGATGCCAAGCACCAATCTAACATAACACGGCTCTGATACAAATGCACTCAAACCTTCTATAAGGGCTAACTCTGGACTGGAAAACTTTGCATCCGTGCGGGTACTGTCTGCCCACGTTCCTCTGCCTCTTCACATCACCAGGTGTCACCTGCCCTCCCACAGCTGGCACAAAAGCAGCGTAAGGACACCAACCAAAGGCACAGTGGTGTTCCTGATTCGGATCTGTGCAACTGGTAATGCTCAGCATGAGTCGCACAAGTAGGCACCAAGTAATTATCCAACACCAGGTTAATTACCACCATGCAACACTGCATTATCATGCATTCACACATGCTTTTGTTTCATTTATTTTCATTATAATCAGGTGTCACGACAGATGTCAGTGCCAAAGGTAACGCTGATCCTGGGCTCCTCCACTAAGCATTTCTGATGCATGGTTATCTTCCATGGGCATCCAGCTCAGTATGCCATTATTCACTGCATTATCTACTCACATTCCATAATTTTGCAATATTCATTAAAGCGATGCCTCATTTTGCAAATGGAAATGCAAAGGGAAAAAAAACCAAACTAACGCGTACATTATTGGCTATGTGCACAATGTAATTAACATGCATATAATCCGTATGCAAATCATGTCATTGAAAATAGTGACTATTAGCATAACAAGTGCTTATTATTTATTGAGATGCAACTCAATCACGCATCCTGCTGGGGTCTAACATCTTTCCTTTAAACAGCACCGTCTTTTTTTTCTTCGCTCACTCATTCTTCTCTCCTCTTGATGATTAACAGCACAGAAAACAGGGAGACTCCCTTCTGTGCCTTTGTTTAAAGTAGGAAATCTTGTGTGTTTAATGGCCCTCAAGCATCTGATTGAGTTCAAAGCTCAGCGGCGCCTCTCTTACTGTGCTGCATCCCCCCCACCATCATCACTGATGCCGTTTCTTTGCTCCACTCCCTGGCCTGCAAAAGTCCTGAGGCTCCAGGATCTCTGCAAGGCTGTATAACCTTTCAAAGCATTTCTGCAAGAGCAAAAATTGCAAAACCATTCCTTGCCCAGTAATTCCTTCCCCAGCCCCAGCCCTCCTGGGCTTTGAGCAGCGTGTTTGCTCTCTTTGAGGCTACACCCTCTGCTTCAGAGATGGCTCTGTTACAGTGATGAAATAATTATCGGGGGGGATGATTTCAATTTTTTATCGGTTTGCCAAAAGCGAGATGCTCGGCCTGAAGTTTTCCAAGCTCCATGCCAACCTGAGGATGCACTCTGGTCTCAGTAAAAGCAGCACGACCATTCCTGAGTAGCATTTTGCTTTCTATCCTTTAGCTGAACTGCATCATGGTTTTAAAGACTGGATGTGATGAAATACCATCAAATATCCCGTTGATTTATAAAAAATGCAAGCCTTCAGAAAGTGAGATGGCTCCCTTGGAATCTTTGCTAATTTTCATAGTGAAATCACCCAGGGGGAAGCGGGAGTTCAAGGACTTCAACCTTAATTCTTTCCACCCCACTTCTGTGATCTGATAGCCCTACAATAGCCAAGAGTAAAATTAACACCTTTCAGTATCTCGTGCGGAAACGATTTCATTTCCAGGAAATAATCTGGCAGCAGAGACAGAGATAATTAAATATTGTTGGAGAAATGACTCAAATACAAGAGACCAAAACTGAGAATCCTGCTGCAGTCAGACGCAGCAAAACCCCAACGTGACTTCTTGCTTCAGAACCTCTACCGATGCACCACTACTCTGTAACAAATCTCTGGAATTTTCTAAGGGGAAAAAAAATTAGAAAAACCTCCTTATTTTCAGCTTTACCCCAAAATTTTAACGCAAAAATAGTTTTAAATCAGCCCCTCATCTCTCTGGCCCATTTGAACACTAGCAGAGCGTGGGTGAGCTGTAAAATGGTGTTTCACATTGCTATCAGAGACTTAACATAAACTAATACTGATAAAGACTGCCCTGCTTTAGAAGGAGCGGTCATTGGATAGCTTTGTTTAGAAGATTTTAATGAAGCTGCACGAAGGATGATGAGAGGAGAAAAACAACTAGGTGTACAAAAAAAAATCCATACTACGAGTTGGAATAACGCAAGCATTCACATTTCTCATTGCTACAGGCACACCAAACAAAGTGCAAGGATTCACCTGGAAAACACCTCCTTGGCTACTCATGCCACATTCCCTCTAACACGTGATTTCGGGTCGTATAGATTTAAAAGACTTGAAGCACAGACTTTCCAGAGACTAGATTACAAGGCATTAAGGGCCAGAGCTTCTCCTCATCAGTACTCTGTGTTTTTCTCACGTCTCTTGAATCTACTGTCCTATTATAACTACAGTTCACTACTATAAATGAAAACGTCTGAAGAAAATTCTGCTTTCTTCCCACAATCCCATATAGCTTAACCCAGTCAACTTGGGCTCCACTTTTATAATAAGTTTAACTGCATCACCATGAATCACAATCTCCTTCATGACAGTGGTGTTAAAACATAACACTGAAACCAGAAACAGGTATCAGTAAGTAACAGGAGAGTGCATACAAATTGGGAAGTTGCTTTAAGACTCAGTGTTTCATGAGCAAGGTTGGTTTTCAGCAGTACACTGAGGACAAAGGTGGACACTTGTGATGAAAGTCCAGCGCTGAAAGCACAGTGCATTGCTTGGAATGAAACAGCTGTAAGACAAACCAATCCAGTACAGAGGGGATGGCGCAGGAAAGGTAAGATAACTGGTTCAAACACGACAGGAATTACTGCGGTGGAGAGTGGGAAATATAAGGTATGATTCACGGAAAGGAATGATTATTTTATCAGTCCCGTGGTTAGCTCATTACAACTGCTGTAAAATCTGATTGTGGTAAGACAGAAAACAAGAATTCTGCTTAATCAAGAGATGGCCAGAAGCTATCGCAGAAATGAAACTCAATTCTAAGCCATGGTGTGTTTCTGCCCTCTGGGTGTTGGTGTTGGAGGCTGAAACACCAGCGTTCATTCACTAAAAGGAATGACGAGCAATTTCAGGTTGTCGCATGATATACTTGCTTTTAATCTATATTAACAAAAAGGAACTTAGTTTTGCAATTAAAACCCAAGTTCTATCAAAGACTTTCAATTAGAGCAGAGAACACACATCCTGACTCCACTTCAAAATCCCAATCTTCCGATCTCACAAAATTTCTATCTTTCTTTTGCATGCATATTTAATACTCTGGATACGTATAAACACAGATTTCTTGCTAATCCATATCACGATTCCTTCAGATCACAAACGCTCCCAAAACACAAATAACTGGGTAAATTCTCTACAGAACCCATACAGTCCGAAAACATACACTAAGTAGGGTGCACGGCTTTCCTTTAGGAACACAACCTCTGTGAACTTGGGGTGGCAATGGATGCTGGTATCTCCTGCCTAAAGGCTCGTGCTGCTGGTTTTTCCTTCACCTTTTCCCTCTCTCCTCTTTCCGTGGACAGACATAGTTGTACAGCATTTCTAGCTATTTCAGGGCAATATTCTACTCATCCTTTATGCACACAAAACACTTCCAGTGAAACATTTTGTTACAGTCATCTCTGAAAATAAAAATGAAACCTTTGCATTAAAATGCTAATGAAACAAAACTATGTATGCACGTATGAGATAGTATCAAATAACA
This sequence comes from Aquila spilogaster, assembly GCA_024606505.1. Taxonomy (NCBI): domain Eukaryota; kingdom Metazoa; phylum Chordata; class Aves; order Accipitriformes; family Accipitridae; genus Aquila; species Aquila spilogaster. The sequence continues at coordinate 31,285,719 of JANHGO010000038.1, forward strand.
TCAATAGTCTCAAAGAGATGTTTAAGGCATTAAGTCATGTTATGAAGAATATTTCTAGTTGCAAGTTTCATAACAGGAATAAATCAATCCTGACAGCAAACATGAAAGTGGGAATAAAACCTTTTTGAACACTCAAGGTGGTTTGCTCATTTCCCCCAAACCAAAACGAATGAATTAGTTGATATATATGAAAATGAACTTCAACTAACAACGTAATCAGAGAAGATAAACTTTAAAGCTAAAATTAGATTAGAAAGATAAAAACATTACTTGGGGCTGACGGCAGCACATGGCAACTCCACAGTAGCTGCTGAGCCGAGCCTTTGTCAGTTAAGTAACAAAAATATTAAAAGGCAGCTAAGAAGAGCTGAACTCAGCCCTTGGACTTTGCTCAGGCAGTAATCAGGCCCCCCATGTTTGGCACTGATCCTCTGGCTACTTATTGACCAAATATACCTGGACATACATAAACATAGCCTCTAGTGATGTGGTAGAGATTGAGGCTCCGTGTGCTAACTCTGCACTGTTCCAATGGCACTTGCATCAAATTAATTAGTCTCAAATTGCAGCAATCAGTGCTAATAAAATCAGATGTTTTATTTGTAGTGAAAGTAGCAGAAAATAAAAAAAGCAGATCACATACATTCTCAAAACACTGTGCAACGTAGCTCAAAGTGTTTCTATTATTGAGCATGCATTTATTTATCCTGGCCAAATCTACGTTTAATTGCATATACCTAAGCAGCATGGGACTATCACGTGAAAGACTTAATGTCTGTTTATAGAATAGCAGAGAGTCTTTAAACCTCATTTGGCTGCATTAACACTGGGCTGCCTAAGCCTCGGGATGTCAGGTCTCAGCTCAGAGAGAGCAGGAGCAAAGTGACTACTTGTTCTGTGGAGCCTCAACTTCACTGTGAATCCTGTTAGCTGTCATAAAAAGGTCACAAAGTCACCTTATCATATTGCTGGAAGAGCCTGAAACCATGAGGAAGCTGAGGTTTGTGCGAGGAGGGAAGAGCGTGCTCCTCTTTCGGATGCGTCATGGAAATAGGGTGTGAGCCTTCATTTTAGAACGCATCCTCTGCCTCGCCGAGTGCTACGGCAAGGATTCTTGCATTTCTCTTGACATCAGTAAGCCCAACAGTATCCCCACATTCCTTCATGTGCCATACAGGACAGCGGAAGGAGACATCTACTTATGAAATATGCAGCATTTTAAGGATGAGCTCAAAGCCGTGGATACCTTACAGCTGTTCCTGCTATGCTGCAGATGTGGATACGTATGGGATATACATCCAACAGTGTAGCTAGCTAGTTGAATTGGATGCCTTATTTCCCTGTATAAGCAACGATCCTTCTGTACACCTGGATATCACAAGGAGGCTTCCTGGGAAGGAATGCATGCAGGCTTCTCACTCGTGATTCCAGAGGTTGTCAATGGAGGGGACAGGACTTGGAATAAATTACCTAAGAAAGCTAATCAACAGAATAAAGAGAAAAGCAAAAAGCTTCAGGAAGGCTTAGAAGAGCATTCAGAAGGACAAATGCGTCATAAATGTGAACACAGACCTTTGATGATATTATTTGTCAAATGATACAATTAAGGAAAACACTGAGTCACTAAACAAAACGCTTAGATCCTGACTATTAATGTTAATATATAGATTAATACGTAAGCTAATACCAGTACAGTACGATTATAATCATAAAAGAACATGTATTCCAACAAAATGCACCATCACAGACCACTCCAAAGCCCCAACAAACTGTCTAAGAAGGGCAGACAAAAACCAACAGGAGAGTGGTCAGATTTCAGGCAAACGCATTCAGTGATGCACACAACACTTGAGAAAAACCACCTGCCTTGAAATTTGCTTTACAGCCTCACTGAGTTTCTGCACTAGTCTAAAACATGGGATTCCTCTTTTGGAGCCTGACAGCTGTCTGCTATTAGTTTTTATCTATTCAATCTCCAAATCCCAAACTCAAGAGGTTATTGGTGTAGGTCAGTTGTGAGACTGTTGACACTCTTGCCATTCGACATGGAAAGCTAAATAACAAAGTCTGCTCTATGTCAGCAAGCATTTCACATTCTTCGGTTTGTCATGCAAAGCACAAAGACCCTGATACAGTTCAAAATGGTCTCTGTATCTATAATCTTGTTTACCCTTGGAATACAAGCTTAATTTCCCACATGCCTGAAGTATTTTAAAAGCCACTTCATACAACAGAAAAGACAGCGTTAATCTCCAGCAGTGGAAGCAGAAATATCAAGGGGTTCGGTAGAGGCTCTAAATCAGCAGTTAGATCAACTTAGTTTTTCCTATTTCCAAAGAATTAGTGTCTGCAATTATGAAAAATCAGGGTCCCTTCACCCGTATACACACACAGTGGTGCAGCTTTCTAAGGGAAGTGACCAACTGCTCAAGAGGAAACTATGGAACACACGGGCAAAAAGAGGGTCCTGATTTCCTTTGAGCTCCTCCCTTGAGGAACCTGAAGCTCTCTATTAGCTTTGCAGTAAACTTCAGCTCCTGACTTAAGCATTTTAAGCAGCTACCAGAGCAGAGACGGAAATACCTCCTAAAGGAATGTGGAATCAGCATCACAGTAACTAAAGCAGGGGGCACGACACGAGGAAAAGAAATTAAAAGAAGAAATGCAATACCTACAGATTTTGCCTATACGCCTTTAGCATTTAGATTTAAACAAAACAAAAAAAGCAATACTGAAAATGGGTTTTAAAACCATAATGACAGTAACATCTCTGGAGGGAACTGCATGCAGGTGAAGGGTAACCTCTGTTTCTGGTTTTGTTTTTTTTTTAGCACAGATTGGTAGAACTATGAGTCCTCATTAATGGAAGAAAGTTCTTGAAGAATGTCAACAACCATTTGCAGCTGTTTTGTTAGCCCCCAAGGCTATTAAAACAGGTATCAGTCAAAAGAGGGGAATAAGATAATTCTCGGCTTACCTTACTGGGTCAGAGTTACACGTAGGTCCTAAATACAGTAAAAGCTTTCTTTGGTCAAAGGTACACAGAGAAAGGACTCTCCCATAGGGAAACAAATCATGTTTTTATAGTAAGTCAGTTAAAAAGGCAACCAATCCCCTCCTGCCCCCAGTATATATCATATATCAACATATACCACATATATCTATCATATATGTCAATTGTATATCGCTATTGCTACTTGATGTGATAACCTAGAGCCTGGATAGAGATTTTTAAATAAATACAATCTCTGCTGAAAAAAAAAAATCACCCTCCTTACCTCATCCCTCCCTCACTCAAAACACTTCCTAGACTTCAGGCAGCCCCAGCTCATCATGGAAAGCAAACTCAATGCAGATAATCAGTTAATGAGAAAAATCAGACCAAGCCTGAGAAACAAACATAAAACTTCCCAACACATCTCCATTCCACCATGCCTCTCTCAGCGGACTTGACACAGTCACCAAATCCTAAATACCTTCTTCCCAGAAAGAATATACTTCATCCAACCCATGGTATGTACCCCAAAAAGTATGTGGGTGATTTAAAAGAAAAAGAAGTATTACTTTGCCCACTGAATGCATTCACATGCATGCCACAAAGCTGAAAAGAAGCTCATTGCCCAAGGGAGGGCAATTCTCACAAAGCCACTTCATCTCTGACCTCCTCCTTTTCATCTTCAAGGGAGTTCCACCAACTATCATCAAAGAATTAACCAGAGCATCCAAGTAATGACTCTAGTGGATATTAAAAACCATAGATTCAAAAATGAGACAGACTTAACAGCCAGTTATAATTTGCTCCCTCTCCCCAGCCAACCCCTCCAAGTTACACTAGTTATAAATTACCCGTATCTCTCTACTGGACGTCACATAAACCTTGCATCATGTCTTTCCTTGATAAATCCTCCTCTGCTTCACAGGTATTGTCTGCTTTTACAACTTACTCTAAACTACTTATTAATCTGAGTAAATTTAGAGCGACCGTTCTCAACTTGTATTTAGCAATGAAAATTCTGGCATCTATGTTAAACCAGAAGAAATGTTCATGCACCCAATAGTTTGCTATCCTTAGCCTACTGACACTCATCTGCCAAAGGATTTTACCTCCCTTGATTAACTTTGCCTCATTTGAATGCAGAATGCCTCTTTTCCTTTTGGTACTGTTAATTTCAGCCCTTGGGTACAGCTACTGTACCTTTGTGTTCACCCACCACTTGTTGCTTAACTTTGCAATTACTTTATGTAATCTAAAACCACTTTGGACTACTGCTTGTTAAAAGACTCCTTGGAAAATAAAAGTATTTGGTATTGTGATTCTAATCTGCAGATCCCAAGGCCATAAACTTCAAAGAATCTTTGCAATGTGAATTTCCCTGTTTCTTTGAGTAGGTTCTCAAGATAAATGTAAGACCTTACAGAGACAGAGAGATAGGTATCTATAGGTACCAAGGTACAGCTTGCATGTTGAGAAGCAGTGCTAGTTTTCCTAACTTACAGTTAAAATCCAAACAGGTGGTCGTGCAGAGAAGACCTGTTAGGTGTGTATCCCACCTGTGACTTTGCTATTGAGCAACTATACTTGGACATGTATTTACAAACTGCAGTGACTCAAAGCAGTAAACAATGAATGAGGAGGTGCTGGGCACTTATTTTTTGATCTCTCAACATAAAAAAAAAAAATTGCAGACTTTTAAATTAGTTTCTAGAAAACTATGCTGATTTAGTATATAAGATCTTCACATAAGGGAGTTCCGCTGTCCTACCAAGAAGAAATGGGAAAAGTGGAAACTATAAATGACGTGAATCATACGAACTGTATGGGACTGCAACTGTCAGAGCTTTCTTGAGGTGAAGGAACACCTCAAAAACCTTCCTGGTACAGCAGTAACGGCTTGGCAGCATCTTTGCTGGCTGAGATCTCCTGAGGTCTCTGTAGATGGGATACAAGAACCCTCTCTCCTGACAGAAAGGAGATTCTCTCTCCATGAACCTCTTCATATGAACCATCAGATGAAGCTCCCTGCAAAGGCCATTTGCTGTGGAACTCCACAAACACTTATGTCAGCTCTCCTGAGGAAGGATGGCAGGAGCAGGAGATGCTGTGGGGGAAGATGATGGGAATTCCACTGCCATTACAGCGCAGGAATATCTATTTCTACATACTTTCACCAGAGTTATGCTCATCTGAAGTTTAAAATATAACCCACTCATGTTTTAACACTTTAGGACAAAGGCTTTCCAGTCGGAGAGCCCAGTCCAGACACACGTTCTCTGTTTTTCCTCTTATGCATCATGCTACCGATGCTAGAGCAGCAAAACTAAAGAAATGGTGAGATGGGCAGTAAAGGGATAGTACTGCTAATGGATATTCTCTGAACAGAGGACTTAACCCCTGATCTGCAAAGCCAGGAATTGTAGACATCTTCATTTAGCTTTAGCTACATCGCCTCACTTATGAGGACAAACTGAAAATACACGCTCAGTAATTACAGGTGCCTTGCCCTAGCAAAAAAAACTACATGACAAAGAGCACCTTAACACAATCATACACTGTTGTTACATTTTAAGATTTTATCATAGCCTACAACGAAGAAGACAATTTGATGCAGCTTCTTACGTGACACCTATGGGCACAGTGCCTGCAGTTCACTGCTTTCAGTGGAATTTGATGCCTTCCAAAACCAGTGACAACTCCTCCTCCTCCACGTTTCAGAACAGAACAATATTGTTCCCAGCTTGAAGACCACCTAAGCTTGCTTTACAGCTCTTCTGAAGTGTAATCCAAGGTAGTCCAACAATCTCCTTCCTGCCCTGAGCACTAACCCCTCTTTTAAACAATCCTAGAATTTTAATAGGATTCAAAATATCAATTGTGAATTTAAGCATACTGAGGTCTAGAGGTTTTGCCCCACAAAAACACGAAGCATTGGCTGTTTCCTGAGTCAAGAGACACATAAGTCTCCATAACCTGTTTTTATACAAAGTAAAATCACAGCAAAGTATTACTCTTCAGGTATGAGGAAAGTCAGAATTCTCACCTTTCGTAAAAATTGCTATAAATGATAGCATCTGGAGAATGCTGCATTCAGTAACATTCCTATTCATAGCGTGATACAGGAGTGTTTGTGCTCTGCATGGAATGCCCTCTGGCTATCTGCTCTGTTGCTGTTTCGCTTTCAGTCTTCCCTTCCCATTCACCTTCTCCATTCTCAGCTGCATTATCCAAGAATCTTGCCGAAAGCAGGAAATGCTGTTGATCACCAGGAGCTGGTTCAGCCACAAGTTAAGCTGGCAGTTAAACCGAATTGGGTCTCGTTTGACCTGCAGAACCTTCAGCGTGATAACGCTGTCATTAAGGACATCACGAGATAGAAATACCCTTGAAGAGCAGTCCAATCCTATCCACGTTCAACAGCTGAGCCGTGTTTTACCTACAGTCCACAAATGCTGGAGCTGTTCAAAGTACAACGACTATGTAATGTTATATCTCCTTACAAAGAGAAGGGGCTTTCAAAAGGACAAGCTGGGAGGACCTCTTTTTCCCCTTACGCTCCTATGCAAAGATCTATGATTCACAGAGCCTCAAATTAAACTGAAGAAGTGAAACAATCCATGCAAATCACGCTTGGAAGTTGTTCTTTAGAGACTCCATCACTGAGATTTAAAAAAGTAATAATAATTGCACTGACTTTTCCTTAATAACAGCATTAAAGTTACTCATATGCATTAACAGAGCCTCCCGACCTATTCACCAAAATGTGATAAGTCAGCACAGGTCTCAATTACCTTATCTAATTAAAAAGTTATATAAGTAAGTAATCACAGATTTACTCAAAACTAAGTTTCAAGTTTCTTCCCTCTTATCTGTGTGCATTCGTAAGTGCCAGTTGCATATATGAACTTCAAGACAGAACTAAATCTCAGATCAAGCAACCGTGCCTGGCAACAAGAAGCAAACTTCAGCTGCCAGATGGTACACACCACATCCATATACATGCGAGACAAAACCATAAGTGGCTAATGTACAGCCTTAAAACAAAATAAAAATCACAAGCTAAATAGAAAGGCATTCTTAATGCCTTTTTTCCATTAAAAATGCCTTTGTTCCAACGCAAACACGAGTTGTCTCAAAGTGAATAAATAAGCTCAGCTGTGTTGTGCAATGATTCCATTAACCTTGCAATCAAGCGTTAAATTAAATTGCCTCATTCAGATTTCCCTGCTGCAGGGGAAAATATACCTTCTAAGGTCTGCGCTTTACATTCCCAGAGCCAACTAGCAAGAGCTTCGCGACTAGACTTCTACCATTAATAACATAGGAAACTAAACTAACAGGCAATCTACAAAAGTTCCTCTGATAACTTTGTAATGATTAACCTTATACTTAAAGGTTCATAGCCTTTCACACCCATTCTCCTATGCAATCAATCAGCATCTGCTTTGAACAAGCTGCACTTCATCTTCATGTTTCTAAGTGTACCGGTAAAGCAACTCCGAACTACTGCTTCCCTCTTCCCAGAACCAAGAAAGCAATTCACTACCACACCATTTTATTAAACCCCTTACCCTCATGTCAATTTTCACCCTGTAAAACTGCAGATGAAACCAAGATGTTCTTTTCCTGTTGCTTAAATTGCACATTAAATTGCAACCAAAGGAGGGCTATTTTTAAATTGCTGAGCTACTGTCAGGAAACGCTGATCTTCTATGTAAGATGAATAAGATTGCATTCCAAAATGAAAAGACTAAGTCAAAGCAACACATAATAACATCACCGAATCTTGTACTAGTAATTTCTCTGTGACCTCCTGTTGCAGCTAACTTGCCAGTCATATGTAGTCCCTACTGCATGTAAGCCCTCATCCCCAGTATGAACTGAATGAATTATTTTCAACGCAGAGATAAGTGACATTAACTAGGGATTGCATTTCAGTGTGTCACAATCCCATCCTAGGTGGAAAGCATTTAAACACACAAATAACACCTCTTGTAGAACATATGTAATTGGTCCTTGTGCGGCATCTTTGGGAAAGGAGATGAGTAAATACAATGTGAGAACAGTTTATATACCAAGAACAAATGCTGTGAGCGCAGGAACTATTAGGCAGGGGAGGAATGAGTAGCTCTTCAGAAGGATCACTATTACTTAAACAATAGTACATTTTACATTAGACTAATCCTGTATTATAAACATACAGCTTCTGTTAATGTGGCAATGCTCAGAAGCCACAGCAGCAAAGGATGATACTTGGTTTGTCTCCAGTTACAGCACCAGGGGGCAATGCCTTCACCCACAGGCAGCCAGGCGTAGCGCTCCTGGCTGACTCTGGGTTTTAGGTTGCAAATTTCAGAAACAGATATGAGCTCCTGAGAAATCTAGGCATACTTTGCAACTGAGCTGAGATTCTCTAAGAGGTTTTCGTTCTACTACTGAACACCAAAGCAGATACAGCATGGCTTTCCTTGAAAACAAGGCAAGCTCCTCCATCATTTGTCCCTGGTATTATGCCTTAGTGCATGCATCTCTATCAAGAAAGTATCAGTTGTGTCAAACTCAGTCAACAACAGTTACATCCCAAGGAAAGACAGATAACAAAAGAAAACAAAAGCGTTTAGTTTGAAAATTGGTTCAAATCTGTTACTCAAAATCCATTACTTAGGGTCACATCACGGTAGGAAAAGGATACCGTTCACTTACTGCATCAACAGTAACACTCATCAGGTTTTGTGTTTGGAAGAGAAAGCAGCAGCTACAGGCCAATCCATTGAAAGCAGAAGTATTTAACCCATTTATCTCAACTCTAACAGAATATAGGGCTCATCACTGTCCATCTACCTGCTTCCTTTATGGATCACAGTCCTATTAATTATGGATTTTTAACCTCCTTCCTAATTCTTGATCTTTGGCCGTGACCTTTCACACTGAGTCACTGGACTTGAAAGAATCATTGGAAGTGAAAAGAGAATTAGGTCATTTTTATTTCAGAAGCTATTAAGTTTCACATTTTCTTGAGTTACGTCATGTGCACAGAGAGACAGATGAGAACACAAGAAAGGAATCAGAAGACAAAGTTGGTATTCATCCTGAGCCCTCCATGAATGCATAACCCAACGTACTCTGCAGAAGTCATAGTCGTGTATTCAGTACCTGAATTCCCAAAGCTGGTTAGAGCTCCAATACGCATCAGATACAGCTTGAACTAAACGCACAGTTATATCCCAGCATTTGCTGGGTGAGAGCTTACCTGTCAGCATCTCCTAGTCCCAGGGACGTGTTGCGCTGCATCGTCTCTCGCACTGCAGCCATGCCATCAGGCAGCCGGTTTAGCCTTCGAGTGTAGAGGCCCAAGCCACCATCGGTCATATACCTTTGAAACAACAGAACATCACTTTCAGTGAACTCATAAAATGTTTAGATATTAATATACTGCGTTAACCTTCAATGTGTTTTTAACCACAGAACGCATTTTCCACGCTCTTGAGTTGAGAGTAATTCTCAAAACACGAAGCAAGGAAAAGATTATTCCTGATGATACTGGAGACTTTTTGCCCCTCTCTCATCATTCTCTACTCCGTCTTGCAACCTCTCTCATTAATGAGAACTGGATTTCAGCATAACTACGACCTACTCCAGGGAGCCTGCTTCGGCTTGGTTCAGCTTGGACTACATGATCTTCAGAGGTCCCTTCCAATCTTCATGATTCTGTCAGGCAAAGGAATAACACTTATCTTTTATTACTGCTGCCTCGATGGAAATCATTCAATATTTGTGAATGATATCATTACTTAACCCCTCCTGCCTCAAGAAGCAGGATTTATCTCATCCTGAACTATGTGATGTGGACATCACAGCGGAAATCTCAACCTTTTCACAAGTGAACTGCAAAGATCACAGCGAATTCACCCTAGATTTTTTCAGTGTTGCATGGACAATTAATAATCCAAGATTTACAGTGAGAACTCAAAGTTGCTACATGAAATAAAAGCTTTTTTCAACCTTCTTTTGGCTCCTACATTGTTTTATGTCCGAAACTACGACTTAGAGACATTTGCTTTTTAGAAGTGTTATTATTTTTAGGTATCAGGAAGTTCCAGGTATGGATATGATACTTCACCAATTGCTAAGGTAACACATTTCTTACTTTCTAGTTTAGACAAACAAACACTGATTTCTTAAGAGAATAGAGAGGAGAGGCGTTGATTAATTTATTTGACCACCAGGAACAACTCCTCCCAACAACACTGACTGCACTACACTGCACTTTGGAAAGGTGAATCCCATCCGTCTCTCAAGATGCTGCTACATACTGATCTCTGTGCTATCCCCAGCAGGTTGTCAGCCCAGGTCATTTACAGGAGCAGTCCATAAGCACACACCATAAAAGCTTTCACACCACAGAACTAAGTAACTGTACCAACTCCAACAGCACCGCAGCTGTCTCTGGCATACAGGTGGGGACACAGCTTACCTCACTGAATGAGAGCTGAAAAGACCGTCCTCTTAATTCTTTAGCAGCTCTTGGGAGTGAAAAGACAGCAGCTCACATAATGATATTCTGATACACTGGACATCATCCTCTTTCTTAAAAGGGCACACAACTTTTTCCCCTACAGCAAGACAGCCTCATTCACAGCAAGAAAGGAAAGGCACTCCTAGCTTCAGTTAGTAATGCCTCTACCAGGGGGAGGGAGAGCGGAAAAGCAGACAGCACGAGTTGTGCTTCTGCATTTTTTCCACTCCTTTCTTCACAGATGTTGCTGCAACAGATGCAGTTTACCCAAGTCAAATTCAATTACTGTACTTAGAAAACGGGGACGGTAAGAAGTTGATAAAGCCCGCGCGGTCTGCTGCTCAGCATCTGATGTATGAATCTGTACGGGGCCTTCCCTGGAACAAGAGAGGAGTCCCTCTGGGGAGTCTAACAAAGAGGTTGCTAAGCTGGTAAAGCCAGACCCCAGACTATTCCCCGTTCAGCAAATCTGCGGGGACAAGGTTCTCAGAGCTCACAAACAACCACTGTAAAAAGAGAGGGGAGCAGCTCCGCTGCAGCGGGTGTGGAATTTGCCTTAGGTCTTTGCGTTCGAACATTTGCTTGACATAGGTGATAAATACTTTATCATGGAAAAACTTAACCTACTTCCTTAACCTACTAAAATAAAAGGGAAGGAGAAGTGGAGCTTAAGACCGCGTTGTTCTACAAAGACATAAACTGCATTTTGCAAAAACAGCCAGTGTACACACGTTAATTGGTTTACTGCAGATACTTGCCTGCACATGAAACCTGCTGCTGTGTGAACACCCACTGCACACGTACTGCAAAGAGCAGCTTGCAGCTTTATTGTCAGGCTTCACCTTCCCCCGACACACGACTAGACCTCCGATAAAAGACTGAAATGGATTGTTCTCCATGGCTATTACCCAGAAACGTGTTACTCTTAGGAGTTAGCCATGCTGAAATCAATGGAAAGCTACTAACATCAACAGGTTTCACACTCTATGGAGAAGCTCAGCAAGCTGATTGATCAGAATAACTGTGGTGGCATCAAGCTGAAAAATAACAGATTTACTCAACATCTTTGACATTTAGATCATGAGGTTTCACAAACCAAGACACCTTAAAAGAGCACAGACAGGCAATGCCCTTTACCCACTGTACCAACAGAACGAGTTTCTTACACGTCAGGACAACACAAGATGTACACATTTTTGTATTTTGAAACAGGTTTGTGTAATCACAGATTGAAAGCTTTATATCTTATTTTTATTACGTGCAATGTTCTCCACCCAGGAATGCTTAATTTCAGAAAGATGTCAGAAGGAATAATGCTTCAAGTCCTGCATGAGACACGGAGGTCAAAGAACACGGGGAGGTACCGCCTTGTGGTAGAGAAACACGCACGTACATTAAAGCAATTGTAAAATAAATGGAGTAAGCTCTCTGCTACCCACAGGTCATTCAGGAGAAGAGAGCAGAAAAGCTGCTGGTGCCAAAAACCTCCAGCTATTGCTTTCTTCTCCTTCTTCCCCATCCCTTCAAACCTCGGCTCTCGGAGGCCATCTTCTCTTTATGAATACAATGTTGTCATCGCTGCCCACTTCTGCCTTATGACAAGGGAGAATATAATTGAGTGCTAAGTTTCTGAAGGCAATCTTACAAAGTTTTCCTCAGAGAAGAATAAAACTAGGAAATATACCTTACGTGTGTAATTCTGACAGCTCGCAATGCTATCTGAATCATCACCCATCCCTATATTAACCTCTAAACCACACTTACACATTCTGACTAAAGACAAAAAAGAAAACTTTAGTCCCCACCTTGAATCCCCTCCTTTCTTCCATCTGCAGAAGCGGTCAGCGCTAGGGTTCTGTGGGAATAAATCTCTGACACCACCACTGGGAGTGTACCTAAATTTCCAGTTTCGTGTGCCCTTCAACTCCCGTAACAACTCCTTCAGTGAGTACAGGTATTTTCCTTGAAACAGCTTTGCCTCCCACGCAGTGATCCACTGCAGTCCAAACAACTGCATTAGGATTATTATCAATTAGGCTTAATTTCTTTGGCTTTTCTTATTAGAAGCATGACAAATTTCTACTAAATGCCTTGCTAGATTCATGAAACGCAGGAGCTCTGCAAGCACGTTCAGTGTAAAACCAAGCACTTCAAAATACTTTTCTACCTATTTCCAAAGAAGGAAAAGTGGGAAGAAGTATAGTATCCAGACTCGGTGCCTTTCACACAGTTGGCAAATGTTTAAATCAAACTAATAGCTCAGATCTTCTAGAGATGGTACCAACAGGTAGTGGAGATCGACTGCCATTAGTGGAGTAGAATACACTCAGATTTAATGAATGAACACTGAATGAGACAGTGATGACATTGGTTACAAGGAATTTCTAGTCTTTCAAGGATAAATAATACTCATCTCGAGAGTTTTATGCTTCGTCTGCAAGGAAACAAATGCAACCAAACCTCTCTCTTTTACTATGAAAAGACTCAAACAAGAGCAGTATTATGCGCTTCTAGCACAACTGGAGCTTACATCACACTTTCTAGGTGACACTTTTTTCTTTAAGAAAATGGCTTCCTGCCCTGTATTACAAGTATAAAATAATTTGCTTTGGAGTTCCCTGGACAACCTGGATCTTTAAACTTCTCTTTTCATTCGCCAAATACATCCTTACCGTGCCTCTGAAATTCTGAATGCTGTTCTAAGCCCTTCCAAGAGCAATACTGTTAGGTTATTTCCGATGCCAAAGTGATTTATTTCCCACTCCTGAAAGGCATTTACAGGGAACAAGAACAGGTTACACCAGGGATCAGTAAAATCTAGCGGTCTTAGTCACCTGATTTCTGCCCACACTCTGTACTTGCCCAGGTATATATAGACAGCCAACAGCACGCTCACTTTCATGGCCTGACGACTTGTACCACTTCATATATATTCATTTCACTCTTTAACTTATGAATATGAACTTTCCAATTTTGCAAATAGATAGCCATGGGACAGGCATTTCTTACTTAATACTTACGTAATTTCTCCGCTCCCCCAAGCCCTTCCATTTATTGCTCTTGACCGGCCACTCTCCACTAAAATGGCCACCATGAACTGTTCTTTGTCTTTATAGCCAAAGGGCTGAACGTACAGCCTGTCTATAAGTCTGGTTTAAATCCCACTTTTTGACCCCTGGGAATTTCAACAAAGCAATAGGATCAGGTCCTTAGCCTTCAGCTTGGCACTGCCAATACAACGCTCAAATCCCCAACATTACCTTTCAGGTTCACAGAAACACAAACCTAGCGCTCATTTCACTTAAAATTTCACCCCATATTTAAGGCAGTGTATAAGTTATAAACTCATAGACTTTTATGAACAATCATTAAGTATTTACAGTTGAAAAAATGATTAATAAATTATGAATTACTTTGAAGACGCTCAAATCCAAACGCAGACTAAAACCAGAAGGAAAAAAAAAACAAACAACAAATGACGTGCAGTTTCAAACGTCACCATCACTGCTGAGAACAAGGAGACATTCACTTGAGTAGCAAGCAAGAAAAGAGAAATGAGATGATATAAAGTATAGTAAGTGTATTTTAGCTTCATAGCTTACCTGGTTAAATCTCCCAACTGTAAAGCACGTGAATTGGCAGACTGAGATTATATTCATACAAATATTTTATATTACATTAAGTACAATATAAATACTCTATTTACTGTATTTTATGCTCCCCTTTGTTGCCTCAATTTCTCCCCCTTCTGTATAGGCTCTGTATGAGAACAAAGAACAGGTTGAAGCTTTACTTATTCCTCTTCATCTATCCTCGAGTTGAATGGCCCTTCACAAATGAATGGGACACCGCATCTTGAAGGAAAACTCTTTGTTATGGCCATGAGAAACTTCAAATGCCAGTATTAATTATTAACAGTCTCCAAAGCAGGCTTCAAGGCATCCAGGTGATTAAAACAGGTTTAAGAAGATAGAAAGATCTGAGCAAACTCATGGGAAGACATTAGGACAGATCTCCCTGAACTTCACAGAGGAATTTGGGCAGTGACTCTGATGACTTTGCTAAGGCTACGTAAGGTTTCATTAAAGCCTTAGGACTTCATTAGAAGAACTTCTGCCCTCATAATGACCAATAAAAGCCTAATTATTGTACGATGCACTCTTGCCTGTTATTGTTTCCCACATTTTTCCTAAAACACATGTTTAAGTCTGAGCAGAACTAGTTCAGCCAGTGCAACTCAAAGGGCCCACTACAGTGGAACACTTTCACCCATACAAAGGAAAGCAAACCACCACTACAACATATGAGAGGAGGAAGGACCGCATCCAGGGGTTTCAATTCCCAGATGATCTGTGAAATTTACCCAGTGATCCGCGAACATGAAAGAGCCATCCTGGGAGAGCAGATCGGAAACGATGACTTTGCACGAGTGCCTCTGCCCAGTTGAGTGCCCCCTCTTGGAGCCACATCTTGAAAACAGAGTGTGTTTAACTGCATGACATGAGGGTCTAATCCTGTCAAAATAACACAGAGAACGCTGGAAAACTCCCAAGAGGTCAGTTCTTCCAGGTGTGCAACTAGCAGTCGTGAGCCCAATGGAACATGGGAGGGAACTCACTAAGATGGGACAACGATCACACCTAGTGAGCGCAGGCTGCCAGCATGGAGCGAGCCGAACTTACACCAGAATCTGGCAGCACTTAAATGGGGATTTGCATATGACAGATTTGATTTAAAAGCCTAAACCCTTCTCAGGATCTACTTCAATGAAAACCATAGAAATGAGTGACAGAATAAGTGGTCCGTTCCCCACCACTCTCCTTAATTTTGTTAGGGAAAGGAACTACTTGCGGCCAAAGGAAAATAACGAGAGCGTGCTGCTGCTTGCCAGGCCCAGAAAACTGGGGAGCGCACAGAGGGCTCCCCAGGGCTCCCCAGTGCTTTCTGCTCCCTCCCAGCTGCATGAGTGCATCTCCCTCTGCTGGCTAGCCCTACGGACGGACCGGATTTTGACACAGAACCACCAAATGTCCCGAGTCAGAAGGGACCCACAAGGATTACAGAGTCCAATTCCTGGCCCCACACAGGACCTCCCAAGAACCCAAACCTTACGTCCGAGAGTGCTGTCCAAACACTCCCTGAGCTCCATCTGGACAGTGTATACGAGGAAACAGCAAACACCACACACCACAAATGGTGGGTTGGTCCTACAGACAAATATTATTTATGGCTCCGTGTGGTCCCAGCATTGTACAGCTACTGTGTGGCGACCAGGAGGGAAAAGGAAAGAGAATACGTGAATATTGCCAGTTATTCTCACTCCTGTTACTACAAACACTGTCTTTTGCTTCCCAGCTGTGCTACTAAATTGCCCGAGGCTTGCTGATGTCTTTTTAATGGTGTGCTGGATAACATGCTCCATTGCAGACAATCTCTAAGGTTGTGAATTACGGGCCTACCACGTCTACCTATGCTGAACCCTAACATGCAAGAGAAGTGCTATGGGACCACAGTATCCGAGATTTTGTTTGTGATAAATGATTAAATGCTGTTTCCCTGACAGTTTTACTCAAACTGACACCAGAACTACTCCTGAATTGAGGGCAATAGGTCAGAATATTTTTGAAACAGTAACATTACAGCATCAGTAACACTGAAAATGCTTCTGTAACATTCTAGCCATGTCTGCTCTACGGATCTCGACCTACAGTTCTTAGGGTACTATTTACACCAATTTCAGTGTTTTCTTTTCATTTTCGTAGCACAAGGACATTTACAACTTTAAAACCCAGATCTTCGGATCCAGTTTCATCACAGTGTACTATGAAGTCAGAAACCAAGGCTCCCTGATACCATTGCATAACACTCAAAATGTCGAGCTTGCTCGGCCGACTTCCTTATGACTTGCACTGCTGTTCTGCAATGTCAAAAGGATCAAAACGTAAGAGCCAGTTCTAGCAGTTCAAATAAACACTCTTCTCAGAGGGCAAAGGAAGACACAATAAGCCCCCTCATGATTCTCAGTCGCGTTGAAGTGTTATAGCCATACAAGGACTGCAGAGATGATATCTTAGCAATGAAATCACACCATTTCAAGTGCAGCAGCCGGTAAAATGACTAACAGAGGTAATCACTGCGGCAAAGGGTCAGAATAGACTACAGCTAGCATTCAATGTACCGGGCAAACAGGTTCTTGCTCACACCACAATGAGCTCAGCCTCTTGACCACGTGTAATGACCTGCAGCGGCAACTATTTCTGCTGCAGACACTTGAGAAGGAAATGGTTTCTCTTAACTACTGCTACCAAGAGCAAATGTAGTTAGCAACAAAACGTGTAGCTCTTTTCTTTTTCTGAAACCTTAAAGCCAAGCAAAGTTCTGTCACACAACATATCCTCGCATCGGAAATATATGTATCGCTGCCTGACTGATGAATAGCACAAAATCCAGCGAGTGGGACACAAGAACACTGCAAATATCCAACGCATTACTGAACATTCAGTGAAATGAATCCTCCTTTTCGGCTCTTTATATTGAATTCTTCGTTGCTTCCTAACGGATATAATGGATATACCTACTAAAATTCAGCCTCTGCATTTTACAGAGCTGTTTCAGTAGTCGTTCTGGCCCACGTCACTCCGAGGCAGACAAGTCTCTGTGCCACAAAGATGACTTCTAGCTCACCTTCTGTGAGGGGAGGTCTGATTCCCCACCCGAATGCAGCCTGATCTCCTTTTTGATTTCCCCTCCTCTATGTTCCGAATTCACTTGCTTTAAGTGCTTGACGAAAGATCCCTGTAGAGCATAAAGGCTTGAATAAACAAGAAGGAATGAGAATCCCATGAGCACCGCACACACAAACACATTAAGTGATTGTGGAAACAGGGGACTGGAACGGCAATGGATCAGCTCCACAGCACGAAACAATTGGGGATGTCAATGAAATGGAAAAAAGAGCTTAGGGCTGCTCGCATCCACACTGCCTCTAAGTGCAGCTTCTTGGGCTTGAGCTGTCAAATCAGCACACCTACATTTTGCTGCAACAGATGCTTCCACAACAAGTAGCTTTGACTGAGTGATGTTTGCTGACCGCAGACCATTTCCTGAGAAAATCTGTGACTAGGAATAATCAATAAGGCCAGGCTGTTAATTCTGCATAGAAGTCCGCACGTTAGGGTAACGAAAGCAAGGTCAGAGGATTAGTGAAACTAAAAGAAAATAGCGTTCAGATGCCTTCCTGACCAACAGCGCTGCTGCTCCACTCCAAGGACACATAAAAACAAAATGAACGCTGTGTCTCATTAGAGAGAACAGAGAAGAAAAAACATAGGCAGAAGGAGGCAGAAACACATATGTGAGCAGCTAAAGGGAGGCTGAAGTGGACAAAAGCCTCCAAACAAACCCTGAAAGGACTGAGTTCATCTCCCTGCTTGGAAGGAGTGCAACTCCGAGACGGGCAGGTGCCACAGCTCTGTGCCCCCCAGTGTCCCCTTCTGAGCAGGCTGAGAGCCGCCCAGAGCAGCGCCTTCCTGGACCAGACACCAGGAACACCACCAGGCACCGACCCCAGCCTGGGTGCTCTGCTGCTCTGTTGTTTTAGCTTCCAAAAGAAGATTGCTTCTTACCTTTGATCCACCACCAGAAGGCCTTCTTAGTTTTAACAGGTATTTTCTGCCTATTTGGAAAAGATTCTCTCTCTAACCTATGAAATCAATACGAATAATGTATGCCAGAGCTCTGCCTGAGCAGACTTATTAAAAGAGGCCAAATGAAACTTCCCATGACCCAGTGCATTTCAGAGAAAGCATCAGGATCATAGGGCTAAAATAGTTTATCTTGGCTATTGAATTTATTTTGGCTGTAACAAATATTTTGGCTTCCTTCCCTATCAGTTTGCCAACGAAAACACAGATCCAAGGTTTTCAGGCTACAGCGCTGAAGCAATTCTGAAAATGACAAAGTGAAACACACACCAGCTAATAATAAAGAGCTATTCATGATATAAATGCCCTCTTGTGCTGTTTTCTGCATACAGTAACTCAGCTTCTGAAAATATTGGACACGTTCACCGTAACATTGATCTCAGAGACTCATTCTGCAGCAAGTTGCAATGATGCTTTCTTCGCAAGCAACCCTTCTGATTTCTAAGCAGTCTGTTATTCCTCGCCCACAAAGACGCAGTGCAATCCTATTTTTTATTAGTGGGAACAAAATGAAGATAACTTACGAAAGTACCAAAACATCTGTTTATACTGCAGATGGTCATTTGGCATTAACAGGCGTCAGTGAGATTCACCAAAGGTAACATCGTCATCTTTTTGACAGAAAGTTTATCTCTCCCAATTGATTTAGGGATTCCATCCACGCTGTTATTGCAACTCAATACTGCAACAGTCCCTTCTCAAGGAAGCTGCATGCCGTTACTCTCCACAGACAATTTAACCCCAACGTTGCGAGGCTGCTTTCAGGAACACTCCTTTCAAATGCCCATTGGGGCAGCAATGAGAAGCTTTTCAAACTGCCCAAGCTTCAAGCCCCGATGAGCATCTGAAAATGAGGCTAAGTCATTCTGACTGTGGATTGACCTGTAATATAGATTTTGCCCTTGGAGCTTAGTCGACAGTTACAATAACGGTCTATAAGCCCATGTTATTTAGCAGTACAGGTTTTTGTAGCTAAAGGCAACAGATGCGGAGAAGAAAAAGGTATTTATACACAACTATTCTTGTCCTAAATTGAGATCTCATTTATCAATTTCTGGTCGGTTATATAAGTGAAAGCTGGAAAATTATTGTCCCTCTTCAAAACCTAGTGGGAAATTAAGAGTCAAGTACTCTATTCATACAATTTTTTCTCTCAGTTAAAGATGTTCTAGTGTTTAAGGCAAGGGATGAGCTGTTGTGGAGCTGTTCTGCTATATGTTATATTTGCCAGCCTGGTATTTAACTCACTGCTCTGATATACTATTCCAGTGACAGAGGTACCACCGACAGAAACATTTTACCATGAGTCCCTTAAGCCCAGAATTTAAGACCACTCTTATATTTTCAGACTCCGGAGACTCCCCCTTTATACTCTATGGGATGGCAAGGTAGTCACAGAAAAGCAAATTATATACAGAGGAGTGAAGACACAGATTTCTCTGGAAAGAGCATTCAAAGACTGAACAGCTTTCTCATCATCCCCTTTCCCTCTGCCTGGAATCTGAACTTTGCACACTGACTGACAGCCTTCACTGAATCTGCAAAGACTGGGGCTCCTCTGATACATGAAAAGCAAATGCATGAGATGACAGTTCTGCTTGGGACGCTTCTTAATTCATCCTCAGTGTTTTACAGAAACTGTGGTGCTACTCGGAACTGATTTTCCTTACTTTGAGACAAAAATCACAGCCACAAGTTTGAATAACTGTCTTAGTTCAGAGGAAACGCAATAACTGTTACTACAGTAAACATTACAGAATGGAGGTACAGGCTGCTAGGGTCATTTTAGTAGTACAACGAATGTACAAGACGTAGTAACAGCTAGTGGGGTTTTATCTGAAATAGAACTTTATACACTTTTTGCACTGGCTTCTTTACTATATGCTTCCTGAACAACAATTAAAAATAAAGTCTGCTTTTTCAGAAAGAACAGCTTGAGACCATACAAAGATTCAGAAAGGACGCAATGAATAAAGGTTTCTAGACCACTACCTGGTTAAATGAGTGACAATGAAGCACCTGAATTCCAGCTCTGTATTTCGGTAAGGGACACTACTCGTCCAAACAAGGCAAGGCTACAATGAATGTCACTAATAAAAAAGATCAGAGAAAAGCAAAGGATGCGAGGTGGCCAGGCAGGGAAGGAGTGATGAGCTGTTCATCACCTGTTTACCAGAAAAGTAAACCAGCCACCTACGTCTCACAGATCAGTTCTAACATTAGTCTAATGCTGATGTACTTGAGCTAAGAAATAACAGCTAGCCTTCCTACAGTTAACTGAATACCTACCTTGGACCAAAAATCACATCAGTCATAGAGGTTGGAAGGGACCTCTGGAGATCATCTAGTCCGACCTCCATTGCTTTTATTTTTTAACCAGTCACAGTGGAGGTAAAATGCTGACGTAAAATCTTGCTAATACTTATCTTTCAGTTCACACTTCTGCACACAAACCTGTTCTTTAGATATTATTTACATGTACAGCTATTTTACCCTACAAGACGAGGTACAAACTCATTTACTTCCCATGAACTCACTCCTTCAGGCAGCAAAAGAATTCAGTTAAGAGCACAGAAAATGCCTCACTCTCCCCATCTTGTGGGCATAAATGAGAGTTGCAGCATGCCTGGCCTGCCACAATGACCCTGATTCAGCAAAAAGTTTCATCATATGCATTCATACTTATCTATGGGAATAACTTTTCTCAACACACACATAAACTTCAATCCCACTGACTAAATTAACTGCGATAATGAGCTGTCCCTCCAGGCGCTTATCAAAACCACCACTGTGGCTCTGTTTATTCATTCGTTTTCCAAATAGTCACAGGGCATACAGCCTCATTCATCACAATGCAAAATTACACAATCCCAAAATCACATATTTAACAGCAAAAGAAAAGGCACTTACCCGCTGGTGATATCATCAGTCCTGATATTCTTGCCCAGCACATCTCCATCACTCATGTAGCCGGTGGCATCCATGGTGATGCCTTCCAGATCTATTTCATCACTTCCTTTGTCTGAGATGTCCACATGGCAGACACTGTTACCGCGGGATGCTAGCTGTCTCCGCAAAGGTGCTGAATACATGTAACGTCCCGACTCCATGTTGATGAAGCGGCTGGCGTTCCCTCTGGGAGGATACCCGTTCCCCATGGACGGAGCATCACCTGCCTGCAGGCGGGGGCTGGACTGCCCCAGTCTCCACGATAAAGGGGTTGGACGTCCCGTCAAGCTGAGAATGCTGCGACCGCTTATCTCGGTGGTCACGTTGGTGTCAAATGTCGTTTCCAAGGTGCTTTAAAAGAAAACAAAAAAACCACAGGATTGAATATGGACTGCTCTGTGGATCACGAGACTTCAGGTGATGTTATGTACGGACTGCAAGACCTACACTCCGAACATTTGCTGAGTCATAAGTAAGTAAAGCATTAACAGAATTCATGTGCTACAAAGCTTTGAGAGTTAGTCCCATCCCTTCAGCACCGCTCTCAAATAGGGATACTTTTGCACCCAGGCCACCTGCTGTTCAAAATAGATGGCTGGATTATCCACAGTATCCAAGTGTAATTTTTTCCACCTTCAATCACATATAACTCTATTATGCCACATTTTGCCACTCTAAGCAAGGGAGTATGATATAAAGCTAAGGAAAGGAGCACCAAATGAAGGACTTTTTTTGGATACATTTTCTTTTTTTGCCTGCATTTCTGAAAGCCTCAGGAGATGCGCCCAGCATCAATATGAGAGCTGTACCTACACTTAAAGAATCAAATGAAGAAATAAGAAAAGCAATATTTTCCAAAATATATTTTATATACTCATGAACTGAATACATTTTTCAAAATATTGATAACATTTACACAGAGCTCTGGTTATAAACATACTTGAGGTCACAGCCTACAAATATCATTTTTACAAGCATCAGCTATATTAAGTCTTATATTCTGCATGCCTGAGAGTGTGAATGTGTTGCATCCTTTTCAAGAGCAATGTTAGTATGGTCTGTATGCCTTATTCCTGATCCATAGCTGCAATTTCTCTTACCCACAGGAATTCCTCCTTTCCTGCTCAGATAACATAGCATCACTTTTCTTTTTAATTATTACTGCAGATATTTTTTAAAATAGCAGCACTGTACTAGTTCCAATAGAGTGTTGAATATACACTGCAAAAACCTAAGAATTCTATAGTTACAGTAATTAAACCATAATGAGCTGTCACATTAATTGAGCTCTGCGAAGAAAAATAGACATGTTGGTAGTTTATCTTTGCAAGCTCTGGCTCAGTTTGGATACAAAGGCAAAGCACAAAGCGTGCATGCAATGAACTCATGCAGGGCTGGTGTCCATAAGCACTGTACAGGACCCTCACTCCATTAGTGTCCAACAGCTCACCATCCCAAGGCTCCTGCTCAGCACTGAACAGTTCTGAGTCACAGAATGTTTAAATGTAGGTTTATTTAGAGCATATTTAAAATAGCGCTGGAGATTTCTAAACACTGCTAAATATATATATATAAATTATATGCATGGATGACTAATATTGCCAGAAAAAAACTGTTTGTCCAAGGATTGGTCCGGAATTCAAGTTATGCACTTTTTCAAGTGGGTCAGGAGCAGTTCACCTGCTTGTTTAAACAAAATATTACACGCTGGGGGAGAGGGGTGCAATGCATCGAAGTTGCTCAAGGGGTAAGATGGAGAAACATTTTAAACGATAACCTATGTTCAAACATCACCTAATGCCTTCACCCAGAGCTGCTCATCCTCCAACTTTGCTTCTATATACAAACTGCTGCTCACCATAAAGCTCCATAAACACTGAACGTAAATCAAGATCTGTGCTTTAAAGGTAAAATAAAAGAACAGTATCTTCAGCTGTCAATGTTAATCATTTTCCAAAGACGCAACACAGCTAGATCTAACAGGAACAAAGTAAGACCACAGCGATTTACATCTTCTTATAAATAAAGCGATGTCATTACCTGTGGGTGACCTGGGTTCCCCGCAAACTGGACATCGTTTCCTCCAAGTTCTGTCGAAGATCGGCAATGTTTTTCACAGTTCGTAATCGCCGCGTTTCTGGATCCTCTCCTAGAGGAAAAATAAGCCATTGGAAAGGACAAGGCAGGAAACAGCACAGAACTGAGCTGTTATCTTTGCCTGAATCTGTCTCAAAGACGTTCCTATGACATTTAATACACTAAACTGATTACGGTGCAGATTCCATTCACCCACAGCAGGCGCGTGCCTTTGACAGACGGAGGAAATCAGCTCTGGATTGTTAACTTTACTGCACAGGCTTCCTTTGCATCACACGGTTTTGTATTGTCATTTCCCAGCATGACCCAATTTAAATCCCAGTTAACTTTCAACCTCATTGGAAGACGTACTCCATCAATACCATCACTTCCATCTCATATAGTGACACGATTAACATCAAGCCAATTTTCAGTACAGTGCTGTATTTTCACGAGACCTTCTCTTTCCCTTTTCAAATCGATCTCGTTCTACAGCAATTGCCAGAGTTATCGTTGCTTAAATTTGCTACATAACACAAAGCTGGGGGGTGACTTCTACTTTCCTTGGCATTTATGTAGAAACTAAGTTCTTCAAATACTCTGTTCTAAAAGAGATTTCTACCTTGTCCTTTAACTCCACAATAAGAGTTTATATACATAAAAATCCCCTTAGTGTCTCAGTATAAGTTATTTTATTTACTTGCTCAGCTGCCAATTAAGAAATGCTTTGGTTGCTAATACAGATGAGCTTTATATAATTAAATTTTCTAAGAGGTTGAAGAGAAGTCACTATTGATTCCCAGTAGCGCCAACAGATTTTTTAAGCTCCGCAACACGTCCAAAGAGCCATCATAAAATTTGTTGGGCATAGAAGGGAATGAGATCATTCTAATAGCCCATGACTACAGAAACTACTGCTGCAGATTCAAAACTTCACACTTCATATGAACCTTCTCTGCACAAGTCAGGGTGATGCTGATCATCCATACAACGGCTGGTTTATGCGGCCAGCTATATATTATACAAATGAGAAGCAACAGGAGCAGATCAAATAGCCTTTTACTTCTTGCCACTGGAATTTTCCCATATTCTTTGCTTTAAACTTTATGTTTCTGAAGGATGCCAGACTGGTGTCACAGACAGAGCAAGCGACAGACTCTTACTTGCAAAGCAGCAGCAGCACAAAGCACTTAATGAAAGAGCTGGAGCCCTGACTACAAGGAACTATCTAGGGAGGGGGAAGATAGATTTTTATGCTTACACCATCATTAGCCCTTCTGAAACAAACAGTGATGACTCAGTTAGTGTCCATGTTAGGAATGTTTTATGGGCCTCTAGTCCCTAGGAAATAACCTAACAATAAATTTCACTTAGGCCCAAGATCAAATAATTATGATCAGGCTGAATTGGAAATAGCCATCCAACATGACTGATTCCTTTAGCCACTGGGTCCCTGGGACAGAAAACAAATTATTGCAGTAAAGAACATAAAATATTTATAGGCCTTCAGCCTAACAAAGGTCAGAGTGCTCTTCTACAGATCATTTCTCTCACAGATACGAAGGCAAACAGTAAGCAACTTCGTAACTGAACATACACAAGATTTACTGCATGTCAATTAATTTCTACTGCTATCACTTATCTAAATTGATACGATTTTTTTTTACTTAAATTATGTTCAATTACTTAAAATACAGACAGACATTGGATAGTGCCACTAAAGATTACTGAATCGCTTAGCTCTTCGTGGACAGGTGATATCATTAAAACACTCAGCTTCCTGTTTTCCCTACCTGCACTCTTTTGTTTTATACATGCTTTATATCAAAGCTCCACTAGCTGCTATGTAGGCAAAGAAGAAATCTGTTACTTATTTCTTCTAATTTATTTGGATCGAGGGACCACTTTGCTTTGCTTGTTCATTTTCCCTTAAGACTTCTTTATTGACTGCTGCTGTCTGTGGAGTTTGGCTACACACAGCTGGGTTTTGCACCTCGATTCTCTGAGGCTGTAATATCACCCTGCATTCTTGGATCCCAACTTAAATATTCTACTTGAATAACAGTTCGTGTTTATATAACCTCTGTCACTGAAGACTAAGGACCTTCTGTGATCTATAAACACTTCCCAGTTTACAGGGAGACATCTATCCAGGCTAGGCTATACAACAGTTAAGAGCTAATACTGAAAAAGCCTACGAAGCCAGACATCCTGTGTTTCATACTTTGAACTGACTCACTCACTTAAGGACAAGCCCAAAAATGTTATCAGGAACGGTATTTCTTGTGCCTTTTGACTTATTATTTTTTAGCCATCCTATATATAAAACATATACACATCCATACATATACACATCCTGCAGCCCTTTTCCTTACCAGCGATGCTGCGTCTTGGCTTTGCCATCAGCATATGTGCACACAAACATGGCATTGTCAGAAAATATAATGCACTGTGAACTCAATCCAGTTGCGAAACTTACAGCTGTATGACTTTTCAAGCAGGATAATCAGTCTCAAAACTCACATTAATGTGCAGGACACCAAAAGTAACTCAATAAAAATAAAACAACAGGATATTCTACTAACGAGATAAACTGTAACAGTATCCAGTAAACAAAATCACAGGCATTGCTAAAATCATAATGGAAGGAGGAGACTTGACAGTGACTTAAATGTACATTTTAGACCCTTAACAGCATATGGTTGTTAGAAACTGCTTTGTTACCATGGGCAAGCTAAAAACTGACTGCTAATGACCAAATACTCCCTCCAGTAGCAGGAATTGAGAATAGAAGTGCAAACGACTTCCTAACTTCACTTGTTAGTATTCTCATCAGCTTCACATCATCAGCTTCAGTTTGTGCAAGACAGGCACAGTAAGTTGAAGCTGGTTCTTAGTGAAACCAACACTTCTGCAAGCAAAGAAACAAAGTAGTTTTCTTAAACTGTACATATATTTGGGAATACTTAGGATCTTCACTACAGATTAACCCTGAAAGGTGTTGCAGATGTCCTAGAATACATTCTGCACCCAGAACGCCTAATGGTTTCAAGAAACGTGGGGGACACACCACTGCGTACAACTTGAGCAACTGCTACTCAGGTTATTGACACTCAGCTTCCATTGCTAAAGAGGTAAAAAAAAATGCCATTACTAACAGGAAATAAAATGTTAGAAATTAAAGCAAATTAAATTCTCCCTACAGCAGAGCTCCTGAAATCAAACTTGCTTTAGTCCATTCTCATTTAATTGGAACGCAGTAAGTCATTCTGCAAGGCATACCTGAGAGGTCTTCGAGACCAGGCTGTGCAGTTTTGACATAGAGAGTAGAATCCATGCTGACCCCTCCCGTGCTGGCCTCAGCTGTTACGTTCCCTTCATTCTCTGTCTGTGATCTGAAAGACAAAGCGAAATAGAGATGTGCAGGCAGCCTCCATCAAAATTAGCTCAAGTAGAACGACTAGACGATTGCACCTGCCATCAGCCCCCCCAGAATAGACCAGCAGACTGATTTTACATAATTCATTAGTCCCATGTTGAACTATGTCCTAGAAATGGAAGCAAGCACTCAGCTGTAAAAAATAAAAAATTCATGGTCAAACATAGGCTTCTTGGCTCTTCAAACGGGGTCCTAAGAAACTTGGATTTCCAGTTAATTTCAGTTATCAATACCATCATTTGTTGTGATTAATCCAATCCTCTCTAATACTCTGTTTTACATAAATACAAAGCAGGCAGTGCACTATGTCATCTTATACTGGTTTCTCCTCAGTAACTAGCAATGACACTCATTTTTACTTTAAAATAAGTGACTGGATAACACCAATTTGCTATCTGACATCATGGCTGCCACGTAATAAAAAGGGATGTGGTGAGAATGTACTGTCAGATGTAAGTAGTGTATCTTGGGTCACCTCATTTCACTGCCTATGCTGTGTTTTGCTCTTAGAGCCACATCAACAAGCAGCTGGAAGTTCTCCTGTGCTATACAAGAGTGCAGCCATAGCAGGCAATTACTATTGTAATGTTCTTAATGTCACTTGGCCTTATATGAAATGTAGAACAACTTCTCCAGAGATTACAACCGCAACTTGTTAACAGTGGCACTTTGGACTCATTCCCCTTCCCTACAGTTTGTGTTTGAGCTGCAGACCCACATTAAGGAATCTTAATGAACAACAAGATGAGGAAGTTAGCTGAGACAGCAAAGGCCTCCCCATTAACAGCCAGGTTCCATCCTCAACAACCATTTACAGCGCAGAATCACAGAGAAACAGATTCAACCATCTCCTACAACTGTCTTTTGCAGATTACACAAAGCATCTGAACACTAAATTGTAATCAATTCAACTTTCTTTTCCTATGATCTCTATATTCAGTCTACGTAAGATGAACACAATGCTTTTCACTTGATCTATTGATAGGACACAGTAGCCATAACCCAACAAGCCAAAACATCATGAACATATTTTTCCAGGCTAGAAGGGGTAAACAATAAAGCAATCAGTCTGCAATCACAAATTAGGGATTTCATTATGCAATTTCATTACTAGCAGTTTTCACCTCTAAATAAACTTCAAAAACTTGGCATGAGTAGATCCCACCATACCTCAAAGATGTGACAGTAACGATGATGTACGTAGGTGAAAGCGAGAACAAGAGAAATACATAACATGTAATATAAATGCAAGTATTAGCCTATTTCTTTTCCAACTTGTTCATTCTCATGTGACTACACACCAGAAGGGCACTTGGCATTTTATTCCATAGATGCAGAGATAACACCCAAGGGCTCATTAGACTCAAGGGTGACTCTTCTCCTCCTGCCTGCCTACATAGGTCTGAGCGATTCCTTCGCTTCCCTCTCTTTCATTTTGCTTTCTATTTAAAAATTTAATTTCACTTACAAAAAAAAACAACACAAAACCAACACGGTCCACCACTCTGACACTACACCTGACAGGAGATCAAAGGCAAAAAAACACACAGTTCAACTGAAAAATGACAGAAAAGGTGACTAAGGTGGATGAAACGGCATGAACAACATCTACAAAGCAGCACAAGCAGCAACTAAACAGGCCAGAAAAGACAGTGTGAGGGAAGGAGAGTAAAATCACGAGCAGCAAAAAGACGACAGAGACAGAACATCTGCCTGAAAGAATCAAGGAGCGTGAAAGAAAACCAAGAAGTGGCTGTCAAAACCAAAAACCTTGCCATCGGACTCAGGAATTTCTTCTGTCATGGTCAGGTTTGGCAGCATGTCCTCAGGAAGCTTCTTTATTCATTTCCTTTCTATTACTCTTCCCTGTGTGTCCCCTTCTGCCACTGCCACACACAAGATGCTGGCCTGGAGGTGAGCTGTCCCCACAGATGGCTGATCTGACACATATCTAGTTCTGGGTTAACACAAGCAGAGAAGAGCAGACCTTGTGCCTGGCCTTGCCTATACTAAGGGATTTTTATTTTTTTATTTGTTTTAATTCGCCACCACCATTAGCCACATTAAGAGCATGAGTGTATCTATGTCAGAGGTTGGTGGTGTTAAAACTTTTTAAGCTATGATGTGTGAAATAAACCTAATCCACACCATCCAAGAACAGGCAAGGGCAGCGGCTGGACCAGGTGTTAGCGTTCTGATATTAACTAATAGAAGTGTCAGGTACGACCATCCAAGCTCCTATCTATTGGAACTTCTTACACACTTGAGAATCATAGAATATCCCAAGTTGGAAGGGACTCCTAAGGACCACTGAGCCCATGTTCAACTCTGGTCTGACCACCTTTCACAACAGTTTCTGTGTAAATATATAAATGGATTATTCTATGCAGAATCCGTATCGTCGCCTCACAACCCCAAGAGAGTGCCTCCAACGAGTCCTCCTACACGAAGGCCACGTTCCAAAGGGATTACCCCAGCAGTTAACCATACCTGTACATGAACGGAGCCACTGTGGCCGTGTTGGGGTGGCTGTATTGCTGCTGGGGCTGAGGTAGCTGAACACTCACGGTGTTGCTTCCCGTGCTGTGTGTGGTGGTGGCCGGCCCGCTGACAGACTGGCTGCTGTTGCTGCTGTTGAGGCCTCCGATGCCTTTTCCTTCGGAAGAGGCTAAGCTTGAAGAGGAACTGGAGTTCCTGCTGTCTAGCTGAGACTTCTGATGCGAGAGTCCCGAGCCAGGTTTCCCGCTGCGGTTCCTCTCGCTTTCTTTTGTAGAAACTGGGGCACTTGAGGATTTCCCTGCGGTGTTTTTCATTCCTGGTTTTGGTATTCCACTGTGCAAAGGGGCCGAGGCCTCCTTCTTGGCACTGTTCAGCTTCCCTCCTTTCGGAATAAAGCTTGCAATCTTTGAGGACTTTTTTGGCATCTCTGTTGTTGCTAGCGCTGTCTGTTCTTCTTTTGGTTCCTCTTTCACGTCCAGCTTCTCGGTGATAGATGTTCTTTTTCCCGTGTCTTTACTTTTATCCTTTTCTTTCTCCTTCTGCTTCTCTTTTTCCTTCTCATTGCCCTTGGGAGAACTTTTCTTATTAGTCAGTGCCCGGCTAAAAGTCCTCTGTGCGATTCCCTTGAGTGCAATTTTGGGGCTGCTGGACATTGATCCTGGATTGCTCACGTTCTGATTTGCAGCATCGATCTCTTCGCTCTCCTCGAAGCTGGGAAGCGTCTCTAGCTTTTCACAACTGCTGTCGCGAGACGCCGAGCACTCGAGCGTCGTCCCCCCTGCTTTGGAGCCTCCTTTGCTATTGAAGAGCTTCAGTTTTTCCAGCATGGATTTTTGGCCATTGGGAGTAGTTTTGACGACTTCTGAGGGTGGCTTTGGAGGCTCCGGTACGGGCTGCTTTACGGATAGCATGGAAGCCGTCGCTGTGTGCTTAGCGCTGAGGGACTTGCTGCGCCAAGGCTTAATAGCAGAGCTGGGCTGAGGGATGGCCGAGGAGTTATTGCAACTAGTAGTACCGCCGCAGCTTTGGACTGAGGATGATACATTTTCATTCATTCCTGTGGGCTGGAAGGCTGTGCTGTCTGGAGGCTCTGGAAAAAAATTAAATCGGAATTAAAAAAAAGAGACACAAAACACAGTAGTATCTGACATTATAGCTGGTTTGAGATTCTTTCTGTAACAAAACAGTAGGAGCCTTACAGTAGTAACACTGAAAAGGCAGACACACATCAGTATCACTCAATGAAAACAAAAGCCAGTTTTCCTATCCAGCAGCACAGCAACAAGCTCCTACTGTGTAATTTACATTTAGTTCCTCTTGAAAGAAAAGAAAACAACAGTTAAAACCAAAACATGCTTTGCAACGTGTTCTTCTTTATGAGAGTCGTAATACTTTTTCGTTAGCAAAAACACAGCGCTGTTTCCTCACTAAGGGTTCTCTCAGCTTCTGGCAAAATTTTTGCTGTCCGAGTTCAATTCTTAGAAAAACCTCAAGTGTAAAAAAAATGCAGGAGTAAGGAAAAAGAAATAAATCCAAAGCTCCCTCAGTTATGGGGAGAGATCTTCCTATACCAAAAGGCAGAAAAAAAACTCCATGTGCAAAACCAAAACCAACCGTGCCCTTATGCAATGAGCCTAATTTATACCTTACCACGCTTCCTCATGCAGCTGTAAGAGAAACCGGTGGCAGTCATTGCACAGCTGTGCCCCTCAGAGAGAGCAAATGCTGTTTTGTTAGTTACTTCCAACGTTACGCGTTCCTTGCAAGAAGTTAGCACAGAGCTCAGAGAAAGCTTGAAAAATCCCACTCACCTACCAGTGGCCACTTCTCCTCTGAAGCTTCTCCTTGCAGAGTTTCCTTTCTGGAGACGTTACTCTCTCAATTATCACAAATATGTTTTCTGTTAAGCTGCTCATGTTTCCAATTAACTTTTGTCATCTGTGTCTGTTGGCCTGCCCAGCAGCCTGCTGGGGATTAACGGCTTGTACCTATATTTCTCTGCCCTCCAGCACTAAAGTAAACTCCGTGCGGAGCTGCATTTTTTTAATTCAAAAATCAACAGCGGTTGAGAGCGTGCGTTTTCGGCAGCAGGGGCAGCCCAGTGAATTCAGCCCTGTAAATCATGAACCGCTGCAACCACACGGGGACTGTTTTGCTTCACTTTCAGCTGCTCACTGAAGATAGGGCTCTGTTAACCTCCCTCCCCTGATCCAAAGCAGATCTACTAAGGATTTAAAGCACACGCATCTTCCCGACTTAACGTAGCATCGGTTTCCAAAGAGTATGAGAGACTCCTTCGTAATAAACTCAGTCATTTCACAGGCTTATGGATAAAGTAGGATTCCAGGAATTAATGGCACTTTAAAAAATATTACTGAAGTGGGAAGATTTCCAGGACTGTGTTATTAACCAATCGCTATTATATTGGCCGGTCCTCCCACGGCAAAGAACCCACATGGAGATGGAAGGAAGCAACTGTCACTTTACAGACACATAAGGGAATTACATCGCTTTTACATTACTGTTGGTCTGCTGACTTCAAGGGCATCACTCCTGCCTCGCTCCAGCACAGAAGGAAAACCAAGCCGCCCCATGTCCCAGCCAGCAGTGCCACCGTGCTGTGTTCCAGCCTTGGTCACAGCCCGCACTCCATAGCAGATGCCCAGCAATGTCATGAAAGTTTCACAAAACTCCTGATTGTGCATCGTTTGCGAATAATTTGTTCACTTCATCTGCTAACTAAACACATAAAGTAACTGCCCATTTCATCATCCGGGTTCCTCTACAGAAAATGGAGAGTCAGAGCACTCCCAAGACTCCGTTCCTGACCTGAACGCATGTTGGCCTGACAAAGGTGAACAAATCTTGACACAAAGCACATCCATGACCATAAATCTGTGGCTCACGAGCACACATGTAGGACAAGTTTAGGTCCACTCGTGGATCCAGTTCTAATGCATTAATCGGTATCAGCAGGGAACCCTTCACCAGGAAAGCCAAGTTGCAAGGAGTGATGGGGAAACTGACTGGGCAATACAAGGGTGAGGTATGGGAATTTGTTGATAAAGGGGACATCTACAAAGCAGTGCTGCTTCCTTTACATGGAGTAACCCACGTACACATGGATAGTGGGAAGAGCTGCTTCTGCCATCAGGCAATAGAAGATGGGCAGCAACACAAACCCAGTGGAACATGCTGGGAAGGGAAACCCACACCAGCAATGCCCTCCTCAGAGCAGCACAGTGGTTGCCTGGAAGGGAGTGGGAAGCGGTGGGTCATTTGGGAAACGAGTTTCATCCCAACAGCCCCAGTGAGGGCTCCAGTCCTTGGACTTCTAGGACACAGGTCTCACTGGGTCAAATAAAATTGCTTATTTCTCCGCATCCAAAAGCATTTTTCAGAATTTATTACCCAAGAAAATGCAGAGCTTTTACATTTATACTCTCCCTGATGGCTTTTTTGGTGTTTGGCTTTGTTTGAAACTTGGTTTGGCCTTTACACAGTATGCGCTTTCTTTTTCATTTTTCAGAAATAAACACGGACCCACTTTGAGCCCAAACGCTCTTCCAGTGGTGCACGATGATGCAGTTCCATTCAGAGAGCTGCTCCTCATCTACAGTCACGTCACAGAAATCAGAATTATGCCAACAACACTGCTACTGTAATAAATTAAAATACAAAAAAAAAAATTATATATGGGACATTAATGTAATTTTGAGAGTCTCTACCTAACATTTTCCAGGAAGGGAATTCTGTGAGTGCTGAATTCTACACATCTGATACCAATGAAAAATATTTAGAAACCCCTAAATATATATGCTAAGCTGTTACACTTTGGGAAAGGAAAGGAGATATTTTCTTACAAGTGTTCAGTGGATTTTGATTTATATTCAGATCAAATACAGTGAAAATGGACATTCAAAGTCCTCAGGTTTTTGCTACGTTCTACCAGAGAAAGTTAGTGCAGGAAATAAAAGGTTCACTGTAAAACACGGCCATCAAAAATGGCTTCAGCTTAAGAAAGCTTCAGTCTTTTTCAGATTCTCCGTTTCTTTCTCACAAACAAGTCTGCTGGCTCTTTTACTCCTAAGACCAATCTTGGTAAACGAAAGGGATTCCGCTGCCAGAACGTAGCTTCAAATGCTGGGTTTCCTAATGAAGCAGTAACATCAATATGTGGATAATACATCAGCATGCAGAGGGGAAACTTTTATTCAGCGTAGCATAGGCCCTTCTTTCATGGAAAGGAGAGCAGGTTTCACACATTCTATTAATAAGCTTATTATATCCCATGCGTTCCTTTGTGAGGGAGATATTTTCTTTCTTCAGCAACCTGCATTAACTAAAAACTGACTATAAAAGAAATGTTTTCAAAACCAAGCTACAGTCTACAATAAATAATGATCTCTTTCCCCTTTTCAGAGTCAAATCTTGGCCTGAAATCTATTTTGTTCCTAGCGTTCCAGTTAAAAAGATGTTGGTGGTCTAGTTCCAACGCCAATGCGTGCTGTAGCATGGGTAAATCTGATTTCAGCTGCTCCTGTACAGTCTTAACTGCAAACATATCCATTTGTAATGAAAAAAAGAAGCTGAAAGCTTATGATTTAAATCTCCCACCGAAGTCTTTGAGAGATTACGTTATAATAAGGTCAGGAGAAAATATATGCCATTTCCCATCATTTGTCTTGCACAGTCTTAAGCAAGAGTACTTTCATTTGCTATAACCAAAAACTTTCAAAAATACTTTCAATATAGGCATGAAAAGCAGCACAAAGACAAAGGATGTTCTCATAGTTACGCCTCCTTAGGTCAAGAACTTCACACTGTTTTTGTTCATTGTAGAACGAAGAAGCTGTCATTTTTTATTTCACAGCTATGGGAAAAATAAGAAGTTCTCATGAAGAGAAATATCTTCCAGTCCAGCCCATAGATTAGATAACTGAGTCAAAAGCAAATCTGCGACCAAATTCTAATTTAGGAAGTAAAAGCAGAGCAGCTCTATGACATTACAGTGTCAGAACTGCAGAAAGCGTTGTGACATCTCCATCATTTCCCACCATAGAGAGGAATAAATGGCAAGTGCTGACCTTCTCATCCACCCACCAGAAGACTCTTAAAGCACCACAATTAAGAGTCTTACAGAGAAATGCTTTTTAGCTGATCTGTCCTCTTCTTCAGTGGTGATTTACCATGCTTAGCAGACCCCTGACATATGAAAACGTCTGTATTTCTGCCAGGAGCCTACTATAAAAATCGGAATCTTTCCATAGCCCAAAAGAAGAGCAGGTAGAGCAGAATGTCCCTAACAAGAATTCCCTGGCACACAGCCCTTCTACAAAACAAGCTAAGCCCCTCAGATCCACAGCAGTACCTATTTCTGTTGTAGTGCCGCTAACTCCATAGAATGAAAGCTGCATATTGTGGCTTCTACTCTGGCCACAGTAAAGAACAACCAGAACACTGTCTTAAGAGCAGAGACTGATAGATAGCAGAAGTCTGCATAACCTCAGAGAAGATCAGAGAGGAAACATTTTGCCTTGCCGAGGACAAAAACTTCACCAAGGTGACTCAAGATGGTCTCCTCAACCTCTATCCCCACTGGTTTTCCCCTTAAGAGTTGATTCAATTTATTGTAATACGGGACAAAAATCACCTTTACTCTCTGATATTCCCAGTTTTGTTCTCTTCCATCAGATCTACTTCTTCAGCCTCAGACTCTGTAACTCTACACGAGCTGCTCTGTGTACTCCCAGTTCGTGGAGGTGTCACTGAGCTTTCACATTTCTGTGAAGTTCCCTTTGTTCATGCAGAGCTTCAGCACACGGAACAATGATACTGTTGTTTACCAGTTGACATCGCCAAGGCTCGGGATTTTTGCTGAGGCGAAGGGAAATAAGTTTGGAGCACAAGCAATCCTTCTCTCATTGTCCAGACCTAATTGACAGAGACACTTGAGTTGCTTGTTGTTTTTGTTTAGTTGCTGTAGCATTCCAAACAGCCCACATGGCTGCCTAAAAAAGAGGTCAGAGGGACCTCTATCAACCACATACTGGTTATATGACCATAAAATAATGTAACCAGGTTTACGGTGCCATTCAAAACAAGTCACGCTCTCTACTGAATCCTTGACAAATATCGTTCTCGTTCACTGCTCTCAATTTTTCTTCTTGTTATATCTGCAAACAAATCCAAGATTTCTCATTATAGGGTTATTGTGTTCATTAACGAATTCCAGGCAAGGAGTTCCTGAGGATTCTTTTATTGGGCTTTATACATAGGTGTCATGGGCAATACGCATATATCATAGCCTCGATCTGAAACACCTATCTCACCGGCAGGTAGATATGAAAGATGCCATATACACATAGTTGGTCTCAGAACTCCGCTTAGAGAACACTTTCCATTGGTCTAATTTGATTAGTAGCACTGGCTCCTGTTTGGGCTTGGAATGACCATGGAGGCAGAAATGGAGTCAAGTTTCTAATAGAGAAGTGACAGGCAGTAGGAAAAAAAATATCTAAGGACACTCCCACTGATACATACACTGAGCTAAGCTGCTTTTTAACTCAAAAATATCTTACTCCACTCATTCTGAAGTCACACAAATGTCCAGCTGTGAGCTGTAAAGTGGCAAGCACCACCAGAACACAGATATTCTGTTCAACAAGATGAGTCAAATCATGCCGTTTAGAAATACTGATACTTGACCACTGTATATACTTAAACCTATATATGAAAACACAGAGATAAGCTCAAATGATTAAATTTATCTATCAAAACAGCTGACAGACATACATTATTTTTTAAACTGAGATCTTCATTTCATCTCTCAATAAAAACACTCTACGCTCCTTGACCTACCTATGTCACCAAGGTTCTGGGATTAGACTGGAAAAAAATGTTTAACTTCTCCTCACCCTGATGGAACAAGTGCTTATATGGAACAGCGACAGGCTAGACAACTTCTTAGCACTTATCAGATCACCAGACAAAACTACAGACTGCTTTAAAGAAAAATAATAGCATTTTACAAGCAAGACTTAGAAGAAATAGATGTGTTGAACCCATGCTATTTCTAGGTGGGAAAACTGTAGCAGCTGAGCTCGAAAAGCCAGGACAACACACAGGTAATGACCAACTTACCATTTATTACAGTAATGAAGGGTTGACCGAGGCTGGATGCTCATCAGCCACTGCAGAGGCTGTGGCGGCTCTCTGGCACCAGTGATGAGCTCTGTAGGTATATTTGGTTATGGACAAGGACCAGTCAAAAGGCTCAGCAGAGAGAAGCCACAAATGGAAGGGGCCAGAGAAGCTGAAATATACTTCTACACAGGGAGAGAAGGTTTCTACAGGTGTGGTAAAGACACACTGGCACTTACAGAAGTCTGGGACATTGCAATACTCCTGTTTTCTTTCCTATGATTTAATAGTGAACTTCAGTTTCCACGGTTGTTCCTCTGGCACAATTCACCCAGCAATAAATTTACAGGAAATTGTAAATATTTATTTTAAAAGGAAACATCTAGGAACTATAAAGGCCGTGAAATCCTGGGCCAGCTCTTCAGCTGGTATGAATTAGTGTGGTTCCACTGTCTCCAGTGCAACTACACACATGTGCACCAGGCTCCTTCTCAAGGGTTACATTTTACTTCAAAGCTCAAGGGTTCTTTTATCCTAATGAACTGTACGGTTAAGAACATGTCATTGACTATTTTTCTTACGTTGCTCTTTTTTTTCCAAAAACTCTACTTAAATACAATTTTTTCTGGCTTAAGTATTGCTAAGGCTTCAACCGACTATAGCAAAGCTCTGTGGCCTTGCAAAGCTCCACGCCAGTTGTGACTAAAGCCTATGTTTAGGTAAAAGAGAACATATTTTCAAACGCCAAGTTCAGCCAGTTCAACAGCTGTAGAGTTGAGCAAGAACATGATTTGCTGCATACTTATGTCCTGCCCTATAAATATGCCAAACTGCTTGTTATACATCAGAATCCTTTAAGCTGTCCTGTAGGCACACACCCAATATAATACAAGTACACTGCTGAAGATTCACTCAGATGAGCCAATCTTTTCAAAATGCATTTGGAACAGTGAAAGGATGCGAGCAATACCCTGAGATACACGGATGAGCATTCTGTTTGACATAAAGACTCTCATGACAGCCACCCCATGACATAAGCCCTTAAGTTTAGCGAAATACAGAGGAATTTGTAACTGGAAGAAATAGTTTGAATCAATAAGTTTGCATTCAAAGTTGAATGAAATATTCTGTAATTTGAAATTAAATGCCCAAACGTAAACAACATGATTCACTTTTAGCCAAGCAAAATCTTGACTTTTTTTTTTTAAGCTACCTGTAAGATTAAATGGACACTGGAAGAGGTTGGGTGTCCTTCATATTATCCCACATATCTTCTCTCCCTTTTTCTCTTTATGTTTTCATATTTTCTCTTAAGGTATATCAAATTCATTATAGCTATACTATATCCGAAGATAAATCACACTGGACGTGTGATAAATACCTCCACTGGAAGTTTATATTTAGGAAACTTGCTAGAGTAATTCCAGCATGTGCTTTCTAGTAGTGTATACAGCAAGAATGATAGAAAACACCAAGTACGCTCTATACTTTCATTTAAGGCTATGGATTTCATAGAATCTTAGACTCACCAAGGCTGGAAAAGACCTCCAACATCATCCAGAACAACCATCCACCTGCCACCAATATTCCCCCACTAAACTGTGCCCCTTAGTACCACACCTAAACATTTCTTGAACACTTCCAGGGACAGAGACTCAACCACCTCCTTGATTCCTTCAAAAGCAAGCATTAGATTCCTCCAGTTTTCTAAAGACAAAACTAAAAACAAGCTGGATACTAAACAGAAGCCAAAGTAATTGCTCCAAAATATTGATCTATGGGATTTTTTTTTCTAAGCCTATACAAACACAATTTTCAGTCATGAAGAAAGTGACAATGGCCAAAATAATCTTCAACTTAAAGCTCTCCATTGCATGAGACAACTGCTTCATTCTATTGAATTGCTCTCCAGCTTTCTGACATCCTCATGCCATTCACTGACAGGGGCAGCAAGCTCTCCATCTCAAGATCCCCTGCTTATTTTTGATAGCCTGGAGCACAGCTAATCTCACTGCTGGCCGAGGCTCAAAGCCTGCCTACTGCTCCTCGCTGTCCTGTGGATTTGTATGAACATTCTCTTCTGTAACACCTGCCTAATAGCTCCCTTTGCCTTATTACCAAAACGGACTAAACCGCAGAGCATGAGTGCTACTTTAAGCCCAAAGAGGCTGATTTACCAGCACTAGAATGGTACCGTTTTCTCCCTCTTGTTACATGAAAATGTTATAATACGGTTATGGTATCTAGATAAAAATCATGTTGGCATGGATGGGGGACAATAAAATCAGTCTGTTAAATGTTTTTTCCTGAAGGACAATAGGAATTTGAAATTAGTTCCCATCAGACCAGGTTGGTCATTAACACGCTGGCAATGAAACATTTCCGCCGCAGCTAACAACGTGACCGTCGCTGAATAGGAACAGCCAGGGGTTTTGTTTGCTTTAAACCTATCGCTTGTTATACTATAGCAAAGTCAACAAAACTCTCATGGTCGTCCAAGTCGTGTGATCATCTCAATCATTACATACCAAAAGGAACAGCTTTTTCTTTGTCCAGGAAACAAGGAAGGGTAGAAGAGGTGCTGGTGAGCCATGGAATAGGATGACCCTATCGTGCCTTACAAGTGGCAGAACTCTTTTTGCACCGTATTTTTTCACTCTTATACTATTATTTGGCACAAGGGAGTCTGCCTTTTCTCCCTGCTTATTACTGTTAATTTACCAAGACTGGAAAAACCATCCTTGTTCCAGTGAGGAAGACACGCAACACCAGAATACAGACCGACTGTCCATCCTGTTCTTGGTACAGGAGCCAAGCCCAGTCCTTCAGAACATCAAATATTCAATCTGGATTCATGTGCAGCTACAGAAGAGGATTTGTCCTCCACTTTTATGCTTTTAAATGAAAGGTTTTTAATTCAAGAAAACTACCAGGATCATTTGAGTTAACCTTGAACATAACAAAGAACTCCATTCAGTAATTTAAGCCAAACCTATAACCTCTGCCTGTACGTCACACCTCTGGACAGATATTAAATATGGACTCATTCTAATTAAATCCCTTTCAATGGCTAATCATCCTTGTTCTTAGATCTTGCATCTAGACTGCTGTCTGAAATGGACTAGTTTCAAATTCCAAACAAGCGGATACTCCTATGCAGCCTACTGAAGTCATAAAGAATTCTTATTAATACAAATCTTACTTCCTACAGGTATCTTGTACGTAACAAGGAAATAATCCTTCTTTTAGGCAAAGAACACAAATTAATCTTTTGAATACATAGCAGCAAAGGAAGTTTTCCAAACCTCTAACTCTGTGTGTAGTATTCTTCTTCTCATTGTTTTGTGCGTGTCCTTTTTTGAAGCTCATCTGAAGGCTGCTGAAAACTTTAGCCTTCAAGATGCTACCCCTGACAGGAATCATAGAATCATAGGATAGCCTGGGTTGAAAAGGACCTCAAAGATCATCTCGTTTCAACCTGTGAGAACTCTGAGTTTTGATGTCAGTTTGCACGTCTCATGCCGCTCCTGACATAGACAATGAGAGTCTTGCTTTCTGCTTCTAACCTAGTGTTTTTAAACTGAATCTAGGTAGTTGACTTTATCCAACTCTGCTGCTTTTAAATGACTGTAAACGATGCTGAGCTCAACAAAAGCTCTGTGTCACACAGAAGTCAGCCATCAGTGTATTCCCAGGTACCTTCTATATCACTGCAGGATTTCACATGAAACATTCGCGTAATTACCTGGAGACACTTCAAGTGGTTCAGTTACAGATTTACAAATTTCTCCTCTTCATAAAAGAACACAAATAAACAAACAAACAAACATGGATTTCACAACAACGTTGGCATGAAAGGCCATTGTATCAACATCAGCAAACCAATAGATTACCTTGTAAACAAACTTTGGACAACCACTGTTTTATTTTCCTTCTCTTCTTTTGTTAATTGACACCTGTTATTTAATTCCGATGACAGCAAGCACTCTGGAGAAGCTTCCAGTGCACTTCTGAGCAGTGTCCTCCAGGAGTCAGTACCAGGTGTGTTCCCATATTCCTAACTATGAACACGTAGATTTCACTTTGGAGAGTCATTCCTACTAAAGCTATGGCAGCAGGATGAAAGGAAATGGCTTTAAACAGGAAGAGGGTAGATTTTGACTAGACATAAGGAAGAAATTCTTCACTGTGAGGGTGGTGAGACACTAGAACAGGTTGTCCAGAGAGGCTGCGGATGCTCCCTCTCTGGAAGCATTCAAGGCCAGGCTGGATGGGGCTGTGAGCAACCTGGTCTGGAGGGAGGTGTCCCTGCCTATAGCAGGGGGATTGGAACTAGGTGATCTTAAAGATCCCTTCCAGCCCAAACTATTCTATCATTCTATGACAGGATATGTCACATCCACTTGAACTGCTATGATAAACCAACTGCTCACATATAAAGTGCACACATTTGGTGTACAGAACTATACACCAACAGCAACTGTTTGTTCAGCAGAGTAAAGATTTCCATGCCGGCATTTCACTAACTTGGTCGTCAGCCCTATTTTGATAGCAACAAGTGAAAGAGATATGGGAAAGAAATTCCTTACCTCCCTTAGGTAAGGAATTTGCACATCAACAGACCAGAACTGAGTGTCAGCAAAGAACAAGGGAAACATGGAACATTTAAATAAGAAAGGTATTTAGACTGCAGACAAACTATTAAAGACTACTCTTACCAGGTATAACTACCAGTCCTGAAGCACACTTCAGTTTTGCTTTGCATTTTTTCTCCAGCAGAGTGCCTTAACTATGTTACTGATACTGTTAAGTCAGTGTGCCATATAATTTTGACGCTCTAAGAAACTAACCGTCTTTTTAAACTGGAGTAAGCACAGGTTGTAAGAGAGCTCTGCAGATCATTTCTTCCAACCTTCAGCTGAAATCCAGACCTTAGATTAGTCCACCCAGGGCTCTGCCAAGGCAAGTCCCCAATACCTTCACCAAGGGAGGTTGCCCTGCCTCCATGGACTACTTTTTGATGGTTCACTGTTCCCACAGTGAAGAATGTTACTCCTAATGCCACATGGAAATTCCCCTAAAGGAACTTGTGCCATTTGCCTCTTGCTCCTTCACCACGCACTCTTGTGAGTACAGCAACTCACATTTACTCAGGAAAAGACTGTGATTAAATATGTGCTGCATTCCAAATTAAAAGGGATTACCAAAAACAAAAGAAAGAAAAAAAGGAAAGAAATGCAGCATCAGTCACACACTTCTCTTACTCCTCTCCAAATACACTGCTATTAAAACATGTATTTACTTAAATTCAGTGCGCCAATCTGTATGCATATATTCTTTTTTCCTATTACTGCCCGAAACCCGACTTCTTCACAAACATTTCCTTTGATCTCATGTGGAAATGGTCCAAGTTTGGTAGTGCTTTTTCCTACTGATATTTCACCTAAGATTTAATCCAATCCAAGATGTCATTTTTCCCTCAGCCTTCTACTGCCCTCTGTAGGATTATTTTAAATACATTATTAGGAACAAAGTAGGAAAAAAAT
Organism: Aquila spilogaster; assembly: GCA_024606505.1. Lineage (NCBI taxonomy): Eukaryota > Metazoa > Chordata > Aves > Accipitriformes > Accipitridae > Aquila > Aquila spilogaster. The sequence goes on from JANHGO010000038.1 coordinate 31,327,585, forward strand.
CAGCCTAAAAGAAAGCACGTGAGCCTACCAAACACATCGCTGCATCACACCATAAACATACCAGAATGACATATCAAGCTGACATTTCTGATAGCTTCATAAATGTTTTGGATATGAGTCCACTGGTGGCCTTGGCAGGTAGCTGATGCTTTTCATGATATAGTATGTACGTGATGTGAAAGGACACTGAAGAAGATTAAAAGTAATCCAAAGGTATATTTACACATGCATGGACTAAATATCCTAACACTATTCAGAAGTGAATTAAGAGGCTCCAATTATATGAAGGCATTATGATGACATCTAAAACTACCAGCCTGTACGGCTCATTACTGCCCCGCGATCTAGAAATGCAATTAGAATCTAATGGCATTTTTCTAAGAATAAAAGCCTGTAACAGCAATTACACACATTAAAACACTCCGCTTAGAAGACTACTGCAATTATAGATGGCTAATCACTGAAAAGAAAAACATCTACCATAGCATGTTATCATTTTATGATGTGAAGAATATGGACACTGAAATTCCCCAGAGTGTGAAAGGAATTTTCCATACAAAACTAACTCCAAAAAGCAAGTTTAAGCTATCACATCCTAACCTCCAAAAAGGCGTCCATACAAGTGAGATGGGTGTCTGAGTCATCCTTCCTAGAGAAGTGTCCTGGACAGCAACAAGCAGCCTATCTTGACTCAAAGGTCTGTAATACGTCCTTGGAAAAGAAAACAAGCCCACACCTTCCATGTGTTTTAAGGGAAGCTATTCCATAAATCATTGAAAGTTATATATTTCAGCAAATCTATATTCTAAGAGGTTTAGCGTACTCTAAGCACCCACCGATTTTTTGCTTTCATTCTAGAATGCCTTACTTGAGCTTTCCAGATCTGGCAGATTTCCAGAAATGAACAGCCAAAGGTTTGGACAGACTGACTTAACGCTGCAAGATTTCAACAGCTTTCAAAACAAAATAAAATCACACTGCCTCCCTCTCAATTTACACGCATAAAATCCAAGCACCCTCCGTCAGTAGCTGTCAATTAGTAGTACAGCTCAAGAGAAAGACGAGGTGTATAATGCAAGTCCTGTTTTCATAGAGCACCCCAAAATCCTGAAAGAGCTATAGTATACCAGTGTTTTATTATTTTGAACTGCCTCTTAGCCTTCATTTATTGACCACTACATTGAAAACTAAACCACACAAAAGGTGAATTAGACTGTCATTTAACAATGTTCCTGAGATGTGATTTTCTTCTTTCTTATTTGCACACCACAAATTATTTCATATACAAAAGTTGGGCACGCAACCAGATAGACTGTTCTTTAAAAAGCAAACAAAGCAACATCTATATCTAGTTAGGTGGGCATTCTTCATTTTCTCAGAAATCCTACTTCATCTCCTCCTATTACAGTTTTCCTGCACGGACAAGCTATGGTAGTTACACCTAGTCATGTCACTGAATTCTCATCTGAATTAATCAGTCGTTGCTTGTAAGACAAAGCCGAACTGGGTTTGCAGAAATAACTCTCAACAAAGGTTTGGCTGAACTGTAATATCTCAAGAAGTGTTACACATCGCATCTCCCATGGCTGCTGCCCTCTTCTGAAAAGAAAGAAGTAAAAAAAGTGCTTTTAAAATCCATGCATTAGCTACACTGGCCTGTGCACTCCTGCATGAAGGGCAGGCCCGTGGCTCTCACCAATCTTTCCTTTTCCACCCTCTTACCTAGGAAGTAGCCCCAGTACACCAGCTGCTTCTTCCTCCCTGCTCAAAGCTGGCCACAGATGACTTCAGAAGCACACAGGGAGCACCATGCAGCTTTACTCTAGGACTTCACACTCCAGTTTCCTTCAGCGCTTGCAAATGTCATCCGGCAAAATCAATTCAATTCGTCACGTGCAGGACGAGCAAAGCCCTGCAACGTTCCTTGTCTTTATGAAAGAGCATCTCTTATCTGTACTCGTTTGCTAAGTGTACACATGTATCTCAGCATGCATCCAAGAATTTATTTTTATATAATGGTGTAAAAGTTTTAGATGTTACATAAATCCTTTCCTCAAGAAAGTCTCGTCATTATTTGACTAATGGAATCTTAGAATAATAATACATCTACGGTATTTATTTTCCGGTAGCTAGCTACTCCTCCACGCTCCATTTACTGTCCTTTTCACTTCTGCTGTATTCTGTTTCAATTAATGCACTTTTGTTGCCACAATACACAGAAGATTGACTAATAAGGCAGCTCACATTTGGAGGGAAAGGCCACAGATGAATGAAAGCTGCAAATTACATCCTACTTTGTAAGAACCGGTTCAAACGTAATACACCAAAGGCTACCTTCTATCAGGAAGTGATGGCTCATGCCAAAGCAGCCTGCCAAACCAGGCAAATTTCTTTTCCTCCCATTTCCTCCTCCAAAAACACAGAGCTACTACTGTGTAAAGGCATCAGAATTACCAGAAGAGAGCTGACTGACACACAGCATCGTGGTGTGAGTCTTATTTCCTCGGGCGGAATTCAGGATATGGGTCAGAAAGCTTGAATTGTCTCAGCAGTTTGACAATAAACTTGTCTGGCAACGTTACAATTAACATAAAATAAGCCCAACATTTGTCAGGCCAACTGGTTTTGTTTCTCATGGATGCAAACCAACTTTGTGTCATGATTATATTTTTAAGTAAAGTTCAACTCACACGAGCCCTCTTTCTTATTTTTCTTTTCCTCCCTCCTCCTCAGGACCGTAATTTATTACTGGCTTCATGGATTTATGACTCAGAACCGAAGTTCTGAGTATTTAATGCAACATACACAGGCCATCAACCTTGGAAAAAATAAAGCAAAGCCACACTCACCTCCCCCCCCAAAAAAAAACCAAACAGAAAAAAACATTCTTTCTTCCTTTCAGGCATTTATAACACCCACAGGAAGCAGATTATCTTGCGTGCTTCTTCAGTAACTATTTTATCTTTCTGAAGAGATGGATTGCAACGAGGAATGAGCGTTCACAGAACTGTGTGCCTAAAAGCAGCTGACAGTCAAGCTGACAAATTGTTGTTATTTCTCTGCATGTGAGAGGGAGAGGAACGAGGCAGAACACCAGTATGAAGATTTTCCTCTGAAACTGAAGAAAGTCAAGACTGAACCCAGTACTTGGCTTTCCTTATTTAGTAATCTTAGCAAACGGAGAGAAAGTCAAGAGAGTTCAAGTTCTCTCTTGAGCACAGCTGTAACTTGCCAGCTTGCTCTTTTAACTGGATGCCAAATGTAATTCACTTAGAGAAACGAGTATTACACGCTTAAGTTACAGTTAAACCATTACTGTTTACAGGTAAGAAAGGTACTGAGTACCTTCTGAAACAGTAAGCGTGCATTCACTAAGAAGAGTGCTGCTACCTCATTAGCTTATTTTTGGTTATAGCTGCGAAAGTAATTTTCTTCTTATACAAGATCTGACACAGGGTGATTGAGAACATCCCTGGAGGACTTCTTGAGTAGGATTTGTAGTGCACTCTGTTCCAGCAATGGAACACCAGCTGCTGGCGCTAGCTGGACAACTAATTCAGTGCTGGTTCGGGTGTGTGCACGTACTTCCAAGGTTCTTCTTTCTGGAAACAGTGAAGCACTGGCACAGGTTGCCCTGAGAGGTGGTGGATGCCCCATTCCTGGAGACATTCAGGGTCAGGGTGGTCAGGGCTCCGAGCACCTGATGGAGTTGTGGGTGCCCCTGCTCATTGCAGGGCAGTTGAGCTAGATGGCCTTAAGGGTCCCTTCAAACCCAAACAACTGCATCATTCTATGATGCTCAGGACTCCAATGCCACCATTACAAGATGAGATTTGGACTGTAATTGCTACTCAGGATAATATTCCAAAATCTAAATACAGTCAGACATAGGACATGAGGTTCTGGAGAAGGAAACAAACAATTTCCTCATAAGAAACAAGCATGAAAACCACAGGCATTACCACTACTAGAGGTGATGCGTGTATAACAAGGAGACTTGAGTCTAAAGGGCACTCTGCCAAGTCACTGCAAGAAGACACTACTGGAATACAATACTGATCTATCGGTGTAAGTGCAATGACTTCGTTATGGGTACTGAATTAGCTGCCAGACTAAGCCAACGATTTGACTCTAGCAGACTACAGCAATTTGCTCCGTTTTAACCAGTCATATCCACCACCACTCTGCTGGAAAATTCTGCGTTACAGAGCTCAGAGCTACAAACTGAAGGTAACGAATGCTGCCAGATGATTCAGTTACTGAATGGACACAAAGTCAGTAAATGTCATTGAAAAAATGACATAGTGCCACAGAGCACAGTACTCAGTATTTGCATTTCCAATGCGCTGCCACAGACACGGTTTCTTTGCAACATTTATAAAAATACATCACGTTCCTGCCTTCAAAACCTATGCTGTCTGATTCCTGAAATTAAATTAATTGTGAACTTAAGCACCTCTGACAATAGTGGAGGAAAGAAAAACAAATGGGGCTATTTACCATACAAAACCATTGAAGAAATCTTCAGTGGTCATTTTCCTCTCCTGTCAAGCTACTCATCAAAATGTCTTATTTTTGGATTATTTTTCTACTCCCCCTTGTCTGTGTCTGGTAAAAAATGAGAAAGCCTGTTTCACCACTGCCAGCTCTTCCTAAAGCTATTTTTTGTGAGTACCTTCAGGACATCAAGTCACAACCTCACTTCTACTAAGGAAGGATTACCCTTTTTACAAGCCAAGTCAGCTGTTTTTTGTATTGTAAATGTCATCTTTACAGCATTCAAGAACCAAGTGTCTTCCTGCTCCAAGGATACTCCTTAAAAAAGAACAAGTTTTCAGATGTCCTGTCCCATCAATGCTATTTAGACCCCACCACATGGTGACCTTTCCTAGTCCTTGACTGTCATATCAGGCTGAGCACTTCAGAGCAACAGAGGCTTGGAGTACTACCAAAAGACTTACACGTGAAATTAAATCCCTGTTCAGAACTGACATTTCTGTATATTTTTTTTTAGTCTTGAACAAAACCAATTTCTGTTAACTGTTGCAACAGAACCTGGGCCAGCTATAGTCCGCTGATATTTTAAGAGATGCTGGGGTATTGTGACAGCTCGTGCCAACAGAGAGGAACGGCTGCCTCAGGAGTACCTTCAAACACAACAACACGTCAGGTAAGGATATCCTCCTCGCATATCTAGGGCTCTCTGTATCACATCTCTTGTGAAAAAGGCAGACCTTTGAGGCTCAAATCCCTCTCTTACATTCTTGAGGTTTGGTTCAGGTTTCTCAATTTGCTTTTATTCAGGCTTATCGTAAAGATATGGTAATTTTGAAATATAATGCAGCTTGCTAATAAAATTCTTAATTATGAAAAGAAACAACGAAACACGCCTAGGCTATTTATGAAGCTTTCTCATTTGAACACTATCACTTCTTTCAGCAGATATAGTAAGCCAAAAAAAAAAAAGCTGTATGAGCCATACTGTAAAAGCTCATCCCAAGGAAGATGAGCAATAAATCATCCTGCTCATTCTGCAGTAAGGTCTCTTCAGAGATCACAGAGTCACAGAATCATAGAATCACCAAGGTTGGAAAAGACCTTCAATATCATCCAGTCCAACCATCCACCTTCCACCAATATTTCCCTACTAGACCATGTCCCTTGGTACAACTGATATGACAGTATTCTGCAAGGACACAGTTACAACTTATCCGGTTTCATGGCTGAGAAATTACTATGTTTATCTGAAATCAGACAGAATAGTAAACCTTAGAAGAAGTCACAACAGCAACTAGAAAACATGTCAAAATTGTAAATACTGTAAAGCAATTGGGTTTGCGGAGTAACTTTTATGAAGGAAGAGTTATCAGGGGGATAAAAAAGAGGTAAGTGGCACTGCTCTCAGCTATCATAGCATTTTCTTGTGAGAGGGATGGTTAGGACAATGATAGGGCCAATATGTTAAGTGAGAGCAAAAACATTAAAGATTTAACTTACTATGAGGACCTAGAGAATCAAAGAGAAAGTCTGTTCACACTCTTTTGAACAACTTTACAATCTAACTTTCTGTGAATTGCCAAATGTAATGCTGCCAAGGAGCTTAGCCACTGTTATTTACTTATAACAGTAAATAAAACCAGTAAACTGTTTTTTTCTACATCATACAGAGGAGAAGAACTAAATCTGAATGGCAGTACAAAGGATGTCCAGGCAAACATTCCTGCTTTTCAGATTCCAGAAATAGTGAATTTTATGAACTAAAGACCTGGTAGGGGAATCCCTTCGTATGACAAGTTACCTAGAAAATTAGAATGGATTCTGAACGTTTAGAAATGATCTGATTGTCTGCACTGGAGTCAACTTAAACAACAACAAATTTTTTTAATCGCATTTCTGTTTTTTAAATACTGTCACTGAATAGTGCTCTGTTCCTTATTATGGTTCCAAAGAGGCTGATCAAGAATATATGAAATTACTAAAATGATTCCCATTAACTTAAATTAGATTGAAATCCAGGCAAGACTTTCACCAGGCAATAACAGAAGCCAGTTCTAATGGGGGAAATGAGTTCCCCTTTCAAAGCATGCTTTAACTGAGTGTATTCTGGGGAGAAGTCAAACCAACCTGCACATTAAGACTTCATGACTGCTAGTACTTAACCCATTTTTACCCAGCTTTTAATCCTTCTTATTACAGATAGGTGTGTATATGATAAATGATCAGTCATCTATAATATAACTGGCACGTATGTTTTTATATAGTGTCTACCATGAGTATGACACCTTGTACCCAGTGGAATCACAATAAAAACTGACTATCTTCTATCACATAGAAACTAAAAATTGACTTGGAGAATGGATCATTCATTTTAAAAGTGTGTGAGAAGAGTAAACACCACGGGAAAGCTCTAAAAGGAGCCATGTTTGCAAAGAGCCACTTAGCACTGCGAGATAATCTCCTCAAGTTTCATCAAAAATTCAACTTCCCCTGCATGAAACCACCATTCAGAAAACAGGAGGATGCAGAAATCTCAAGTGCTTACCTTTCTCATTGCTACTTGTGGGCGCTGGAAGAAGAACTCCAGGCTTGGACTTGTCATAATTGTTAAAGCTCTGGCTGCGGCGATTGTTGGCACTGACAGAACCACGAGTTTTCGTCTCACCGCCTGCAGCGGACACCCTCGTGGTCGGGCCTGGGAGCCTGATGAAAGAATGACAGTAAGATTAGATACATGAGAAAGCACTCTGGAATACCATGCATAAGCTGAAAAGGACCAGTATCACAAACATATACTTTTAAGGTCTTTGTCCCTATGAAAGCACAAATGGAAAAACCATCCGAGATGAAAAATAAATTGCAAACAAGCTACAGTCTGTTTTATGTTAAAAAAAAAAACAACAAGGAACAGAACTGTTAATCAGATACTTGAACAGCTTTCCATGAAAGGCTTCAGCTCAAAAACACTTCAGGATGCAGTTTGAAATTCCTGTCTAAGCTGACTAAGAGCAGATTTGGCAAACAGTAGAGTTGCTTCTAATGGACTCAATAGAGAATCCACTAAGCTGCCTCCTCTCAGTAAGGTGATATAATCAGACCCTCTTCTATATATCTTTTTCTTGTTCCATTAACGGTCACTTGCCATAAATCTTGAGAATCAAAAATAGTTGCAGGAAATTCAGTGCAGTAATAGCACCAGTGTGAGGTTAAGGCTAATTGAGACACTACTGCTCTTAAACCAGATTGCTGAGCAGGGCTGTGCTTATTTTGGATATAACATGGGTAAGCACATTACATCTGTGCTCTGAGAGATACAAAGCCCAATGGCCAAGCCCAGCAAAACAATAAGTGGGTTTAATTTGGGCCCATTAAATCACACAAAATTTAAGTCCCCACTCTTACGGCAACCACATTATCAGTGAGCAGGTGTAAATTCCTGCTTTAAATGGAAAGAGGATGGCAGCAAGCTGTTTCACGGATGGATTCTCCAACACTGCATTTCCTTAACGTAGACCGTATCAACAAGATTTAGATATTTACCTAGAAGAAAAGGTAGTTAGGATTCTGAAATTAGTAGACAGGAAAGGATAGTTGCTTCACGTTTAACGGGCAAAAAGGGAAGGGGGCAGAACTTTCTGAAAGTCTGACAATTGGGAAAGCCACAGGCATTGCATCTCAAAACAACCTGTGCGCTTGAGTTCTTCACAGTGAATGTTAATACACATGGCTTCTGTGTCTGCACTGTGTTTTGTGTGCTCACAAGCACATGATTCTACGCTCCATGTAGATGCACAATGGAAAACTGAAAGGCTTGCTGGTTTCTCAATATCCATATTTAAGGGAGTTAGGAGAACTCGCTGTTTTAAAAAGCAACACCATCACATTATAGACTAAAAGACAGGACCGGTTCATGTCATGTAACGTAGTACTGAAAGGGTCTTCTTTGTGCTCTCTTTGTGTTTTCTGTATGGTAGAATCTCCCTAAAACTGTTCTGTATAAAATACAAAAGTCAATTTGTCTTAAACAACCTGTGCCAACAGTAGGCTGCAATGAAGAAGTCCCAGTTGTCAGAGGGAGGAGATGCAGCAGACTAAGTCCCTGCTGTGCCTATGGGGGGGAAAGAAGCCAGGAAGGAGACTGGCAGGGCTTCCAAAATTAACTGGCTTATAAGTCCAGTGAAGAAATAGGAAAAGAAACACGAAGGAAAAGAACAGTAATACCAGCAGCTGCATGCACATGCCTTCAGAGCTCAAAATGGGATCAAACATAAGGGCACCATTCAAATACAATGCAAAAAAATCATTTACAAACCCAAAGCACCACAGACCTGGCACAGCACATCATGGTTCTGAGGTTTACTCGGCTGAAGCCTTTAGGACAAGCCCTCCATTGAGCCAGGAAGAGCAGCCCCTTCCAACACTGGGGGGTGCTAGGAAGTTGTGCTCGGCAGCACAAAGTGCAGCACGGTGCCAAGGAGAACACCCCAGGGATGCTCCGTCCTGTGCACAGCGGTGGGGAAGGGAAGGAGCAACCTTCGTCACGGCTGCCACGCTCTTCCTGAACGCTTGGAAGGCAGTTCATTAAGACTTTGTTTTGCTGAGTAGGAAATGAGCTACGAACACACAAGACACCTCAGCTTGACACTTCTCAGGAGGACAAAACACTGCGGGCAGGGCTGAGGGGAGCAGCAAGGCCTGCAGGGCCTGTGCCAGGGTCAGGCGCCCACACAGGTTTTGCAAATCTGTCATATTTTAAAGGAATTAAAGCTGCCCGAACTGTGTGAGCCCTCAACAAACGGCACGTTGGTCAGAAAATAGCGTCACTGAGCCCAGGCCATAACTGTGACCCAGAAAGATGCACAGAATGATAAAATGGTTTGGGTTGGAAGGGACCTTAGAGATCATCTGGTTACAAGCTCCCTGCTACAGGCCGGGACACTCTGCTGACACACCAGGCCAGCACTAGCCTGACGCTAGCTATTCCAGTAATGCAGAGCTACATGCAGCTCATACAGATGGGTGCAGAGGGGAGAGAACTCCCAGAACCATGGCTTGTTCTCAGAAACAGAAGCTCATAAAGGGTAAGAAAACAAAATCATTTTCTTGCAGGCCCAAATGCATTCCACGCTTTGAAAAACAGAAAGAAGTTAAAACTGGCCCGACACTTCCATGTTGGTAAAATGCCTAGTTACAAACGAGGAGGCAAGCGTTTTCAGCACGAACCCTAAGCATGCATCCAGGAATACTGCAGAAGGACTATTCATGCTTTGCAGAAGATGAAGAAGTGCCAACCTAGAAGACTTTTTCTGACCAAGAGTGAATCGGATGATTTTGCTTTGAGATGAGTCCCTGGGAGATGCACTGCATGACAGGAAAGAAAAAGTGGAAGATATCATTGAGCAACAACTTTGTTTTTTAAAGCCACTGAACTTAGTTAGTAGCAGCAGGGAGGAGGGAGTTATTGTTCCTTTGGGTCAAAACCATCTGAAATCTGAAATCAATTGATTTTTATCGAATAATGAAGATGCAAATTTTGCATGCCAACTCACATTTTGTTACTCTTCAGCTTCTCCTTTCTTCATAACATAGGATTTTCTTCAGAACCTGAGCAATTCCAGTTTAGAATATACTACGCGTATATATATTATGATATTCCTTCACGTTAAATATTTTTAAATCTCTTGAAACCCAGCACAAACCATACAATGGACTGAAAATACCAAAGCCGTGTTTTAATGATCCCATGCTTCTTGTCGTGTTTTTTGACACAAAAGTCACAAAAATACTGTCAAATACATCCTCATTTTACGATGATTATTTCCTGTACAAGTTTATACACGCTGTAACAACACTATGCTTTTCAATTACGCAGATCATTGTTCCCACTTAAAATGAGCATGGTTCGTTATGAAAAATATAGGAAAAACTCGAGGGAAATCCAGACAAGCTCTGAGTAGCATCTCTCTTGGAAGGCCTCACTTAATCTGTCTATATCCCTCACAAAGCAGCAGGTAAGCTAGTGCTCATCTTAGTGCGTTACTGTAACGCAAATCAGCCTTAACTTAGTTTGTGATGGTTTGAAACAAATAAGCCTTCACCGGTAACTGTGCAAACATGACTTCAACCTTTCATCCTGCCCACTAAATCCCGCTAAAACGTTCACTCTCTTAACTCTCTTAACAGGGGTCAGATAAGCAGACGGCTTCAATTGTAATCACAGTGCTATTGCCTTCACAAGCGGCTTTTATTTCAACCTGCAAAGAGCTCCGGCAGGACTGAAAACATTTCAGGCACAAAGACTCCCTCTATTCTGATCTAGGAGAGCCAGCAAACAGTGACATTTTTTCCACATAAGCCAGCAACTTATTATTTTTGACCAATAAGCCTAGAACTGATTTTGACTATCACCAGCTGTGATGAGTTCTATTTCTTTTACCATGGTTAGAGCCTTCTATTTCTTTGTGAGCAATGATAGTCTTGTAAACTGAGAGCTCGAAGTTGGCCCTCACGTGTCCAAAGTATGCTCTGTAACAGCAATAACATAACATGCTTTGAAAGTGGAAAGAAACAAAAATGAGTAATGAGAAGAATGCCCTTATAGAACACTGTGGTCTTGCTGGTATTCTATGCTCCTTGAACTGAGTATTTCTAACACAGAGAACATATTTAAGCATGTGTTTTGATTTCCAAAGGTGTGAAGTCAACCGCTACCCAGCATTCCCCTTCCAACACACACCTCATTCTGGAGGAGAACTAAAGAAAGCAGGTCCTTTGGCTTTCAAAGGCCTTTAAAAAGAAAAACAAGCAAACAACAAAAAGACCAACTTAAAAGAAAGTTTCCCCACCTTGACTGCATTTCTGGTTGTGCTTTGTACGGATGCTGTGCAGCGTGCTGGGGCTGTTGGCACTGAGTTTGGAGCGAAGCTGGCACCTGCTGCTGCTGCTGCTGCTGTGGTCCAGTCTGGCCCTGAGATGGAGGTCCTGCTTGCTGGGACGCGGAGGGAGCCGGCTGGGACAGATGGTGCTGTGGCGGCTGTTTCTGTGGCTGCTGCTGCTGTTGCTTGTATCGAGACAAACTGAAGAAAAGGCCCAAGATGGCCTTTAGATTCCCATTCCGGATTTCTGTAAGGCAATGTTCAGAAGTCACTCATCAGCCACCAGCGGTTGTTTCTTTCTGACAGGGCAGTGGGTTGGCCACTGTGCCCTTCGTAACGCCATCTGAACTCAGTTGCTTTAGGATATTACACACTTCTGCAAATCTCCTTGGCACTGCAGCTGACTACCAGTGAGCCAGACTCCAAACAAATAACTGATTTCTCCCCTGCAGTGACAGCAACAGATGCCTGCCACTTCTGCTGTTTTCTGTGCGTTAACACCACTGTGCTTAAAAAGGTAATTCCTTTAAAGAGTTCCTTTAAAGTAACTAAAACAAACCAACCAAACACCACAACAAATGTATTAACAACGTCACACTGTAAATAATTTCACAGTCTTAAATTTGCACGAGGAGGTGAAGCCGCTCAGTTACCACGCTGCATTGTACCACTTCTGGAATACCAGGCTAACTGTTTCCATAAAGATCTAGTGCAACTTACATGTTAGAGAATATTGTTACCATGCAAGATTGCTGAATTAAAACAAACAATTACCAACCTGATGCTACTACAAGCTGATAAAAAAAGGATACCCAAAGTAGCTAAAAATGTCTTGACAGTGAATAAATACTTAAATTCTTAAAAATCAACTATTCCTCCATGCAATATTGAACGTGAAATCTTAAAAACAAACAGAAATACAAAGCTAAAACCAAGTGCCAGAACATGCACTAAACAACCACGCCATCACTGATTCACAAGAGGGCCAAGCCAGCGTTGCAGACAACCTCAGTGATACGCTGCTACTTAACTGCTCAGCACGTCCAATTACCGAAATTAAAGAGAGAACTGTAAATGTACAGTAAAGTACATTTACTGTAAGTAAATGAAAGTCACTGCTATCATCAGCTGGACTTTTGCCTTCATTGTACAGACCACTTGAGTTAGCACTACTACGTGGAGCAGTGCAAGACAGACGAGAAGGGTGTGCAAGACAGCGGCCAAGCATAAAGGCGAGACTTAGCATTTAGATTTCTGTTTCCAGTCCTGAATGAAGGCTTGCTTCAGCTCTGTACTGGGCCCTGCTCTATCATTTATTCCACCTCCCAGCCACTTCTCTCCTCACCTTTTCTTTGTAACAAGCTTCTGCTCTCAACCTGTTCCTATACCCAGCAAATATCTAGCTCATGTCTTAAGAGTTTGCTCTACTTTCTATCCTAGCTTCCAGCTTTGGTCTCCGTGCTTCCTGAAATCTCAATCTACCTTTCCTTCCTAGAAGCTAATATCATTTGCTTGCTTCCTTCATTTCGTTCTGGACCACGTTCATCTCCCTGGTCACTCTCAACCCTTTTCCACGTGGCCTGGCCATCACCCAGACCCAGGGTATTTCCCTTTCCTCCTCCCTGACTTGATTTCTCCTCCCTGCAGCCAAGCACCTCCACCAGTGCTCTGCCACCACTACCCCATTCTCTTGTTTACATGAACATCAGTCCCAAGGCCTGTGAGAAGCCATTCCCTGCCTTCCTTAGTTTTCTTAGCCAAATTAGTCTCTTCCTGGGCAATGGGATTCCCATGAATCCTGCGTGCTTCCCCTGTTCAGTCTACTCCTGGCCCTATGCAGTGTCAAGCCCCAAACCAGACTCCTCCCATTGGCATTGACATGAGGCACTTTGCTTATCTAATCTGCCTGTGTTTGGCTAGGGAGGACATGGCATGGAAGGAGACAATAAAGCAAAATAGACACAAAAGGCAGCAAAGCACGGTGGAAAGGATCTTATCTTCAGTAAAGAACTCAGTTTACTGATGGAATTGCCAGGAAAGTATCACTTAATCACGGGCTAGAGCGTAACTAAACAGACCCAGCAGCACTGGGAGGCTTACCTGCGCAAACATAGGCCAGGAGATAAAAGGAACTCCAACCAGCCTACATGTTTAGACTTAGCAAAACTCCACGCAACTGGAAACAGGGGCCTGATTTCAATGTGAAGTGAGAGGTGACGAAAACAGCAACCCCACCTCAAACCCATACCTTTCTGTGGCCGTGCATCGGAGGAGAAACCTGCTTTTGGCACGTTCGAGGTGACAAAAAACAATAATCAGAAGAAAGCCACGTTTAATGAGTTTCAAAAGCAGCAGCCTCTCTCCCTCCAGCTTTCATTACCAGATTTCAAACCGGACTTTTAAAGGCAGCTCTCTTATCTCGATGACAGACTGGGGGAATTCACCTGGCAGCCTGCCCCTGCCCTTTGCACTAAGTGAGAACCTCAGCCCCACTGCGCCCTGCGGTCTGGATCTGCTTCCTGCCTCCCGCCCCCTGCTGCCGTGCATCGGTGTGAACACACACAGCAACCTGGACAAGGACAAACACGTCCCCCCCTCATTTTAAATCCGGAGCCCAAAGGACTGGCTTTGTGTATTTTGACCATTTCAGATATTTTAGAAGAAATTCAGTTTTGAAGAGAATCCATATAAATCCACCCTTTGGAAATTTCCACGCTGTCCTACGTGTATGTTTTTCATGCCTAGAGATAGTGGACGTGAGCACTTTGCACGAGCCTCTGATGGTCGACCCCTGAGGGATTCTGCACGCAGTCCTCACCAACCTGCCTTCATTCACAGGCGACACACGATGGTCCGCTAAAGAAAAGCTTAAGAAATGAAAATAGCAGGAAATTCTGTCCCCAGGGGAGGGAAAAAGCCAAAAGCAGGACTGAATTTGAGATAAAATTCTGAGAAGGACATACACGTCACAGTGAATCCCAGGGATATCGTAAAGCACAGGCAACTTCAAGGCAGCACAAGCTCAAAGCTGAGCGGCTCTAAGCTGACTCGAGGGAGAAAAGCTCCCCAGAGAGCACTGGGATGGACTCTGTGAGCTCCACTGAGGAATGTGGTCTAAGTACAAACAACACTGGGACTTGCACAGAAACAAGGCAACACTGCAGAGTATACACCGAAATCCATTTACCTCCAGAAGCATGAATTTAATTTCAGAGACAAGAGCCTAAGTTCACTAGCGGTAGTTCCAAAGTCTAGCAAGCCATTTTCTTTCATTGCTTTATGGTTTCATGATCTGCTCAGCTGATGGTTATCCAGCTAATCTGTTACCCAGAGGAGGTGCAGCTTCTAGCTGTGAATACAATTTGTGTTCCTACTGCACATCTATGTTCTTCCCAGCCTTCAAAATCTTGGCAGTGAGGAAACAATATGTGAAGGACGGCAAGCATAGCTGGGCAGCAGCAGTTCCAGGAGCCTCAAACCCAGCTGCACCCAGGAACAACAGAAGAAAAGAAAAGCAGCAGTAAGGGGAGAAAAGGACCCTCCAGCATCTTCGTATTTCATTTTAGCAACGAGGAATAAAGATTTTACAGTGCAAAATCTTTGCAAAGAGAATGCCTTTCTGGATCCATGCTGCTGGATGCTCTCTAGCATACTAAGGTCATCATCAGAGATTGCATCTTCACTGCCTAACTACAAACACACTATTCCTGAGTCACACCAGAAGGGTATTGCACACAAAGTGTGCTTCAACACTTTGGAGTCATCTTCCCTCCATATTAACACTGCACTGTTGAAAAATGCATATTCTCAAGCGACTCAGGAGAGGTGTCAATATTTATTTCCATTTGGAAGCAGCCACAATCTTTTACTCCCTCCTCGACAAGGATCTGCTGGTGGGGTAAGCACAAGCATTTACCGTTGACCTAGCAGGTCTTGGCAACTTGTGCAGAAACACGAGCTTGCTTGGTTACAGCACTCTTTTAAAGTGATTCTGTGTTCCCTAGTTCAGTTCCCCTCTTCTTCCTCAGCACAGCTGAGGATGGGCTCTGAATTTTCTTGCTAAATTCCAATCTTTTAACTTCATTTTATAAAAAGCGCTCCTTCTCTCCCCTCTCTTTAGCCGTCATTTTTTTCCTTCAGCGTTAGTGGCAGAGCCAGTAAATGTTCTCATTCTTATGTTGGCAGCAAACATTACTGGTCTCTTCCCAGCTTCCGTACAATTTAATATGTTAATTCCTAGAAAGAGGAAAATGTGAGAGCGTAAAAGAAAGAAAGACAGACCAAAATCAGCAGAAGCCACAGGATAACCGACATCCTGCTGAGTCTGACTTGAGATTTGGCAGGACGGCAATGAACATTAAACACGTTGTCTGTTCCCCAGTGTGAACGCTACCCTGCCAGCTTAGCTGACAGTTTTCTCATCAACTCATCTTCTAGATAATGTGAAATATGTAACATCTTTACCCTACTTAACCACATCAAGATTAAAACTGGCCTTTACTATGGACTCCAAGCTGCATTTTCTGTTTAATCATTTCCTGAGAAGTTCTAGCTCACACCTTCTTTCCTTGACTTGAGAATTTGGACTGAAATGGAACTATCTTGGCACAGAATGCAGGCAGTGCTTGGGCTGACCATGCCAAAGCTTCTGTTGGGAGGAAAAGATTTGCTGTGGGCGTTCTAACCAGCCAGCTCTTCTACTACAAACAGCTGCTCCTTTGCCTTCTACGCTTACAAACCATCACAAACTTCGCGAAATGACATTTAAAATGCACACATTAAAGAGGCTGGTAGGATCTCACAGACCCAAGATCACGTAGGGTTGTCCTTTAGAGGACAGCAAGGAATTCTTTCAGTTATTTTCCAAATTGCCAAAACATAATTTTTAGTTATAATTTCTAAAGACTGATTATAAAAAAAAAAGGTTTTCATTTTCTTGTATCTCTTAATACATTTTACAAGTATTCCAAAAACAATGCACATATGCAAGGCTTCTGTACACGATGGTTTCACCATGAAGTTCATCCACAGTGGTCATCTGGTTGTACGCTCCATAAAAAGCACTCATTGTCAGTGAGGGAAGCCTGAGTTCAGAGAAGACTTAGAATCATAGTCAGAAAGCATTCCGCTCAAATTAATAAAGAAGGCTCAGGTTAAAAAAGAAAATATACTCAAGGGAAAAAAGCACTAAACAATATGAAATCTAAATTAAGTACGAATGATATTTTCAGCTGCTTCAAAGTCCATTTTGTGAAACAAATGTGGAAGCAGCAATTTGTCAGCACTAAAATTACTAATAAAACGTTTTGATATGAGCAGGACTAATATTAAATACATCCCATCACAAGCTACCATACACTGACATTTTCAGGGGGGCAAAAAAGTGACTTACCTTGGGTGTTCCTGCTCCGGCAGGGGGATTGGACTAGGTGATTTTTCGAGGTCCCTTCCAATCCCTGACCTTCTGTGATTCTGTGAGTATTTAGGAGTCAATAAACTTTACTCCACAAGGGGAATTCCTTCCCTCAGCATTCAGCAAACACAGAATGCTCACCTTATCTCCAGTCCTTAACCCCACATCCACGAGTGCTCATGGGCACTGACAACAGGACAGCTGAGGCCAAGCGAAGGGGGATTCTCTCTTCCAACACAGAAGACCCTCTGGTCTTTTCAAAACTGTACATGGTCTGTAAGACCATCTATCATTCATCCTTCCTTTTTTTGTTCCATTTTTAAAGCTGTGTTATAGTTGCGATTGTATAAGAATAGGCAACGTTTACAGGCAGAAGACTTTGGATCATCTAGAAAAATTAAAGATGCACGGTTTTGGGCACAGAAATTCTTTCTGGCCTCTGAATATGAATTGTTGCCTATTTTTCCACTTACACTAACTATTCTAGCAAGATGCATTAGCTTGCCTACTGACCTGGGTCCAGCTGAGGTGCAGTTCATTTTCTTCCTATCAGCTCCCAGCGCTGTGTTATGGACTGGTGACCAAATCAGCGCTTCTGCTATTGCTATTGTGTCAAGGCTCTCCATTCCTAGCCTCAAGGAGGCTGGAGGTTGAGAAGAAGCTGGGAGGGGATACAGCTGAGCCCAGCTGACCAAAGGGTAACACCTTTGGTAACATCACGCTCAGCAACAAAACACGGGGCAGAGGGGTGCTGAGGATGCACTCATTTCTCAGGAGAAGGTGTCATACATACATTGAAAGCTGGCTGAACTACCACACGCAACTGCTTTTGCAGCATACTTGAACGCAAACAGAGGTGAAAGCCGGCAATGAGAATTAGGGAAATGTGTTTGATCTTTAATGAGACAGCAGTTAAACTGAGCCATACGTCATGTACTGATAGGGAAGAAGATCACACACACAGAGTCATTCTCTGGTTTCGGAAAATTCTAGTGCTCTTTATAAGCAAAAGCGATTAACTCAAGGTCAGTACCTCTTCTGTCCTTTTTTGTTTGGGTTCAAAACATTTGCTGTGGAGTTTTTTTTGTTGGTGGTTTGGAAACAAACTTCTAAACGTCTCAATCAAAGGTAACTAATAGCTGAAGAATGATTAAATAACTTCTCTCTCAACAGACGCACAATCCCCAACAGTTTTAAATATACATAAAATCTGTGCTCTAATCAGTGCACCAATTATAGAACTTAGATGAAAAGCCTCTGCTTTTTAATAGACATACATCAAGACATTACTGAATTAGAATAATTACTTTTACAAGTCAGTGGAGATTAGATGCGTATTTTCCTTACCTTTCATACTGGGACGGGAGTGAAAAAAGGAGTACAAACTTTAAATCATCCATACTTAATTCTCCATTCCATGGCACGTGCTACAGTCACAAGCAGCAATTTCAGCTCATCATTTAAAGTGAAATTTTAAACCAGGGATTGACTCACCTTCCGCTGACAGCCCCTGTATGTTAATCCCCTTCGCAGCCAGGAAACTCAGGCACGCATCTATGTTTTCAATCTATTCAAGAGCAACAACAACAACAACAAAGGAGACACAAAAGAATATGCATTGTAATAACTGTTTACTTTAATTTCCCACCACCCTTTATTGCACTCAGTCTTCATATCACACAAAAAGTCCCTTTGCTCCTGTTGTGGAAACGATAACAATATGATGTCTCCTAAGTTGCCAAGGTCCTACATTGATGGAGTATTACTCAGCTCTGGACTATTTGTACATGAATGAAGCACGTTATTTAATGCTCTAACCACAAAAGATGATCGCTATCTGTCTCATTAAAGGGGCAGGGATGTTAAGCCAAGATTTTTAACCTACAATAAGCGTAACGAATGTGAAACTGAAAATAAACATGGAAGCCACATTTGCTTGAGAAGGCAGATTGCCACTTGCTCTTAAGTTGACAGCTGGCAAAAGTTTCCAGCCACAAAAGCAGTCAAATATAAAAACTGTAACTGGAAACCCCACGTGGAATCCAAAAAATGTTTACCCATGGCATTCTCCGCAGGTCAGAAATGACAGGCAACCCTGGTCTCTCACTGTGGGGTATATCCTGCCCTTCAGAGAGACGGTACAACTATCGGCACTAAATTGCATGGGATGAAATGGATTTTGATCAGACAGTATCTGCACAACGGTTCTGCACTTCAGTGACTACAATGCTACATACAGACTGGATTATATCCAACTGAAAAAGCGAATGCCAGGAAGGTTGGGAGAGTTGGGTGTTTTTCCCCTGTATCACGACATCACCGCAGAGATCCAGCTTTAGCTTCATGATCAACTTCCCACCAAGCCCTGCTGTAGCGTCAAACAACAGAGACAGATGCCCCCAGACCAATGAAACCTAATCCTATAGATTAGGACCTATAGAACTAAAACCAGAAAAACCAAAACCAACAAAAAAGCCCCCCACAATATTTTAGAAAGTATCATGCATTGCATGTGAGGTTTCACATCAGTCTTTCAGATAGTAGCAGCGAGTAATTTTTGCCATGTAACTACCTTTTTGCCCTGAAGTTTTGAGACATATAAAGGAATGAGAATCCTGATCAGCTCTCGCCTGCACTTGAATAAAAGACAAAAACGAAGCTGGTGGTGTTTGGGAGGCTGAGCTCCCGGCACCTGGTCTGCACTTTCTGTCCTTCTCTAAGTAATAACTAAATAAATAAATAGAAAGTACAAGGGAACCTGTCAGAAAATCTCCAGCATGGATTTCTCTCAGGGTAGTTTCACTTATTGCTTATAGCAATAAAAACAATCCATTCTATCAGGGCAAGAAGAAGTTACTGGCACTGCATAACTGGGATTTCAACAGTTCTAAACATGGTGATGTAGAAGTTTGGAATACACTTTGGAAACTGATTGCCAAAACCAGACATATACCAGGTAAGAGACTGCCTGAAATGTTCAGATCTGAAAGTTTAGAGCTGTAAGTAGGTCCAAAGGTTCGTTTACCCGCAGTTCAGCACGTGCCAGCAGTCCAACTGTTTTAGTTTCCTTCCTCAATGCTCAAGCACCCTTTCAGGTTTCCAGAGGTTTCCAGCGCAGCTCTTTTATTGAGGTGACTTGGGACTGGAAAGCCAAAGTCCACCGTCCACAAAAATAAACGCCACACAAAAACATCCACCTTCCCACCCATTTCCACCTCCTGTACCTAACAAAATGTCAGCCCTTATTGTTTCAAGTGTTCTTCTAGTCTTCCACAACTCTGGGTAGATTTCTCTTCCGGTAAGGAGACTTGCTCAAGTAAGTAAGTAATGATACGCAATATCTTTATAAGAAAATAAACTATGAAGATAAGATCTTGTATAGATGTACAGCATTGCATCTACAAGGAATTCACCAAAAAAAAAAAACCAGAACTGAAAGATAAAGACACGGCAATGATTCCGTTAACGTATATGCACTATTATCTGTGGTACTGACACATGGCAGAATGATAGCAATGTAATTAACTGAATTTGAAGGAGAAAACAGATCTCAGTAAGGAAAATAAATGTTGGCAAATTCAAGAAAATGAAATTCAGAATGCAGGTCTATAGCTGAAATGATTAACATTTAACGTTGGTAGAAATGCAAGGCGCTTCCCACGCAATGGCTGGTGTCTCACACACAAACTATCTGTGACGGCCATCCAGCTCCAGTGGAAAAGGGCTCCCAATCCACTGGGAACTTTGGAGTCTCAAAAGAGGAAAAAGGACCCAACGGAGCCATCAAGGGCTCCATCAGGGAGCCATCTTCTGCATCCCGCAGCTGCCCAGAATGAAAATAGCCTTGTTCGTATGCAAAACTTGAAGGCAAGGAAGCTGAAACCTTCATGTCAAGAAGCATATGGTGTAAATAGTACTTTGTGACCAGTAGTCTGAGTGAAGAACCCTAAGCCTGATCTATCACCTCACCTTAAGAATTAGTGCGAAAGGAGGAGGAAAACCAGGAATGGATATCAACCTCTGGCTGGAAAAACAGGATTTAAAAACTAGAAGACACACGTATCTACTGATTTCTAAGTACTTCATAAAGGATATCCCCGTTGTTCTCATTCCCAGCTGACCTGCACGCTCCCCATTCATTCCTAGCTTCTATACACACGACACTTCAGTATGCACAAATTTAACAACTTCATTTATTCAATTCTCAGTGTGCTATTACTTTCCTGGGCATATGACTCAGTTTTCCCTCTATTTTCAAATGTACCTTACAGTAATTGTGTACTTCTGGCAGTGCTGCCCACAACACCCACAGATGCTTTTGTACTTGTAATATAATACCATTTTCTACTTCTATTCTTGTCAGTGCTAGAAAGAAAGGAGGCTAGGAAACATGCCCTGGCCTGTATAAGCAAAACAGAGCACACCAGAAACAAACAAACAGAACAAATACCTTCATTCTGTACCATGTAAATGAAGACCCAGCATGGCACTGCTGTATGCTGAACTAAAAAGAGATTTGGATACGCAAAGTCCAAAGCAGTACGTTCAAGTCTGCCAAGTCAAACAGGCCAGGGTAAATTCCAAACAACGCTGCCCTTCTGACAGATACAGATGCTCTTCTCCAACAAAAATCAGAACTAAGTTTCTTACAGGTTCCTTCACTTAGAAGCCATGGGAAGTTTCTCATGTCATGATGCAAGACCTCTACTCCCTGCTTTTACAGTGATAGACGTGGAATTCTCATTAGTTTACCCCAAAATACCACTTCTTATATTGAATCCAGTACTTTGCATTTAACTCTCACCTTCACGTTACGCCCAGTGTAGTAGTACTCAGAGGAAGAAAATGAAGATTGATCCAAGCGAAATGTTTTAAAGTTTCAGAAGCTCTTATGCAATATTACAGCAGGCTTCACATACAACACAGAAACAAGAGGAGCACCTAACGTGAGCTGATGTCACCAAGTTTCTGAATGCAGAATGTATACCTTGTCCGTGTTTTCAGATCAAGCTTGTATGCTTAATCTTTTTTACATCATAAAGTGTACAAAGAGCCTTAATGTCTTACATTGTTCCCTAAACACAGTTCTTCCCAAAATGGCCTGGAATACTACACAAAACAATGTGTGTAAACCATATAGAACGGATTCCCAGTCATTACAAGTGGGATCAGAGGACACCAGTGAACAACCTGGTTTCATTTTCAGACACACACAAAACAACCCAACACTGGAATGCTCATCTCCGAGTCGTGCCATCCAAAGGTGCCCTGGCAGTCCACCACTGGCAGCTGCTCTTTCCTAAAAAAAGATGCCTGGGAAAGGAGCTACGGCTGCAGCCTGCTCCCAGGCCCAGCTCAACGCATTGCCAAGGGTCATGCTTCTGACTCAGGCCTGAAAGTCACAGCTCCCAAGCTTGTCCTAATCAGGACAGGCTGCCCGGGGGGGGGGGGGGTCACCGTCCCTGGAGGTGCTCAAGGAACGTGGGGACGTGGCACTGCGGGACGCGTGGGTGCGGTGGGGAGGGCTGCGGTTGGACCTGGGGGTCTGAGAGGGCTTTTCCGATCTCAGCGCTCCCGTGGTTCCGGGCCGCCGGAGCTCTCAGCGGCACAGTACCACTTCTGTGGTGCGGGCACGGAGGCGACGGGCGCTCCTCCGGCCGCGTGGGGATGGCGGCCCCGAGCGGGGAAGCTCAGTTCCCCACCAGCGGAGCGCTCACACCCTCCGGACGGAGCTCTTTTCTCCGGGACGTGAGAGCGTGGGCTGGGACGTGAGCGTCCCTGTGCCGCGGAGCATCCGTCGGTCCCTGCCCTGGGAACGGCTCCCAGCACCGCCCGCACCCCACGGCCGAGCGCTTCCCGGCGGCCGCGCTCCGCATCGCCGCGGGGTTTCGTTTCCCCTCTCCCTTCGGCTCCCGCTCGGATTTTTCAAAGGCTCCCGAGCAGCGCCCGCCCTTCCTCCCCCAACCGGCGCAGACTGTTCGAATTAGTGCCTCAATGAGAGGATATTGTCGGTTCCTGTACGAGGATGATAACCTCTGGGAGCAGACGGAGTTTCGCCCACGCTGAGACCATTTCCAGCCGGGAGATCCATTTCGCCGTGACCCGAAACGGGAACGGACCCACCGGGCAGTGGGAGCACCAGCAGCTCTCGGTGCTGCTATGGGATACAGCACCGGCACACAGCGGCCGCGGCCCCACAGGGGGCAGTTCTGGCTTTCTTCTTTCCATCCCTGTGCCCCACGGGAAAAGGAGAGGGAGAGGAAGGGATGTGAGCCAAGCGCTGAGATGTCGGTGCTTTTATTTGGGCTAAATAGCGGTGAATTTCAACCCAAAGCTCCAAAGACAGACCTGCTGCAGAGCCCTTGCCCCCGTGATGCTCCGCTCTCAGCCCCTGTGAGCTCCAAACCCAAAGCCCAAAGCTCAAAGCTCAAAGCCAGAGCCGCCATATCGGTGCGTTCTGCCCTAAATCCAGAGCCGGTGCAATCAAACCTTTAATTTCCACGAGCACCTTCTGGTGCAGCTCCTGCAGGTCAGAACTGGTTACGGTTATGAATCAAAACAGGGCGGCCGAACCCAAACCCTTCACTGAACGTTGTGACAAAGGGATAAATTAAAGCATTTATGGAATGCATCAGATTGGCTTCCAAGAGCAAAACTGCAAAATCCTGATGTTTTCTGCGTGATGAGGTCCAAATGTGGAACGTTTCTATTTCGGGAAGCGGCCGAGGGGTCGCGAGGAACAGTCAGGAACGTCCCGGGGGATGGACGGCCATCAAAGGGGAAAAGGAGGGCAGGGTGACTGCCGAGCCCGGAGCTGCTGAATGCAGCACTGCATCGCCCCGGTGTGGGCAGCGGGACGTGCTGGAGGTGCACGATGCATTTTCTGGGTTCGTGGGATAAGAGCTCCAGGGCCGGGGCTGGGGCTGCACGCAGTGCTGAGTGCTGCCCTGCGGGGACGTGTCCCGCAGCACAGGGAGGTGACAGCGGTGCAGCGCAGCCCCAGAGCCGCTGTGACCGCCCGTCCCTCCCACTTCCCTTCAATTTCCCAAACAATTTCCTCATCGGAGCTTTCTGTCTGGAATGCATTAATGATCGCAGTGATTCACAGGCCCGGAGGAAATGGTGATTTTGGGGTCCCGCTCTGATGGGAAGGGCAGAACCGGGGCCCGCGTTCTCCTTTTGTAGCTGAGGAGCGGACGAAGCGGCCGCAGGACCCCGCTCCGCTCTGCTGGCACTGTCCCCTCAGCCCCACAAACCCCATGTGTGTGCGTTACGAAAGCAGAGATGGAGGAGATCGCTGTGCCCGGAGCACGGGGACCCCCACGTCCCCCAGGAGCCGCCCCCCCCCCCCGGACCCCCGGTGCCATTCGGGGCAGCGCAGGGCAGAGGTCAGCACGCTGTTTACTTTAATTTCTCGGAGAGCTTTGAGGGAGATTTCCCCCCTCCGTTATTGAACTCAGATGAGCCGCTGGGGAGGTTGGGTCGCATGTGGTTCAGGGCCCTTTTTTTTCTTCTCTTTTTCTTTTCTTTTTTTTTTTGCAACATTTTGCTTTTAACCCTTTCGGGACGGGTTCCCCAGGGCCATCTCCATGCAGGGGTCCCAGCAGTGGGTGGTGACCCCCCCAATGGCCCTGCGTCCTGGGTGCCCCCAGCCATGCCCACCCCACCCCCATGCCACAGCACGTCCTACCACGGCCATCGCCGTAGGAGATGGGAATTGATGGGAAGAATATGGTGATCTCCACAAAAAAACACGTTTCATTTCCTCCTGGTGCTGCAGATTCCAGCCCACACCTCCCTCTGCTCACAGCCTCCCCGTGCACCACTGCCTGCTGCTCTCCTGGCCCAGCACTGCAAGGGAGCATGCAGCAGGCATGCAGTGCACACAGTGACATGCAGTGCACACAGGGACATGCAGTGGGCATGCAGTGCACATATGGCCATGCAGTGCACATACAGGGACATGCAGCGGGCATGCAGTGTACACAAGGCCATGTAGTACACATACAGACACATGCAGTGGGCATGCAGTGCACATACAGGGACATGCAGCAGGCATGCAGCACACACATGGACATGCAGTGCACACACAGACATGCAGTGCACACAGGGACATGCAGTGAGCATGCAGTGCACACACAGACATGCAGTGCACACAGGGACATGCAGTGCACACAGGGACATGCAGTGAGCATGCAGTGCACACACACGGCCAGGCAGTGCACATACAGACATGCAGTGCACACACAGACATGCAGTGCACACAGGGACATGCAGTTGGCATGCAGTGCACACATGGACATGCAATGCACACGGGGACATGCAGTGAGCATACACTGCAGGTGGCAGCCCGGTCCTGCACGGGGCAAGTGCATGGAGAGAGGAGCCAAGGGCCGGGTGAAATCTGATTTAGGGACTTCTGGAGCTGCTCTGGGGTTCACCCCGCGCCCTTCTCCCTCCGCACCCCACGGTGCGTGGCCTTCATCTCACCCAGGACATCCCGCCCTGAATCCCCGGCCCAACAGATCCTGCGCTCGGACTTTTTAAATAGCTTTTAATTTCCTGAAGGGAGAGCTTTTAATTTATTTCTGGAACAACGTGGGGGAAGAGGAGGGGAAGATGGCTCTGAAATCCACCGCTAAGCTCCCCCCACCCCGAGCCCTCGCCTCCCTCCTTCCCCCTCCAGCAGTGTCCCCACTCCCCAGGTCCCTGTGCCAGGAGCTCCAGGTGACATCATGGCCACGGCATGGGGGTCCCATGGCACGGGGGGGTCCCACCGCTGCCCCCCATCACTACTCAGCACCATTCCCAGTGGTTTTGCTGCCCAGGCTGTGGTGTTGGCTGCAGCACACAGTGAGGCTCTGGGAGGTCACCACCAAATGCAGTGCACAGTTGGCTCTGTGCAGCCGGAGTGGACATCCGGGCAGAGGGGAGGGTTGGGTGCTCAGTGAGTGTGTGCTGTTTTCATTGCAAACAGCGAATCTCTTCTGGTCTCAATCAGATGCAGATAATCCAGGGCTGGGGGAGCTGCACTGCTGCAAACCCAAACCAAACGAGACAGAAAACAGTGATATTCCTTTGGGATCCCAGCTGTGTGGGTGCCAGCAATGGGGGAAGGCCTTGAGTGGAGCAGGCACCCACTGACCCTGAAACCTAAACCTGGGATGGAACAGCTCTGCTTCAGCTCAGCCTCCTTCAACCCCACTGCAGGAGAAAGGTCCCCAGGCCGGGCTCACTTTCCTCCTTGAGAATATTCTGCTTTGCTTTGACTTTGTTTTGATTCCCCTGAATGTCTGCTGACACACATGTGGCTCACGGCACAGCGCAGCCCTGCCCCACTTCTTCCTTTCCTGCCCATCGGCAGAAGCTCTGGGCCGGTTTCTGCTTTTCCTGTGGGACAGGAACGTTGGGTTTCTTTCACCTCGTGCTGTGCAGGGAGGAACCCCACAGCCCATCTCGGTCCTTACGGGGTTTCTTTGGGGCCGGAGCAGCGCGGATCTGCTGGCCTCCTGGGAGTCAGCAGATCGGATTTAACCCATAGCAGCGCTATTTCCCCATTCCCAACCTTCACAATACCACGGCAGAACGTCTGCCCGCAACACCCCAACCCCACAGAGCCTCATTATCCGCAGACCGCCCGCGGGGCTCCATGTGACGCCCCCCGTGCCCTCCCGTTTGATGCCGCAGACAGACGGCTCCCGGCGGGGGGGACCGCGAAAGTCCCGTTGGGATCCCACGGACACCCCGACCCCCGTCCCGAGCGCCCCGCAGCCCACGGGGGGGCAGCGCCCCACGGCCCCAATTTTTAATCAGAATTTCTTAATGTGACATTAGTATGCAATTAAGTTCTGCTTTTCATTATATGAGATTCTCAAAAG